>BSBK01005134.1:547500-810000 GCA_027943335.1 Chamaecyparis obtusa | reverse complement strand
CTTACCCGGAATCCTAGTTCTAACCATAACCCCAATTATTACTTAAAAAATTTATATAATCTTAATTTTAACCATAATTATAGAATTAGGATTATTCTTAGTGTTACAATTTTCTCTTGTTCTTTCTATTTATAATTTTGATGATATCCAATTGCATCTTATTTTCAATATATTGTTATTCATAATAAATATTTACCTTGCGATAGATTATTGATAACATGCATTATGATGATAGTAAAATAACTTTTCTATTTGTTTTTATTTACTATTCATTGTGTCATGTATTACATATGATATATTTCATGTTCATGAGGAGTTCATATTAAACTATATTCATGTTCCTTACATGATCTTGTGAGGAGTGTAGTGATAATAATTTATGTAAGTTACCTTCTATTATTAAAGTGTTATTGTTTAGGATGATAGTTCCCTTGAATATTATGTAGGTTTTATTATTATTCATTATTATTCTCTACTATCATACATTATACAATAATAATGAATAACTAATGTCTCCTTTCTTTTACCCTTCAATTCCTTCAACTCTTAATATTTGATAAACATGATTGAAGAAGCCAAATGCCAATGCTAAGGCAAAATCTTTGACAAAATACATTGGCAGCTATATATTTCAATGTAGTTTGTTCTATACTTAAAGAAAAAATGCAATACATTAAAAATTATGAAACTAAGTTTTTGTAGATAAAGAAGATAAATTTTTAGTTTTCTTAAAATTTTATGTATGGATGGTCCAATGCTACAATTATCAATACTTAAATATACAATGACATACTATTAATTTTTTTCTCTCTCTTATTTTTTAGATACCTAAACATTATCTATTTAAATTCTTAATTAGATGAATAAGTAATATTTCTCTTAATAATCACAAATTTTGGATTTGATAAAATGATTGGGGCACACAAGGAATAACAAGACAAAATTATCATTTCATTTACCAACGATTTAATGGAATAAAAGAATCTTTCATTCTATTTCTCTAAAAAAAATCAAATTGTAAATGAACTATTACCACTTTCTAATTATTTTTAAAAATTAATTAATAGAAACTCGCCTTCTTAAAATATTACAAAATTGAAAAATACATGAAAATTATCATTTTTCAAATATATTAAAAGAAACTTTCCTTCAAAATTTTATAAATAAAGTTACATTGAAATTATTATTTCATTTTCCAACTATTTAATGGGATAAAAGAATCTTTCATTCTCTTTCTATGTAAAAATAAATCACATTGTAAATGAACTATTACCACTTCTTATTGTTTTATTAATTAAGAAACTTTAATTTTAAAAATTTATGAAACAAAAAATCACATCCTATAATGAAAATTATCACTTTCTCAAATATATTAAAATAAATTTTCCTTTTTATTTTATAACAAAAATTACATTCTATTAAAAAAATAAAATTTATTATAAATCGCATCTTATTATGAAAATATGTTTTTAATTAATTTTACAAAAATTATCTTTGTTCTTTTTAAAATGTCATCTTTCTAAAAGGGGTAGGACTTCTTTCTTTCTAATAACTACTCTTTCTAATTTTAAAATAAATATTTTTATTTTAAATCCTTCAAAAATTAGATTTCTTATTTTATTATATTTCTTATTTTTATTATGAAGATATGTTTCTATCATTTTAAATTGGTAAATCTAATTAAAAGATATATTTTTTAAATTGATAAAATATTTTATTTCTCTAAATTGATAAATCCAATCATTAATCTAATAACCTAATGATAATAAATGTATGTAGACACTCATTACTATTCTATTCTTAAAAAAAATATTCAAATTAAAAAATATACAATTGTGTTATTGTTCATTCAAATAACTAACAATAAAAAAATTTACTAGTATAGAAAGAGTTGTTTCTACCATAAGCATTCCAATAAGAAAAAAAAAAATGTAACTTTCATTATTCAAAACATATAATTGAAATCAAGTTTGTTAATTATTGAGACTTTTAAGAAAATTGAATGAAATAAAATTAATTTCATATGCATATTACAAAATGTAAAATAATATCAATATTCAATACTACAGAAAACTTCTAAAATTCCAATATGAAGGAAGAGGGAAAACAAAATGTGAATTAGCTTTTTCAAATGAAAAGTTATTTTTGCACCATTAAAACATAAAAATTATAATCATAGAAATTATAATGAGAATGACAGAAAATAAAAAAAAACATGTTCGTTCAACCATAACATATATTATAATAAATAAATTGCATATAATATTTAAAAACATATTATCTTAAATATTAGAATAAATCTGTAATGATCCTCATAGTATGCCAAATCTAGAAATTAATATTTCTAGAACTACTACCTCGGATTCATATGCTTGCAAAGAAAAAAGAGGCATTCCATATACACAAAATAGATATGTTGAAAAGTTGAAGAAACATTGAAACAAATACATACAAAAGCTTAATAAAATGCATACAGAAGCTTATATAAACATCAATCAAAGATAATTCAGGGGACTATCAAATACTATAATTGCAAACTTTTCAATCATTTGTATAAAACATTTTACTGGATTTATGGAAGGAAAAGTTCTAAAATAATGAAATAGAAAAGGCTCTCGGAGTAACAAACAGCCGATGAGGATGATAACTTGAGCCGCTTTGTAAGTGTCATAATTCCAATCGTTTTGTAACTGTCACTATTTGAATCTTGTGTAATAGCTTGATTTCTTTTTTATTTACATGAAATCTATATCCATTCTGGCACTGTATCTCCATAATTAATTCCATATTTTACCTCTTTTTATTAAACTTCATTTTGTATCTTTGAAACACAAAAAAACATCAAATAGGGGTTTCTTTGCTTTCTTTCTTTCAAATTTTTTTAATGCTCATCATGTGTGAAGCTACTTTCAGGGACAGTAAAATAGTAAAGCCTAAAATAACCAAAAAAAAATCTGTCACAAAATTATATTAAAAGAAAAACAAAACATTAATATATTTCCTTCTATTTGAAAGGAAAATTAGGAAAGAATACCAAAATTTTCAAGATTTATCAAAAAGCAAGATACCTGAAATTTCAACATTGTAGTCAGATGAAGGTTTCTTTGGTGCCAAAATTTATACTTGTTAAAAATGGTAGCAGAAACCCACGCCATAGCTAATCTCCCAACAAATTTTTCCAATGTCTAACTTTTTTTTATTTAAAATCTCTCATAAAATTTAAATCTAAAAAAAAAATGTTTGGATTCATGGAGGCGAAGAATTGTATTGAATTTAAGGTTTTTAAAACAGATATGTAATGTTCTTTGAAAATGGGCAGCAATGATAAAATTGACACCTCTTGTAAGAGGATGGCTTTAGCTGCGAGTTCGACGCATTGCATAAATTCTAATGTTTTGGAAATGCTATAAACGAAGTATTTCTATTGTGAAATTGCGTAGAGAAAAAAATAAAAATTTGAACAAAAATATTTATCTCAAAACCAAAACTGATTTACTTGAGCAACATAAAACTGGTAACACGGAGAAAGGGAGCCTTCAGCCTGGTTCGCCATAGCTTAGAAATTTCAGGGTTTTCAGCTTGGTTCCGCACAAAAGAATGTTGTTATTCAATATAAAAAATTGGCACCCACAGAGTTTTGAAAAATGGTGGGCGGGATTATTTCAAAATATATGCCGGTCGGGATAATTTGAAAAATATGTCGAGCGTGATAATTTATATTCTTTCTTAAGTTGTCAAATCACCAAAACCCTGTTAGCGTCCGTCGTCTTCCGTCTATCATGTTGTCATGTGATGAATGGATACGATATGCTATGATGTTTTTATCTAATAGAGACATGCATAGCATGGACGATTTATCGGGAGATTAGCCACAGCTTGGTAAAAAATATGTATCAAGCTCTAAAAAAAGAGGTGATGTGTGTGCTTAATATATGTGGATGCAACTAGATGTAACTATATGCAAATCAAACCATTGATCAAATGTAAGATGAAACATATAAATAGGTTATGAGAGAAAAACAAATGCATAAAATGAGAAAATGTGATAATGAAAGGATATGCAAAAGGATATGAAAATTGAATGAATATGCCTTTTGTAATTTGTTATGCTCTGTATCATCTTGAGTGTCTTATGTCATCATTGAGTGTCTTATGTAGCAAACAACATACAAGAAACACGATCAAGATCAAAGATCAAAGGTCAACATGGAAGATAAAATTATAAAGCAATCACAATGCCCCATTCTTCACTCTACACTACCGATATCAAGATCAAGGCTTCCACAAGCTTCCTTGGAATATGTGAAAAGAAAAGACCAAGATATGTACTGAAGCAAAGATCATGTCTCATTGCTTATTCCAACATGATATTTGTTGAACACGTTAGAGTGCTGGGGTTGAATTAGTATTTACTAAAATCAATCAATCCAATGATAATTTATATTTTAAATTTAGGTTAGCTCTTCCAAAGAGAAATCCAATAGTAACTTTAACTTAGAATCATATTAGCGATAGAAAGAAAGAGACATCTAACACCATTGCAAACTAAGACACTATATTTACTTGAAAAGCCTAAAGGAAAAAGAAAAACCTTAGTGAGCAAGGTGCTTGGAGCTACTGTCCAAATCCAACCTCACAACTGAAAACAAGAGTACATTATTTTCATTATATTTTACAGGCCACAATCATGTAGATGAGATCTATTGCAAGAAGAATTGATGCTTAACTAATTTGTGAGCCATATCACTTTCTTCTCAAAGAACTTTGCACTTCAGACCTGAGAGCATCATTCAAATTTCATTGCACTAAAGGTGGGGGCATATGCAAAATCAGCCACATGATGACACATTGGAACAATTCCTCAAAGGTTCATAGGTGGTTTTCTCTTTCGCAATGTGTGAACACGATAAGTGGCAACTTTGGAAGATGGAAGCACCATAAAAAGCATTGGGCCCTTCCTTTTCTCGAAGGCATTTTTGTGTTAGACATGTGTCAGCCTAACGTACTTTTAAAGCTCATCTTGAAAGAAAGACCCTCCTCGATGAGCCAATGTTCCATGTGTCTGCTTTTCTTTTAAAATGGGAAAAGGCGTTGCTTTGTAAGGGGAAAAAAGCACAGATTCTAGACGCGTGTTGAAGCATTTCTTGAGCTTGAAGAAGCTTAAAGATGCGTAGATTACTCTTTTCAATGGGAAGATGGTTTTCTCAATTGTTACAAGTCTACAAAATAGTTCGGTGGAGAGAGTGCACAAAATAGATGTTGACAACCTGCGTGAGGATGGAGAAGAAATAATGGAGCAAAAATCATCAACTAGTAGGTGATTAGGCTGATCATCATGATGGTGTGCACAAATAAAGGAGCGGAGGAATATTTTCTGTTGGGCCTTTTTAAGGGTTTTGGAGTTGAGCATTGTATAAGAAGAAAGTGCAAGCTCACTTTTGGAGGTGGGGGGGTTCGGTTTAGTTTTGCTTATTTTCACCAACAAGACTAGTTGAGAACAATTGAATAAAAGGAAAACATTTAGATAACTATCAGTAGCAACAACTGCATTTGAAGATCTTAGCATTGCATTGAATACTTAATAGATATTAATTGTAGCAAACTGTGCTCTTTAGCCTTTATTGTGTATTATTTCTATTTTGTACAATCATCTTATGATACTCTCCTTTGTCAAATGTGGCTGTTTTTTTGCTTAGTTCTCATTTTTAGTGATGATGGGTATAACTAACGGGTAATGAGAATGTTTTACACTACTTTTATTTTCTGCAATGCAATAATCTTATGTTACATTATGCTCTACAATGGAAAAGATTTAAAAGTGTTTTAAAAGCTTTGTATTCTAGCACATCACCTTACTGTAGGATTACTTTACATTCCTTTCTTCACTTTCCTTCCCCCAAAGTACAAAGAGCCAACTTCTAAAATCCCAATAGTTGTTTCATGGATCCTAATATGGTTCCACATATGTGAAACTTCAAGATTGTCCTCTATAAGCACAAGATTTGAAGGTCGACAGATTTCTTGGCACACCCAATGGGACAGGGTTTTACAATGCTGGAGATTTGGTGTTCTCTTAAGTGTACTAAGCCTTGAAGAGGTGGTTTGTAAACACCTGACAACTTTGCGAGATCAAACCATTGGGATTACTCCTACTGGGATGGACTTAGTTTTCAATCTTGAGCATACTTCTCTATCTTGTTTGGGGCATTCATTTGTAGCCTTAAGGAGGGCTTTAGCTTTGCTAATGCTTCAACATGAAAGGCTATTGTGAACATCGTGTTTTTCCACCTCTATTCCATGAAGATGCCTGCCTTTCACAACCTCACCGGCCACGTTAGGTTGGTAATATATTTAATGTTTCTCCTCATGTCCTGTGACAACAAGCTATGAGTACTTTATGGAGGATTGCTTCCCACATACCCCTCCATGGTCATTTTAGAAAACCCCAAGGCTCCTTCTACTCACTATCAACATGTTTATCCTCTTATCCAATTTCAAAACGTATGAAATTCTAGCGATGTCAACACAAGGCAAATAATGTGGAATTTTCAAGAACAATAGAAGGCTATTAAGGAGTAGAAATATAAAAAAATGGCTCTCTTACTAGGCTCAATTGCAACATTAACAAATGGAGGCTCGATAAAAAGGACAAGAGTTGTTTCTTAAAGTGCAAGTTGCAATTAGAGAAAAGGAGCAACATTTATGAAAATATAAATTGGCTAAATTTGAATTTCCAAGCTTCAAATAGGGGATGTCCTCTAATAAGCTTTCCAATTTTGAGGATTCTTTCCCTCTTGCTCCTTAGGAACACCCCTATTAATGGATTATATCCATTTAGGAAAATCAACTCCCTCTATCCTATTTGTCGAAAATCTTTTCCCCTCAATACCCTTGTCCTAATACTATTTCTCTCTTTAAGGGAAAACCTACTATCTAAAGAGTTGGTTGTCACACAAACGAAAACATAGAGGGAAAAAAAAGAAACCAGTTGGTTGTGAGATTTCACATACACATAGGAATGAGGAGCTCCCTCTCCTGTAGCAGAAAAAGAAAGAAAAGTAGTTACACTACAAAGCACTAGCCATGTAAAAGGACAAAGCAAATAAAGTTGTTCATGCTTCTTTTTTGATGATCCCTTTCTTTGTTGAGGATAGAGAGAAGAGCATGTTTATGCTTACTTTAGGTGTAGTTGGAAAGCAACCTGAACATGAAGATGGGCTTGATGTTAAAGAGACTCAAGTGAAGGAGTAGACCTCCTGTCCTAAGAAATTTTTACAACTATTATGAAGTAAGAGTAGCTCCTACTAAGAAGAAGAGAAAAGAGGAGATCACGAAAACCCAATCGTAGGATGAATTAGAAGCCTTTTGTTTATTTTGAGAAAGAGGTCCCCATACCATTAGAGGAAGGCTCAAGGCCCGTCACAACTACTCAACAAATCATAAAAGAGTAGAGAACAATCATGAGTCCAACACAAATCATTCAAATTTAACATTTTCAAGGGGATGTTCCATCAAGCAGCTAACTCATCAAGAGATCCATAAGTCCCCCCAAGTCATGCTTACCCATGAACATGAAGATGAGCATCAAGAGAAGCAAGATCCTCCCACCTATGCTCTACAAGAAGCTCATATTATTGAATGGGTGAGTCTCATAGTCCTCAATCTATGTCAGGTTTTCCAATAGCTCGTTGGACTTTTATTGGGTTTCCTTTTCCAACTAGTTGCCCCCACGCAGGATGGGCATAAGAAATTGGTTAGGAAGGAAAGTTATTTCAATAAATCCGTTAATGGTTTTGTTTAGCTAGTTCTTTCTCTTTCTTCTAGTTTAGGTTAGGGTCAGTTAGAAGTAGTTATTTTCCAAGAAGTGCATTCTCGCACACTCTGTATTCCTCTTAAGAGAATGTATGTGCTTGTTTAGTTTTCCTCCAAATGCAGACGACCACATTTTTTGTGGGCCCTTGTATGTGATTATGTGCCTATTAGACAACTAGGCCATTGATTCTTACTGTTATGAAGGAAGTTCTAAAATGTTTTGAAAACCCCCTTTCTATGGGAAGTTAACAATTTTAAAAGAACCAAGGAAGCAAATAAGCGTTTAAAACAATGAAAAGTTGATCTCAGAAGCACACATTCGCTAGTGGAAAGTAACAACAAAAGTTATATTCCCACACCCTTACAAATAGTGATCTAGGCAAAACCTTGCATCAAGAGGAGTTCAAATTTTTAGGGCATGGTCATCTTCTTTCATCATCTAGTCACATGTTCTCTTTTTGCTATTGGTTATTCTACTTGGTGAGCAAAAACACTAGCTCTAAAATTATCAATCTTCTTAGAATGCTTTAGTTGAATCTATTACTTTTTTGCTAATTGAGATGATTGCTCAACTTTCCTCTTTCTGAAAATGATTTGCCTAGGTTTTCCATTAAGAGATTTTGCTCAAAACTTTTCATTCAATGAATATCCTAGAAAATAGAGTAATAAATTTATTAACATAAGTTTGTGCATCATGATTAAGAGGTTCTTGCAAAAATGAAGTGAACTTCTTTTTGTTTAAACTTTAATAATAAAAATTTACTATTAGTAATCAATGGTTAATTTTTTAAACATCAACCAAAGACAAAACAAAAGAAAGCTTCCAATGAAGAATAAAACAAGTTGTTAGAATCTATATATGTATTCATTTATGTTCAAAGATTTTTACAATTTATGTATAGTTCTAACCTTTGTGTAGGTATGCAAAATGCATAATGGGTGTTCAAAAATTAACAATTGGCATTACATGGTTGAAATAGATGACAAAGGAAAAAAGAGAAATCATAGAAGGACCATCATTCATTCTAAGGGCGTATTATCCTCGCTCTCCTAGATCCCCGTGTCTTATGTTGCAGCTATAGTAGGGTGGATCATAGCTCAAAAGTCATTCCATCAAGTGATGCAATAGATGGGCTCAACACCCTCACCATTTGCAGAAAAGAGCAGGCAAGAGTGGAATGCTCTTGATATTCTTTAATTTAGGTAGTTTTAAAATTCACTAGAAGAGGAGCCATGGCACCACAACATCCCTATCTACAAAATCCCATGATATCCCGTTTTTGAAATAAGATATAATAATAAAATTAAAAATATAAAATATAAAAATAAATTATAATACAATATAATCTCAATAGTCTATAAAGAGAAAAAAACTCGATCCTTATGGCGGCTATAAGGAGCAACGATAAATGTCAATGGCGTCCAAACGGGAAAAGGTGACAGTTTGATTAAGAAAGCAATGATTGCATTGACAAAGATAGTAATTTGCATGACTAAGTAGAAGCAACGATTTAATCAAATAATATAATTTGATGACAACCCAATAAAATGGTTAATAAACAAAATAATTCAGAATTAATAAGCAGTGATTTGATCAATTAATAAGAGGTGCGATTAAGACATATTTTTCTAAGGGTGTGATTTGGATGTCAGCGGCTCATTAAGAAGAGCCATGATGTCATTACAATTAAAGAGATTTTTCCGATAAAAGGTGCAATCAATAAGTCTGAAGGATGGAAGAGATAATATGATTTCCTTGTTTGTAATGACAGGTTAACAAATGGTAAAAGATGTGTCTCTTCAATTTTAAAAGACATGATCTTTATAGATAGAAGATATATAAGAAGATAATTTTTGAAGATTGAAGGGTGTATAGGAAGCAATAAGAGAAAATATTTATCAGTTATATACACTAGAGTGCAAAGATGAGATTATATGAATAGGCTAGGTATTGATTATAAGGAAGAATAAGAAAATATGAAATATATCAAATACTCTTCATAAGGAAGAGATGAGAAAGGGAATGGATCATATATTGTTGGCAAGCAGTCAATGAGTAATGTTAGTTAAGAATATTATACTTGAATTTCATTAAGGATATATATATGTTTTTGATTAATTAAGCAATCTAATAAGGGGTTTGACACTTACAAAATCAAGGCTTAAAATTGAAATATCAAACCATCAAAAAGCATAGAACCATAACAAAAAAGGAAGACAAAGAGGAAAGAACACAAAGCACAAATGTTTAGCCCAAAAAGGAAGGGCCAAAATATGTTAGGATTAAGTAATATTGAGAGGGGGGGTGAATCAGTATTACAACATTTTAACTTAAACTTCAACCAATTGTAAATAAACCATATCAATGTTGAAATGAAAAGAACATAAACACATAACACTTAACTCATAACACCATTATTTATTTTCGAGGAAACCTTGGTTAAGGAAAAACCCCAGTGGGGATGGTACTCACAACTATGCACTAAAATATAGTATCCCTGTTAGGAGATCTAGCCCTATTAAGAGCTGAGTATTACATAGTACATTTCCTTGTTAGAAGAATACAAAACCTTGTTAGAGGTATACAAAAACCATGTTAAAGGTGGTGAGCTTATTGCTCTTACAATCAAAATACTGTTACAAAAATGTTCTTCAAAAAGTGAACAATACAAGCATCTGCTATGCTTTGATAGTTCCACTTATAGCTCTATCAATCTATGATCTTGCATTTGCTATTTGCATCCATCATATCATCCTCTCATACATAGTTATCACTTCCACAAAACACTCTATACTTATACTAATTCTTTCATACAGTTGGCTTTACAAATATAATACAAAACATAATAATTACTTATGCAAATGATAAACATAGAGTCGGTGATCTTATATTACCAAAGTGTCAGTAATATACTACTCTCATCTGACTTAGCACGTTACCATTCCATCATATCTTTCCTCAATCATCGTGACTGCTCATATACACTGTTTCACTAATTATTTGTCTTCACATACCTTCATATTGAAGAAAGATAGCGTAATTTTAGATGGGTCATCTGAACAAGTCAAAAACATTTCTTAAATTTTCATGACCTTGAGATATCATTGTCCTGTTGAACAAATCAAATGACTCATCAAAAACTATTTTAATTAATAAGTTTTATTAAAGAAAGATGGCATAATTTTATATGAGTCATTTGAACAAGTCAAAAACACTATTCTAATTAATAAGTTTTATTGAAAAAAGATAGCGTAATTTTAGATGAGTCATCTGAACAAGTCAAAACACTATTCTAATTAATAAGTTTTATTAAAAAAAGATAGCGTAATTTTAGATGAGTCATCTGAACAAGTCAAAAATACTATTCTAATTAATAAGTTTTATTAAAAAAAGATAATGTAATTTTAGATGAGTCATCTAAACAAGCCAAAACATTTCTTAAATTTTCATGACCTTAAGATATCATTGTTTTCAAATGTGTTCTATCGAACTTAAACACCACTTTTTAAGCTTTGTTCTTTTTGTTTAAACAATTCATGAGAAACCACATTAATAGATATAATGACTATGCTCTTCAATAATGAAGTAGAAATGTAGATCAGAGTAAACAGAACATACCTCAATGAAGACAAGAAGGGCCTTGAATTGAGGAGCAATGTCAAACATAAAGCCAGTGTTTTGAGTAAACCATTCAATATATCCTTCATTTCCTGTATACACAAAGATTGGAGAATTGGATGAAGCACCCCCCCAGTGTTTTGAGTTGATGAGATACTTTTGTTGAAATGTGAGATAGCTGTGTGGAGTGAAGCTGAAATGATCCAAAGTTTGTGTGAAGTATTTGACATCATATTGTGCAGAGGGAGAAGGAGAAGTAGAACGAGGAAGTGAAAACCTATTCCCTCTCAGTACTCCATGAGCACGAGGAAGGGAAGAACCAGGTACAAGATGAACAGAGAGACCAAGCAATACTACAAATGTAGTAAAGAGTAGGGAAGCCACACCAGAAATGGCCATTGTATGGACAAATTATTCTCTTGGTTTCTTATGGTATTTATAACAGATATATGACTATTTTGGTACAAAGTCATCATCGGCTTTTCTGTTTTCTTTCTCCTTATTCAACTCTCATGCTTCTTGGATATTGTTCTATATTTAAGATATGACGTTGCATTTGATATCTTGATTCTCTTCATGGATAATTGATTGTGTGGCAGATTAAGC
The DNA here is from genome assembly GCA_027943335.1 of Chamaecyparis obtusa. Classification (NCBI taxonomy): domain Eukaryota; kingdom Viridiplantae; phylum Streptophyta; class Pinopsida; order Cupressales; family Cupressaceae; genus Chamaecyparis; species Chamaecyparis obtusa. The sequence continues at coordinate 797,963 of BSBK01005134.1, read as the reverse complement.
TATGACGTTGCATGTGATATCTTTATTCTCTTCATGTTTAATTGAGACTATTTTTAAAGTTCATTTATGATTTCCAATTTCTTAAAATCCTAAATTTAAAATTCTTGTCTTTTTAACCACTTCATTGGTCATTGTAAGTCAATTTAGAGCAAGTTATGTCAATTTGTATGTTTGGTTGGTGCATGTAAGGACGTTCATTCCCACATTTAAAAATCATTATAGATATTCTTTACAAGTGAGCATATTAAGGTTTTATCAAAATGTCATTTATGAAAGCATTCTAGTGATACTTATTGAAGAATTCTTGGAACAGGTCATTCTACGTTCGTTGCATACTTTCTTATAATTTTTAGACTTTTTTTAATAGTCACAAAGCTAGCTCACTAGAATATGATTGAGGAATGTTAAACTCTCCAATAGACTCTCTCAAGATGTTTGTAAACAATCCTATTGTAAATCCAAACTATAGAAATTAGGGCAAGTATGTTTCAAGTTCCATGAATCAAGAAGATGAAATCTATGAGTTACATGCTCATTTTCCCTTTGGTATCACCTTTCCACTTGTGGATATCATTTCTTCATAGATAGTGTGTAATCATTCACAAGTCAATGGTAGAGTGAACATTTCACAATTCAACAAAGGGTAGAAAATTTTAGAATATTAACAAATGGTTTACTAACAATTGAACAACTTTTTATATTAAGATTTATACTAAATACCTACATATTTAATTTATTTTTCAAATTTATTAGAGTACTTAATTTTCTCTAATATTCTATGATTTGTCTCAACATTCTTATTTTTGTAGATTTATTGCTAATTTCTATACAATAAGATGACCATACTATTTGCAAGAAAAAGTTTCTACCTAGAATGGTTGAAAAAATGTGTGATTTTATTATTTTTTAAAAACTGAATAAACATGACACAAAATCAAAAAGATTTTTTATAGGCTCATACTAACAATATAAAAGAAAAAAAAAAGCAGATGAAAAAACTTCAAATGGTAGATACATGTTGAAACAAACAAAAAACCATAAAGGTAAATGAACAAAGTAACATTTCATAATTAAACTAGTAGATTTAATTATATTATCGATAGTGTACCATATTCCTTTGACATTTCATATAATAATTTCAAGGTATGAAAAAAAAAACACTAACATTTAATGATTAAACTAATATATTTTAACATATTATCACTAATGTACCCTATTTCTTCGACATTCCATGTAATAATTTGACAGTATGATTAAAAAATAGATGGATCGACTCAAACCCTTGATTCAATATAGAGAAATGATTGAAACAAACAATAAACCATAAAAGATGAGTAGAACCATTGTGACAAATAAATCGAAATGATAAATGTTGGTGGAGGTGCTACTTGTGAGTGTTGGACTGAAACCCTCGTCGCATGCAGAGAAGGAATGTTTGCGGGAAGCATTCGTGAGAACGGAGTGGGAGAAGAATGTTCAAGAATGAAAAAATGAAGGATAAAAATAGGTTTTTAGGGTTCTGAGGTGGGTAGGTAATAGCCCCAATTTGGTCACGTACATTGAAATAGGAGATTATTCTATGTGTTTAATGTGTTTAGGCTTTGGGTGTCATTTGATTTGGTTGGGTCCTTCTATATGAGATAACAAACCATGGTCCCTTGATTATGGAGCGATAACAAACCATTAACGTAATGTGTTCAATTATTACATTAAATCCCCTTCTTATCGGTAATGTATACATTGTGAGCAGGGCCACATACTAAACATGTTATATTTATATCTTATTATGTTTATTACTTGGGGGTCTAAAGTATTTTTGTTTTGAATATGTGATTGGTGAGTATTGTTGAACTAGGAGTCCCTTTTTGGACGACACTTTGAAATGGACACTTTTTGACCATTCTATGTTCGAAGGTCTCTATAGGGGGATCTGTTAGGATAATAAGCAAAAAATGCAAATATTAACAAACAAGAGAGAACACAATAACATAGAATTTAATGTGGTTCACCCAATAACTGGGCTACATCCACCAACAACGAGTCCAATATCTTTGTTATTTTCCAGTGATTACAATCTGAAACCTACAACTCAATATCGTCGTAGGAAGCTACAATAATCCCTCATACATTCAATCTCAAACCCTAAGCCCTTTTTACAAGTATTTTTGACATAATGAAATTAGGGCAAAAATACTCCAACTAATAGAAAAATAGATGGCCGACACATTACAATATTATTAAGTCATTCTTAGCGTCGAGGGGCAACGCCCCTTAACCCCGCCCTAGGGAGCTACCCCTGAGGGGGCCCCACAAGGGGCACTTCCCCTTGACCCCATCAGGGGCTCTACCCCTTGACCCTGTGGATAAGTTTGATTAGGCTCCACATACATAACAGGATCTATGAATAGCTATAAGCTGAAACCTTATCTTTTAGCAATTAACTCACATACGAAGACAACCAAAAAAATATCAAAATCTGACATACCGTACATTTATTATCTACAAGTGAACAAAGTTAGAATGTGGGTACTGGGTATCTTCCCCTATCCGTATCCTATTTTACTATTCTTGTTTCTCTAGTTTGATTTAAATTTAATGCATAATCTTGAGTGAAAATGCTTTATGGTACATATTATATCTTATAATATTAAATCTTACATTCTTTATTTCTTTCAATTATAATAATGTTGGCGTATTACAATAAATTATTAATGTTTTAGTTAACTTTCAATGGTTATCTGTGTTGATTAGTTTGAACTATCCAAGTAGTTATTTGTATTGCCTTTTAAAGGCATTAGTTACATCAATAATAAAAGTCAAATATAAAAACATTTCATCTTTTCTCTCTCTTTGTGGTATTAGAGTTACTATGATCTCAGGCCTGGCAGAGATGGAAACATATGTTCATCGGTTTGTTGTGATGTTGGAAGCATCTTGTCATGGACGTGGTGGAACATTTCAATACAATCATACTAATTTAATTTTTAGAATGTCATTTTGGGATCGGTGCACTTGACCAAACCAACTCTAGATTTATCTTGCTAGATGTCGACCATACAATTGTCTAAAGATGTCGGCTAGTCATTTTTGAAAAGACAGTGTTTGGAATTCAAGTGGAGATAAGATAAGATAAGATAAGATAAATTTTTTAATGTCCAACAGAAGACCAACAAGAGTCTATGGGACAGGAACCATACAGCCAAAATAGCAAGAAACCAGCAGACCACCAAACAGTAGTCAGGAGAGAAACAGACACCAACCAATGGATAGAGATTTTCATAATCTGATGTGATTGTGCAGATGAATAAGGATCGTGCCAAGGATGCAGAGTGTTTTTTCTTTTTAGTATTGAGAGTTTGAATTGAAATTTGGAGGTGTACCATATATACAAGGCTGTCAAGATGCCCCCTTACTCCACAACAATTGTTTCTCAATGGTAAAAGGCATAAGGAAGGAGTGGTCTCACAGACCCATTTGTTGGAGAGAGGTTTGAGATTTATCATTATGAGTTTGCATTGTTTTTAAAAAATTCTGCATTCCTTCTGTTGAGAAGTTTTGAAAGTTTTAGATAGAAATGAAGCAAAGAATGTGGATGTTGGCATCTTATGGAAAAACACTAAGAGTAGTGCTCTGGTTAGGGTTTTAAGTTTCATATTAATGCTGCGTGTATTGTTGCATCATTACTACACCAAGTTAGTTACATAATAATAATGGTTTCCTTGTCAAGGGTGGCGGTTTGGTTCTTAATAGTAATCAGTAGCAAGGTGAAGGAATGATTTAATGTTGTTGTTGTGTGCATATAAGGCAGAGGAGCTAAAAGAAATCAAGGCATGTGATCATATAGTAATCTATCATCAAGAAGTGGGGCAAAAGAGGTATCATATACATAAGGTGCATTTTTATTTCTTGGAAGTATGAGGGGTCCATCATTGGTTGAAATCTATATTTTCTTTATTATATCAAGCATTGCTTATATACTTTGAGGTATTGCAATTTCTATCAAGTTTTGAGAGTACTCTATTGTTGCTAAGGATGTGAATTACTTTGGAATTTCTATAATTGTAAGGAGAAACTACTGAATTTCAAAGAAGAAATAGAAAGTGTATTATAATGGGTATAGATTTCTTTCTTTTGATAAAGAACATCACATCTTCTCATATTTATACTCTCAAGGTTGATCACATGCTTGTTATTTTGAAGAACTTCATGTATAGAATGCAAATTTGGTTGATAGTAGGTTGGAGGCAACAAAGGCAGGAGGTTATTTATCATCCCAAGCTAGCTTCTCACTTAGGGATGATTCACTGCATGAGAAGCAACTTATATGTGTCTTTGAAAGCTGGGGCTTGGCAAATTCATCCTTGAAGAAAAGAGGGGGCTTGAGATACTTGTGTCCCTAAAGAGAAGAGGGGGAATGGCAGCATGATTTTCCTTTCAAGGAGCGATGGGGGGTAGGATTTGGTTGGTGATTTGTTGGGCACTTGAGGATGCGTTAGACACACTCAGAGGAGATGTGGACTTTCGAAGGAAAGGCATCTCATGTGGAGGCATATCAGTGGTGATTATTTCCACAATGCTTGAGGAGGCATTATATACACTCGGAGGAGATGTGGAATTTCAGAGGAAAGGAGGAAAGACATCTCATGTGAAGCACTAGAGGAGGCATAAGACACACTTGGAGGAGATGTGGAATTTCAGAGGAAATGTGTTTCATTGTGCAGGGGAGGTGGGAACACTCATGTTGTGTAGACGACTTCAATTTTTGTGGTCAGGAGATCCACTGGTGTAGTCAGTTCAATGTTTCTTGAAGAAGTGAGGAGGATTGGTGAAGGCGCTTCATCAAAGCCTCTAGAAGGGTTGGGTTCAAAACCCTTGCAACTTCCACTCTTGTTTAGATTATCGTAATAAGGGGGACGGGGGGGATGTTGGCATATTACAATACATTATTGATGTTTTAGTTAGTTTCTTTATAACTATCAATGATTATCTGCATTGATTAGGTTGAACTGTCCAAGTAGTAATTTGTATTGCCTTTTAAAGAAATTGGTTCCATCAATAATAAAAGTCAAACATCAAAACATTTCATCTCTTTTCTCTCAAATAACTGTGAATACTTCTAAAAAAAATTGTGTAATAATTTCAAATTATATGTTTAAATGTATTTCAAATATGATTAAAAATAATATCAATATGGATCTCATTTTTAATCTATATTTATATATGTTTAGGTTTTAAAATACCACCCCAACTCAGGCATTAGGGCTTAATGGTATCCTATTCTAACAATGGAAACCTTCTCGACTTGTGGGTGGACTCTGATTAAGGAGTCTTTGGATTCTAGGCCGATTCCTATTTGATCTGGAATATCACCTCCTGATTGAAAACTTAGTGGGAAAAGGGAAAAGGGATTTTAAAACAGAAAGGGAAAATGGGGTGATACACCAAAATGAAATCAGACTTTTCTTGGAAACTAAAACAGTAACCCCAACTCATATACCAAAAGTTTGACACCTTGAATCACTGATCAACATATAGGTCGATTAGACTTAATTACTACTAGGGTATAGAACACAAATAGCTTAATCTATCAACAAACATACATATTCTTCATAAGGCTTGAATTTTTCTGACCTAGAGGAGGAATAAGAAACATTCACTTCTCCTAGCTACCAAAATGAATAAACACTTATGAAGAATGATGAAAAAAGGATTTGAATCAATACTCAAAATATATGGAGAAATAGATCATCTTCTTTATTATCCTCCAAAAATCTGACAAGTAGGTTACAAAAACAAGATCTCCAAGGCACCAAGGAACAATATGCTCACTTTCAGCCTCTTATCCCAAATTTGCAAGTAAACCCCCTAAAACTAATTGTCAAAATTAGTTTTATATCTTCCCTATGCCTCTAATTCGAAAATCCAAGCCATCATTATTTACCCTAATTTTTTTGTAAATTCATGCCAAAACCTAAGCCAAAACATCATGCCATTACTAATGCCCTAAATGTTGGTTCTAAAATAAGGATATAAATCCTTTTACAATAATTAACCAACATTTTAAACTATTTTTTATTGAATAAAATTTAACATAAATATAAGCTCAACCTACCTTAGATCTAAACTTTAGACATAAAAGAAAATGCCCAAGTCTAACATTTGCTAAGTGTTAAAGGGTCTAAATGACCACTTCAACCACTTGCAAGCTACAAGGAAAATGAGGCTGTGAGTTGGCACTATGATCTTCGAGCTCTATCAAGATGTAGACAGTTGTAATTAAGGCATTGAATTCAGGTTGTAGTGGATTCAAAATACTCAAAACTCTTATTCATTCCTTGATTTTTTTATTTTTTTTCTTTGAGTTTGAAAGACTAAAGAGAAAAAACCCTAAGTCGATAGAAAAATCTCTGCAATATCTATGGCATTCGGCTTGGCTTTGACTGACATTAACAAACTCTTTGTGTATTGAGAGGTCTCTGGCATAGGGTGAAATTGATCCTAAACTAAGAGTTTTGTTATTTATGAGCTCGACTTTTCCTCTTTGTGATTTGGAGATAACTTGGCATGATTTTGGCTTGGTTCACTAAGTTTGATCTAGAGCTTGGAGCTCAGTTATGCATGTTTGGGCTCGGCTCTAAGCTTGGCCTGTGACTCCTTCTCGGCTAGTGACTCGAGTCTTTTAGTTTTGATATGAGCTCGAGCCTGGATATACTTGAATCACAACTTGATATGTGATTGATAACTTGGGCTTACTTCATTTGTTTAACTTGTTGTGACTAGAAGATGTCTTCAGCTAGGAACGTAACTCGAGTCTTGAGCTCAACCATGAGTTGTTACTGGTCTTCATTCAGATTTGAGTTTGAGCATATCTTCTCGGTAAGTATGCACCCTTGCATCTAGTGTAACTGAGCATGAAGTTTCTTTCCCTCCTTTGATCTGGGCTTTTCTCTAACAGTGCTAGCTCTCTTCCATGATTTTTGGGTTGGACGGGAGATAGAGCTTGAGCCATGTGCATGCAATGAATCATGGCTTAAAAGGAGAATTATCTCCAGTAGTCTCTACCTAGTCTGGGTTGTGGCTGGAAGATGTGGAACTAAGAATAGGCTATGAACTCAGCTAGAAGCTTGGGCATCTTTCAGCCACAACTTTGGACTGAGTCATGGCAACTGTAACTTGTACTTAAGCTTGGACTGGAAGACACAAGCTCTTGACTGATATTTGATTTATCCTTTAATTCAGATAAGTACTTTGTTCCCTCCATTTTCTTTGAACTTGGGTTTTGTTGTTCACATGTAATCAACTCGGCTTTTAAAAGCACCATGTTTGTAGCTAGTAGATGTGTCTTGCGTACCCACATTGTTTCTTCTCTATTTTTTCTTTAAATATAGAGATGATAATGTTGAAACTGACAACACTATTCTTTGAGCTTACAAGAGATAGACATTTTATAGAAGTTTTAAAAAATAAAAACCCACAAATATTTAAGCCCATGGCTAACTGAAACTGTGATTGAAAGATATTCAAAAATTATACCAGTCACTTAACATATTGCTCACAACTCCTTCAATGAAAATAATGAACTCTCTAAGGCTTGTGGCTGGAAGATGTGGAACTATCATTTGGGTATTCGAACCGGTCATTTCTACCAATTTTTTATATATTACTCTCCAACTTCATCAATGAAAATAATGAAAACCTCATGGCATGACCACTATTTGTACTAGATATGTATGCTTGTTGTAAACAAAAACCGCCATCATGCTCACTATTTTTTGTATCATTTACTGCCATGCTTGATGTTTTTAAGCTCCTTCGAATGCACCTTGTTTATCTGATGTTGCATATCAAACCACTGTTTTGTTAATTTATTCACAAGTAGCATTTCACGTCAACACACACCAACACTGGTCACAGAGTCTCACTGTCACAAAAAAGTGACCAAGCCACGATTCTTTATTTTCACCAGTCATTTTTATTTCAATGTGCATCAACTGAATAAAATGAACTGTGATCTATAAGATCAAAGGATAATCTATTTTTTTTTTAATTTAGCTTGGAATGCAACAGTGTACCATGGTTTTAATCTTTACCAGTCATTTTAAAAACATTGATTTTCTACACTGATGATAGTGAACATCCCTTAGCTTTACTGGTGTAAACCACCATGCTTGATCACAGTCTCCTCCTCTATTCTATGCTGAAAATGGAACACTGATACTGAAAATGAATCTTTATCATAAGAAATGCCATAAGATAATAATGTTTGTTTAATATCTAAGAAATTTGAGCACGGGGTCGTGACATTCAAAGACATTAGAATGAAATTTGATGGAGTTCAAGCATGAGCTTGTGACATCCATCAAATACATATTGTAAACATTTTATGTCTTTTAATTAGCTCAGTTCTGTAGCATTTCTCTTTTGTTAATCAACAACAATAGTGAATTCATTGTTAAGACATTTTGAATTCAGCAATAATATTGAATATGGAACTTCAAAATATGTAATACCAGTGTTTATGTTGTTGAACCTTGGCAATTGAACATGACTGTTCTGGAGCAATATGGCACCTTGCTGTAGCATCTTGTAAGGCACTTTATACTACATCATTCTTCTCTGGCTATGATGTGAAAACCAGTCAACTTTGAGCACTGTAATTCAATCTGTTAAGCTTTTCAAACAACATCAATGTAATCTTGTTAGGTTAGTGAACATAATAAATAATTAAGTTTATGAAAATGCCAACAAATGGACACTTATGAATCAATATTCAAGTTATTGTGTTCACTAATCTAACAAGGTCTTGTTGATTCTTAAAAAGGTTTCTCAGCTACAAACACTAAGTCCCTTTTATTCAGATTTATGGTTTTAATATAAGGACATACATCAGAATAACCATTAATAGTAAAAGGTTTCATGTTTAAAAATAAGTCCCTTTAATACTATCTTTCATTTAGTGTCAATGCACATTTCCTTAATGCATTGAATTTACCAGATAGAAATGCAACTTTGAAAAATTGATTTTTGTATGATGTTTTTGTTTCATGCATTTCTTAGATCCAATTGGATCTAACACCATTTTATCTCTCATGATGCAGATGAAAACCCTAAAGTCCTAAAAGATGAAGACTTGGACCTGAAGACCTAAGACTTGACAGACAACCAGCTGGCAACACACAGACAACAAGGCAATGCATGGGACCCCTACTCCATACTTCTATCATGCTTTCTATTTTGCAAATGTACTATTTGATTGACATGAAATATGAAATATGAAATATGAAAGAACACTTGTATACTACATTCAATTTTGAATGCACAATGTAATGATCAGTTATGAATTTGAAAAATTTGAAATGTGATCAATACTTAGAGTACAATAATGAAATTTGATAATGAAAGCAATAACAAAATTTTAATCAGCAATACCTAAAAGATAGTGTTAATTGGACCCTAGAAATGTAATATTTTCCTATTTTTGTTTATTCTTTTGTATGCTGTAAATTTTGGGTAACATTTTTGGTGACTTCTGCTAGATGTCTTCCTGCTAGACATGACCTATATACCTTATCATTGGGCAATGAGGTTAGAAAACCAAAACTTAGGAATGCAACCTTTATTGAAATGAAAATGCATTTAATCTAAACTCATGTAACCTAAAGATGTAGTGCTTGGACAACACTTATTGAAAAAGAAACTAAACCAAACCTATCCTTCAAAGAAAAGCTTGAGGTGGATTCCATTAACTAGAATCTATAGAACTTCTCCTTTAGTTATAGACAACTGGAAAGCATTATTCTCTTTGTAGGCTGTAATGACAAAAGGCCCTAACCAAAAATTTTCAAATTTGTCATGCTAGCTTGGTCTACTCTTTAGCACATCCCACTTTAGTACTAAATCACCCTCCTTGAAATCTCTAGGTGTAGCTCTCCTATCAAAAGACCTTTTAGTTTGCTCTTGTCTTAACTCCATATTTTTCAATGCTTTTCTCCTTTCTTCTTCAAGCTTTAGCAATTCAGCATATCTTAGCTTAAGAGGATCTTCCGCTTCAAACAACAAAATTTGATTAGCTAGTTGTAAAGCTAGAAACTCGGTAGAAATTGGCAATCTTGCCTCCTTACCATAAACCAGAACATAAGGTGAATTCCCAATAATCTATTTTGGTGTGATTCTACCCATCCATAAGGCTGCCTTTAGTTTTGAGTGCCAATCTCTCTTGTTTTCCTGCAAAGTCTTTTTGATAGTCCCAATCAAGTTTTTGTTAGTAGACTCTGTAAGACCATTACCCTGAGGGTAATAGTTGGAAGAAGTATTTAAATAAATGCCATTTTTAACAGCCCACTCTATTATAGCTGAACCAACAAAAGCTAAAGCATTATCTAAAATTATTGATTGAGGGACACCAAACCTGGTTATAATATCATCATAAAAATTTAAAATAGCAGATCCAATAGACTCCTTCAATGCAATGGCCTTAGTTCATTTGGTGAAATAGTCTGTAGTAGTCAAAATCCATTTATGACTTGCACTTGAATTAGGATTTATTGGACCTATAAATTCCACTCCCCACTTATTAAATGGTTGATCCACAATGATTGGTTTTAATGGCAATGCTGCCAATTTTTTCTTTCCTACAAATAGAGCACACTTTTGACATTTTCTTTCCCTAGAATGAGCATCTTTGAACAAATCTAGCCAATAATAGCCAGCTCTTAGAGTTTTTCAGGTTGTAGTTTTAGGACTAAAATGCCCTCCACATGATCCATCATGGAACTCAGATAAAATATTGTTTTGATCAACAAAATCAATACACTTAAGAATCATACCAAAAAAATCTTTCCTATAAAGAATACCATCAATAAGAACATAAGGAATAGACTATAATTTGAAGTACCTTCTTTTAGCTTTATTAAGATTTATTGGACATTGTCCAGTTTGTAGAAATCTGGTCATATCAGATAACCAGGATGTTGAATCATTAATTAACATAGAATTACCTTGGAATAAGGTAGCCTCTTCAGTAGCTTCAACCTTATCTTCTTCTTTTTCCATTCGAGCACACAAGCCTTTTCCCCTAACCAACTTGGTTACATGGATATGTACATCATATTCCATAACCTTTGTCATCCATCCTACTCTTTTTTCATTAACATCTTTGTTTAATAGGAATTCCTTAATGCGAGGATGTCCAACCAGTAGATGTATTTTATTTCTAGCAACCAAATGCTTAAACTTTTTCAAGACTTTAATAATAGCTAGTACATGTTTCTCAACAAAACTATACCTTTGCTCATAATCATCCATACCTTTGCTAAAAAATGCAACTAGCTGATCCTATTTATCCTCATTTTTTTGCACTAGTATTGTTGAAATAGTGTCAAAACCACCATAAGCATATAAAATAAAATTCTTAGAGAAATCAGGATTAGTCAAAGTAGGGGCTAATGACAGGGCTTGCTTAATTTGTTCAAAACTTCTCTTTCCCTCATCAGTCTAGCTGAAAGGTACATCTTTCTTCAGCATAGTAGTCAAAGGCTTCAACAAATTTACAATGTCAGGGATAAAGTGTCTAACAAAATTAATCCTCCCAATAAAACTCTGCAATGCTTTCTTATGTTTTGGAATTGCTAATTCCAGAATTGCATGAATCCTTTCAGGATCTATGGTTGTACCTTCTTTAGACACTTGGTATCCTAAAATTTTACCTTCATGAACTGCAAAAACAAACTTCTTTGGGTCAAAAGACATTCCAAACTCTTTGCATCTCTATAGCACTTGTTTGAGATGATCTATATGCTGGTTTGCAATCTTGTTGTAAATTGTGACATCATCTAGGTATACTAGAATAAATTTATACATCAGATTCATAAAAGCCATGTCCATTGCTTTCTGGAATGTAACTCCTGCATTTGACAATCCAAATGGAATTCTTCTGTAACCCATTGTACCCCATTTAGTTGTAAAGGTTGTTTTGAGTTGGTCTAATTCTTTGACGAAAATCTTGTTGTAACCAAAATACCCATCTAGGAGTGAAAATCATTCTGATCCTGAGACATATTGCAAAATTTGTTCCATGGAAGGAAGAGGGTGTCTATCTTTTAGAGATGCCCTATTAAAGTCTCTAAAGTCTACACAAAGTCTGATCTCTCCATTCTTTTTCCTTACTGGAACTAAATTGGAAACCCATGATGTGTGTTTGATAGGAAATATGATACCACCATCCAAAAGATTATTCAGTTCTTTCAGCATTAAGGGCTCTAACTTGGGGTTTATAGGCCTTTGCCTTTGTCTAATTGGCCTAGCATTTGGCTCTAGTTCTATTGTATTTTTGGTTAGTGGGTATGTGCAAGATCATGAGGGGCCAAACTATGCCCTTAAGTGGCAATGAAAAATCAGCAAATCAGGGTTCGTCAACTTGACGTGAAAATTTGAATTAGCTATCAACCTAATACCAAAAAGTTGTAAGAATAGAATCTATAGGAAATTGAATTTAGTTTCTAAACTACTAGGCCTTTTCTAAAAAAAAATTAATATAATTGGTGAAAAGTATAGATTTCAATACAGCAATACAAAAATTTTAGGAAAAAAATAAGTAGGTGTATGTCTGACCACCTTAATCATGATCAAATGATAATATTTTTTTATAATATTTTATATATAAGTAGTAGACTCATTCTTGGATGTGACACATATTTTTTTGTAATTTTATTCCAAAAAAATAATTAATTATGAATTTTCTGCTACAACATTTTCAGAATAAAAAAACTCCCGTGTCTGACCACCTTAACTCATTCAAAACTTTCCAAAATTCAATTTTTTTTTTTTTTCCTTATAGTAGGTGAAGCGTAGAATGTGACACATTTTTTGGATTTCAAAAATGTTATACCATTTGAAAGTTATAGCCATTTTTCAATCAGTATATAAATCAGCACTTTAGAGGTAACTCAATTAGAAAATAACTAATAATTACTTACCGAATTCAAAATTTGACAGCAATTATATCGATAGAAAGTTGATAATCTCCTTAAAATACCCTTTTCATTTCATCAAATTTGGGTGAAAATTTTTTGTCAACTACATGGTCGAAGTTTGGAACTCAAAGAAATAGGGGAAAAACATGTTTTTGTGACATTTCAAGAGTTGACCAGGTAGGTTTGGTGCACAAAGCAATACTGAGCCAAATCAGGTACTCGATTTTTCCTAGCAAAATTTTGAATTTTAAATTTTCCCTCCCCTTTCTCCCTCTTAATTTATTTCCAAACCCTTTCTCCCTCCAATTTCTCCATAGTTCAATATATTATATATCAAAAATTATATATTAGATTATATATTATATATATTAAATATTACATAATATCTATTATATTTTAAATATTATATAATATACATTTTACATTAAATATTATATAATATATATTAATATTAAATGTTACATTATACATCATATATTATATATTATTTTATATGTATTATATATTAATATGTATTTTACAATATATCACATGATATCTTCATATTTAAATTGTATGTAATATATATTTTATATTATAATATATATATATATATATATATATATATATATATATATATATATATATATATATATATATATATATATATATATATATATATATATATATATATATATATACTTGATTTTATTATATATACAATATAATAAAATCAAGTATATAGTGTGTGTGTGTGTGTGTGTGTGTGTGTGTGTGTGTGTGTGTGTGTGTGTGTGTGTATGTATATATATATATATATATATATATATATATATATATATATATATATATATATATAGTGTAATACCCCAAAATTGGCACCTATTTAATTTCATCAATTTTGGTGCATTATCTCGATTTTACGTCACCAAAGTCCTAGTTCCCTAGGCAATTTTCTCTCTCCTATCTGACTTAATTTGACTTGATGTCAATTGCAAAGACCATAAATTGCAATAATCAAATGCTAAATTAATTCCTAAAGTCTTTGACTTAATTGGCTAAATTACCCCTATGATACATTAATTTAATTGTAAAGTCCTATGCGCTTTAAATTAAATTAAATCAAACCACCCTCTTTAGCTAATTACCCATAAAAAGGAATTAATAATTGCTTGTTATTTGAATGGACACCTTTTTCTTGAATTAATAATTTGAGATATTCGAAAGGTCCTCATGTGGCATTTTCCATTCTTTTAATAAAGTAATTCATGCTTATTTGTCCAAAAAGGGATATGAAGGGTCAGGAGTTTCGAATCAAGAAACTCTTCCTCCTCCTCTTGGCTCTTCTTTTTATTTGACCTCTTTTTCTCATTCGGGAGGACAATTTTTGAGAGTAAAGGCACTATAGTGAATTTTTGATTAAAATTCAAGCTTTCATTTGCAACTAGTTTAATTTCTCATTCTAGTATAATTGCATTTCTCATTTAGATTAAATTTGCTTAATTGTTCTTAGATTAAGATCATTTTTATTCCAAAATCAACTAAAAAAACTTGCATTTCATATCTTCTTTCAAGTATTCTTAGATTAATTGCATTCATTTTAGTTTGATTCTAGCTTTGCATATCATCTTTATGGCTTTCTTGGAAAATCCTCCGTTGTAGTAGCGGTCTGATGGTTGTTGGTTCTCCAATCTGAGAGCGATTATACACCCCCGCCTGCATAGGAGGCAACAGGTCGCTTCCTCACAAATTTCGGATTGAATAATTCATATTCTCTTCATAATTTGACCATAGGAGTAATGACTATGTTGCGTATGTGGTTGATTTAGAGGTCACGTTCAAGCACACACATTTTGGCGCCCACCGTGGGGCAGAAAGATCAATTTCTGGCCTCATTATCATTTTTTTTCTGACAGGAAATTTTGCTCTGCTGTGCGTCCGTACTGTCTGTGTACGGATCTTCGCGCGAGAATCCAGAGCGTCGCGCGCGAAGTTTTGCTCCTGTAGCACTCTTTCGCGCGAAATTTCACTAACTCGCCCCAGAGTTTGCATTTCCTCGTGCGAGATTTTAGTTATCTCGCGTCGTATACCGCACTTTCTCGCGCAGATTTGTACTTTCTCGCGTGAAGTTATATTACAGTTTTTTTCCCAGTTTCCAGTTTTCTTGTTCTTTCTGCTCTTAATTTCTGATAACTTCTGATAACTGTTGATTTTTATCTCTCTGATATTTTACAGCATTAACAGTTTCTGCAGGACGCTTGTCAAAGAATTTGAAAACATACTAATGGTTTGATTGCAGGACGAATAATTGAAGATTGCTAAAACGTTGTGTTTTTTTCCTGCTTTTACTCACATAGTATAAATAGGGCTCCGTTAAAATTTCTTGAGAATTTCGATAGTGAGTAGGAATTTTGGCTCTTCATTACATGGAGGTGATGACCATGAATGAATCCGGAATTCTAATGATCTTACTAATATGACGAATTCTTGGGGAAGCGGAGAAAGTTAGTGAATCTTTAACATTTCTATTCGTCAGGGAATTATGCTCTTCTCTCCTTGAGAGAGAATCAGAAACCCAAAAGCGTATAGATTTGGTGAGGTGAAACTAACTCGGTGATGAACTTTCTTGTTGTGTTTGGGTGAGGAAACGGGATAGAGAAGTATGCTCTTCTCCCTTTGGGAGAATCAGAAAATCAGACTCCCGAATCTAAACCAAGTCTAGTGTCACCTTTAGAGGGCCTGCCGGTATTGAACCTCCGGGAACGACCCAAGTGAGTACACACCTATTGTCGGTGATTCCACCTCACTATAATAAAGAAAGTTTTGTTGAGTCTAAAGACTCCGAAACCATGGTAACTTCCTTTTCATGACTTTGACGATCATCATGGAAAGGCCCTGTCTATTACACTGAGCAGCGCCGCTCCAAGCCCTGCTTGCAGGGGTGTGTGATTTTCAGGTGTTGGTGTGGCTGCGAGGCCTCAACCCTGTATCAGGGGCACCGAAGGTTATTGTGAATGGAAGCCTAGTAAAAAACCTTCTTAGCTAGTGGCCTACCCGGTTCATCTCCGAAAGGAGTCATTATCTTTGCGCAAGGAGGGGGAAGAATCTCTCCGTATGTTTATCATACACAGATTCCCATCATAGGCATACACCTGGACGTTTGGAGGCGGTTGCGACACTGGCCCCTGCTACAAGGGTAACCTTTGAACATACACTGTTGAGTCCTTGGAAACACCGAAAACACGGGCGCCCTCTAGGGGGTGACACGGCTGTGTGAGGTGCACGTATGCATTCAAGCAATGGGGCAAAGGTTTTGGCTTCTCACCATTTTTTTTTGTAGGACTAGGCTATGTGCTTGTTATTGAGTCTTAAACATTGTCCATACATTATCAAACAAAGACTTCCCTGATGCTATCAAGTTGCTTTGTCCTTGATAGGTCTGTTAATGACTACTTTTTTGCTTCACAAGTGCTTGATCTAAAACCATTGTGTCTTTAAACGAATGCTTAGAATCCTAAAACGAGTGTGTTGATTAAACAATTCTATCAACCTGTCAGGAAATTGGATTTTCTGTCAGACATCAGTTCAGACTGTACCTCAAAATTCAACTCAAACTTTGAAAATTGCATCAAAACTGTCAGATTTTGTCTGTTTCCCGCGCGAGCTTTTAGCTTCAGAGCACTTCCTCGCGCGAGATTGTATTTTCTCGCGCGAAGTTCTGTGTTCTCTCGCGCGAGCTGTCATTTCCTCGCGCGGTCAGGCATTTTCTCGCGCGAACCTGTAGCGCAGTTTTCCAAAACAGAGACCTATTTGCAGTTCACTGTTTGACTTTTTATCTGGTCTGCTTTTTGTCTGGGGTCTATTTTTTTTTTGCTTCCCTGTTGTTTACCGTCAGAAACTGGTTGTGTTGAGTTAGGAATCGATTGACCTTTTCTTTGGTTCGTGTAGTCTCTTATCTATTCATCTTATCTCTTTATGCCTTTTGTACCTCACTTTGCGGTTGTCTTATCTCGGTTGTTCTAGCCATCTCTTTTTGACAATTCGTACCAGGTCCATCTTGCATCTTGGCTGTCCTGGCCATTTATCTCTTTTTCGTTATCTTAGAGACAGAACCTAGCTTTATCCCGAATCTTTGCTCATTACATCTTCGTCTATGACTGTCACGACTCGAAGTGGTAAGACTTATCCTATCCAGAACGCTGATCAAGGTCAAAGTAAATCTCATAATCAAAACATAGGTCATTTCCAATTTGTTGAGAAGTCTGAACTTTGTAAGAGTTCTTCAAATTCGTCATTAAGCACTCCACAAGATAATTTGTCTCAGACATCTCCTCCGGTTTTCCAAGAGTGCTTTAATCCTTTATTTTCGCAATCTAGTTCGTCACGCCAAGAACAAGACAACTCTTATTTTCAAAACAATTCATTGTTTTGTGGCTTTGGGAGATCATTTCCTCGGACGGAACCCATTATTGAAACTATTGATCCCACTGAAGATAGTGATTCATCTGAAGCTATTCACACACCAAAAGTTACATTGGCTGCACCTTTTCGACATCGTTCTCATCACTTTACTGAAGCTTCAATTGCAGCACAAATTCATCTTGACAAGATGGGAACCAAGAACCCATTTGACTTTCAATCAAGCCAATACGGTCAAACTTATAATCAATACCATGGTCAATCTTCTCATGACCAAAATCAGACTCATCACAATCAGTCTCATAATGACGATCAATCTCAAAACAAAACTCAAGCTGATCAACAAGCAGCATATAACTATCGCCCTCCTCCTTATGATCAAAATCAAGATGATCAACAAGATCACACACAAAGCATATATGAGACTCTTGGTAACGAGGATGGTGTAATTACTCAGAATGATATAAATGCTGCGAAAGCTAACAAGAATCTCATTAAAATGATGGAAATTATTCTTTTGGAAGATAAGGAAAAGTATTTTCTTGAGTTGGCTAAGCAAGGAGCCAACCTACCTTCGAATTTCCAAGTGGAAACTATTCTAGCTAAAGAGGAAGAAACTGAAACCGCTAAGCTACAAAAGATGATTCAAAGTATGCAAGATCAAATTACTCAACTGAAAAAAGAAAAGGATAAGCCCACACAACAATTTACATTGGAGAATATATGTCCTTTTCCTTTTGATAAGAATGTTTACATGCCTCCTTTTCCAAGAGGAGTAGAGTTACCCAAATATGACAAGTACATGGGTACAACTGATCCTCAAGATCATCTAAGAGAGTTTGGCGCGCTATCCATGGAATTCATGCACGATCAAACGTATCTTATGAGACTCTTCCCCCGCAGCTTGGGTGGGCCAGCTATGGAATGGTTTTGCCGATTACATCTTGGTATTCAAACTTTTGACGAGATTGCCAATCTTTTTCTTCAGCATTATTCTCACAATATTCAACACCCTGTCAATATTCGTGACTTGTGTAATTTGAAACAACGACAGGGAGAACCTTTCTTGTCTTTTCTCCAGAGGTGGAGACAACTTTGTACAAAGTATCCTCGTAAATTGGCTGAATCTGAGAAACTTGATATCTTTTTAGACAACCTTCTTCCAGACTTTGGATATCAAGTACAATTACAAGGTCCTTTGACATTTGACAGCATGATCAAACAAGCTATGAGGATAGAAGCCTTTATGGTCAAAAAGGGAGAATTAATTCTGAATAAAGACAATAAACAAGGATTCTCAACGAACAAGGATAAAGGGAAGTCTGTAAACAAGAATAGAGAGGTGGTAAATGATGGAGTGGTCGATAATGTCACCGCAAAGCCTTCAAAGCCTGTCTTTAATCTTACTTCTAGCATACAAGCGGCTAAGGCTGTCGAAAAGAATACAACAGATAATCAGCACAGTTCAAAATTTTCTAGAAATAAACCGTGGGCTCCTCGACCTAAGTGCAATTTCACTTCTTTGGGAGAGCCTCTTGATGTAGTCTTTAAAACTCTCATACAAAATCAGATTCTCACTCCTTTGGACAAGCGAACTTATGACCCACAACCAAGACCTCTGCTTTGCTCCGATTTGCTTCTGCAGCTTCGCGAATCTAGTCTATATGCTTTTGCTCTGCAATCTCTTATTGTTTATCATCCTTCTGACATGTCATCTTTCAATTTCGCTCCCGAGGGGGGCAGGATGATTACATCATTTGAATCTTGTCGAATCTATTCTTGAATCAGTCTGATTTGAATCATCAGTTCTCATTGCTAAGGGCATCTTCACGCCTCGCATCTTGTTATCTTATCATCTATCTTTTAGGTATCTGAGCAATCTAACTCAGATCCTTAAGGATCATTCTTCATTCTGGAGATGGTTCTTGAAATCTATTGGGTATTGGGGCAATCTAACCCTGATTCCTGGGAGTCAAGCTTCGTTCTGGAGATGACTCTCAAAATCTCTTTTAGACCGTTATCTGGGCAATCTAACCTGGGTCTCGGAGGACTAAGCTTCGTATTGGGGCAATCTAACCCTGATTCGGAGATAGTCCTAAATCTGCATCTTCATCAATTGGTATTGGGGCAATCTAACCCCGATTCCGGTTCTCTTCTAAGATCGTTGTCTTCGCAATCTAACTTAGACTTCGAAAAATTCATGCTTTGATCTGCTCTCATCTGTCACTTCAGACTATTCTTTGAATCAACGCGCTGTTCGCACATCAATTCAAAGAGGGGCAAATGTAATACCCCAAAATTGGCACCTATTTAATTTCATCAATTTTGGTGCATTATCTCAATTTTACGTCACCAAAGTCCTAGTTCCCTAGGCGATTTTCTCTCTCCTATCTGACTTAATTTGACTTGATGTCAATTGCAAAGACCATAAATTGCAATAATCAAATGCTAAATTAATTCCTAAAGTCTTTGACTTAGTTGTCTAAATTACCCCTATGATACATTAATTTAATTGTAAAGTCCTATGCGCTTTAAATTAAATTAAATCAAACCACCCTCTTTAGCTAATTACCCATAAAAAGGAATTAATAATTGCTTGTTATTTGAATGGACACCTTTTTCTTGAATTAATAATTTGAGATATTCGAAAGGTCCTCATGTGGCATTTTCCATTCTTTTAATAAAGTAATTCATGCTTATTTGTCCAAAAAGGGATATGAAGGGTCAGGAGTTTCGAATCAAGAAACTCTTCCTCCTCCTCTTGGCTCTTCTTTTTATTTGACCTCTTTTTCTCATTCGGGAGGACAATTTTTGAGAGTAAAGGCACTATAGTGAATTTTTGATTAAAATTCAAGCTTTCATTTGCAACTAGTTTAATTTCTCATTCTAGTATAATTGCATTTCTCATTTAGATTAAATTTGCTTAATTGTTCTTAGATTAAGATCATTTTTATTCCAAAATCAACTAAAAAAACTTGCATTTCATATCTTCTTTCAAGTATTCTTAGATTAATTGCATTCATTTTAGTTTGATTCTAGCTTTGCATATCATCTTTATGGCTTTCTTGGAAAATCCTCCGTTGTAGTAGCGGTCTGATGGTTGTTGGTTCTCCAATCTGAGAGCGATTATACACCCCCCGCCTGCATAGGAGGCAACAGGTCGCTTCCTCACAAATTTCGGATTGAATAATTCATATTCTCTTCATAATTTGACCATAGGAGTAATGACTATGTTGCGTATGTGGTTGATTTAGAGGTCACATTCAAGCACACACATATAGGACATATTAATACATAGGCTAATTACACTAATATAAGGCATCCAAAAGGTTTCCAAAGGGGTCATAGAGGGTTCCTAAGGGTCCTAAGGCTTGAGAAAGTGTCCTAGGACCCCTTAGGTCCTGGTGCAACCCCCGACAACACACTGAAGCACTCAATTGTGTTCCAAGGGGTCGTACGACCCCTTGAGACACACTTTAGTGTTAAAATGTATCAAAAGGGGTCATGGAGAGTTCATAGGGGTCCTATTAAGCCTTATCACACGTTAGGACCCCTAGGAAGTCCTCATGACCCCTTTTGACACATTTCAACACTTAAGTTTGTCCCAAGGGGTCGTATGACCCCTTAGGACACACTTGAGTGTTCTCATATGTCAAAAGGGGTCAGCAAAACTTCCTACGGGTCCTGGTATGCCATATCACGCATTAGGACCCCTAGGAAGTCCTGATGACTCCTTTTGACACATTTCAACACTCAAATATGTCCCAAGGGGTTGTATGACCCCTTATGACACACTTGAGACTTCTAATGTGTCAAAAGGGCTCATGGGGATTTCCTAGGGGTCCTAACACGTGATAAGGCATACTAGGACCCCTAGGAAGTCCCCATGACCCCTTTTGACACATTTCAACACTCAAGTGTGTTCCAAGGGGTCGTATGACACCTTAGGACACATTTCAGTGCTCTAATGTGTCGAAAGGGGTCATGGGAAATTCCTAGGGATCCTAGTATGTCTTATCACATGTTAGGACCCCGAGGAAGTCTTGATGACCCCTTTTCACACATTTCAATAGTCAAGTGTGTCCCAAGGGGTTGATGAATCCTTAGGACAAACTTGAGAGTTCTATTATGTTGAAAAGGGTCATGGGGAATTCCTAGGGGTCCTAACGCATGATAAGGCATACTAAGACCCCTCAGAAGTCCCCATGACCCCTTAAGACACACTTGAACATTCCAATATGTCAAAAAGGGGTCATGGGGACTTCTTAGGGGTCCTAACACATGATAAGACATACTAGCACCCCTAGGGAGTCCCCATGACACCTTTTGACACATTGGAATGGTCAAGTGTGTCTTAAGGGGTCCTATTTTGACACATTAGAATGGTTAAGTGTGTCTTAAGGGGTCCTATTTTGACACATTGGAATGCTCAAGTGTGTCTTAAGGGGTCCTATGACCCCTTAAGACACACTTGAGTGTTCCAATGTGTCAAAAGGGGTCATCGGGACTCTCTAGGGGTCCTAACACGTGATAAGGCATATTAGGACCCCTAGGGAGTCCTCATGAACCCTTTTGACATGTTGAAATGCTAAAGTGTGTTTGAAGGGGTCCTAGGACCCCTTAAGACACACTTGAGCATTCCAGTGTGTCAAAAGGGGTCATTGGGACTCCCTAGGGGTCCAAACGTGTGATAAGGTGTACTAGGACCCCTAGTGAGTCCCCATGACCCCTTTTAACACATTGGAATGCTCAAGTGTGTCTTAAGAGGTCTTAGGACCCTTTAAGACACATTTGAGCATTCTAATATGTCAAAAGGGGTCATGGGGACTCCCTAGGGGTCTTAACATGTGATAAGGCATATTAGGCCCCCTAGGGAGTCCACATGATCCCTTTTGACACATTGAAATGCTCAAGCGTGTCCGAAGGGGTCCTAGGAACCTTAAGACACCCTTGAGCATTCCAATGTGTCAAAAGGGGTCATTGAGACTCCTTAGGGGTCATAACGCGTGATAAGGTGTACTAGGACTCCTTGGGAGTCCCCATGACCCTTTTTGAAACATTGGAACTCTCAAGTGTGTCCGAAGGGGTCCTAGGACCCCTTAAGACACACTTGAGCATTCCAATGTGTGAAATAGGGTCATTGGGACTCCCTAGGGGTCCTAACGCGTGATAAGGCATATTAGGACCCTTAGGGAGTCCCCATGAACCTTTTAACACATTGGAACACTCAAGTGTGTCTTAATGGGTCTTAGGACCCATTAAGACACACTTGAGTGTTACAATATGTTAAAAGGGTCATGGGGACTCCCTAGGGGTCCTAACGCATGATAAGGTGTATTATGACCCCTAGGGAGTCCCCATGACCCATTTTGACACATTGGAATGCTCAAGTGTGTCTTAAGGGGTCGTAGGACCCCTTAAGACACACTTGAGCATTCCAATGTGTCAAAATGGGTCATGGGGACTTCCTGGGGGTCCTAATGCGTGATAAGGCTTATTAGGACCCCTAGAGAGTCCCCATGACCCCTTTTAACACATTGGAATGCTCAAGTATGTCTTAAGGGGTCCTAGGACCCCTTCGGACACACTTGAGCATTCCAATGTGTCAAAAGGGGTCATTGGGACTCCCTAAGGGTTCTAATGCATGATAAGGTATACTAGGACCCCTAGGGAGTCCCCATGACCCTTTTGACACATTGGAACACTCAAGTGTGTCTTAAGGGGTCTTAGGACCCCTTAAGAAACATTTGAGCATTCCAATGTGTCAAAAGGGGTGATGGGGACTCCCTAGGGGTCCTAACGCATGATAAGGCATACTGGGACCCCTAGGGAGTCTCCATGATCCCTTTTGACACATTGGAATGTTCAAGTTTTTCTTAAGGGGTTTTAGGAGCCCTTAAGACATAATTGAGCATTCCAATGTGTCAAAAAGGGTGATGGGGACTTCCTAGGGGTCCTAACACATGATAAAGCATACTAGGACCCCTCGAGAGTCCCCATGACCCCTTTTGACACATTGGAATGCTCAAGTGTGTCTTAACGGGTCCTACAATGCCTCAAGACACACTTGAGCATTACAATGTGTCAAAAGGGGTCATGTGGACTTCATAGGGGTCCTAACGCATGATAAGGTGTACTAGAACCCCTAGGTAGTCCCCATGACACATTTTGACAAATTGGAATGCTCAAGTGTGTCTTTAGGGGTCCTTCGACCCCTTAAAACACACTTGAGCATTCCAATGTGTCAAAATAGGTCATTGGGACTTCCTAGGGGTCCTAATGTGTGATAATGTGTACTAGGACCCCTAGGGAGTTCCCATGACCCCTTTTGACACATTCGAACACTCAAATGTGTCTTAAGGGGTCCTAGGACCCCTTAAGACACATTTGAGTGTTCGAATGTGTCAAAAGGGGTCATGGGAACTCCCTAGGGGTCCTAACATGTGATAAGGCATACTAGGACCCCTAGAGAGTCCCCATGACCCTTTTTGACACATTGGAACACTCAAGTGTGTCTTAAGGGGTCTTACAACCGCTTAAGACACACTTGAGCATTCCAATGTGTCAAAAGGGGCCATGGGGACTTCATAGGGGCCCTAACATGTGATAAGGTGTACTAGGACACCTAGGGAGTCCCCATGACCCCTTTTGACACATTGGAATGCTAGAGTGTGTTTTAAGGGGTCCTAGGACCCCTTAAGACACACTTGAGCATTGCAATGTGTCAAAAGGGGTCATGGGGACTTCCTAGGGGTCCTAATGTGTGATAAGGTATATTAGTACCCCTAGGGAATCCCCATGACCCCTTTTGACATATTAGAATGCTCAAGTGTGTCTTACAGGGTCCTAGGACCCCTTCGGTCACACTTGAGCATTCCAATGTGTTAAAAGGGGTCATTGGGACTCCCTAGTGGTCCTAACCCATGATAAGGTGTACTAGGACCCCTAGGAAGTCCCCATGACCCATTTTGACACATTGGAATGCTCAAGTGTGTCTTAAGGGGTCCTACGACCCTTTAAAACACACTTGAGCATTTCAATGTGTCAAAAGGGGTCATGGGGACTTCCTAGGGGTCCTAATGCATGATAAGGTGTACTAGGATCCTTAGGGAGTCCCATGACCCCTTTTGACACAATGAAATGCTAGAGTGTGTCTTCAGGGGTCCTAAGACCCCTCAAGACACATTTGAGCATTCCAATGTGTCAAAAGGACCCCTGAAGACACACTTGAGCATTCCAATGTGTCAAAAGGTGTCATGGGGACTTCCTACGGATCTTAATGGGTCATATGACATATTAGGACCCCTAGGGAGTCCCCGCAACCCATTTTGACACATTAGAATGCTCAAGTGTGTCCGAAGGGATCCTAAGACCCCTTAAGACACACTTGAGCATTCCAATGTGTCGAAAGGGGTCATTGGGACTCCCTAGGGGTCCTAACACATGATAAGGTGTGCTAGGACCCCTAGCAAGTCTCCATAACCCCTTTTGATACATTGGAATGCTCAAATATGTCTTAAGGGGTCCATTGGAATGCTCAAATGTGTCTTCAGGGGTCCTAAGACCCCTTAAGATGAATTTGAGTGTTGCAATATATCAAAAGGGGTCATGGGGACTCCCTAGGGGTCCTAACACATGATAAGGTGTACTAGGACCCCTAGGGAGTCCCTATGATCCATTTTGACACATTGGAATGTTCAAGTGTGTCTTAAGGGGTCGTAGGACTCTTGAAGATAGACTTGAGTGTTCCAATGTGTCAAAAGCTATCATGGGGACTCCCTAAGGGTCCTAACCCATGATAAGGCATACTAGGATGGTTTGGAAGACCCCATGACACCTTTTGACACATTGGAATGCTACAATGTGTCTTAAGGGGTCATAGGACCCCTTAAGCCACACTTGAGCATTCCAATGTGTCAAAAGGGGTCATGGAGACTTCCTAGGGGTCCTAACACATGATAAGGTTTATTAGGACCCCTAGGGAGTCCCCATTACCCATTTTGACATATTGGAATGCTCAAGTGTGTTTGAAGGGGTCCTAGGACCCCTTAAGACACACTTGAGCATTCTAATGTGTTGAAATGAGTCATTGGGACTCCCTAGGGGTCCTAACACATGATAAGGCATGCTAGGACCCCTAGGGAGTCCCCATGACCCCTTTTGATACATTAGAATGCTCAAATATCTTTTAAGGGGTCCTACGACCCCTTAAGACAAACTTGAGCATTCAAATGTGTCAAAAGGGGTCATGGGGACTTTTTAGTGGTCCTAACACATGATAAGGGGTGCTAGGACCCTTAGAGAGTCCCCATGACCCCTTTTGACACATTGGAATGCTCAAGTGTTTCTTAAGGGGTCCAAGGACCACTTAAGAAACACTTGAGTGTTCCAATGTGTCAAAAGGGGTCATGGGGACTTCCTAGGGGTCCTAACACATGATAAGGCATACTAGGACTTTTAGGGATTCCCAATGACCCCTTTTGACACATTGGAATGCTCAAGTGTTTCTTAAGGGGTCCTAGGACCCTTTAAGAAACACTTGAGCATTCCAATGTGTCAAAAGGGGTCATGGGGACTCCCTAGGGGTCCTAACACATTATAAGATGTATTAGGATCCCGAGGGAGTCTCCATGACCCCTGTTGACACATTGGAATGCTCAAGTGTGTCTTACGGGGTCCTAGGACCCCTTCAGACATACTTGAGTTTGCCAATGTGTCAAAAGGGGTCATTGGGACTCCCTAGGTATCCTAACATGTG
Source organism: Chamaecyparis obtusa (assembly GCA_027943335.1). NCBI lineage: Eukaryota > Viridiplantae > Streptophyta > Pinopsida > Cupressales > Cupressaceae > Chamaecyparis > Chamaecyparis obtusa. The sequence continues at coordinate 771,836 of BSBK01005134.1, read as the reverse complement.
ATAAGGCATACTGGGACCCCTAGGGAGTCCCCATGACCCCTTTTCACACATTGGAATGCTCAAGTGTGTTTTAAGGGGTCCTATGACCCCTTAAGAGACACTTGATCATTCCAATGTGTCAAAAAGGGTCATGGGGACTTCATAGGGGTCCTAACACATGATAAGGTGTACTAGGACCCTTAGGGAGTCCCCATGACCCCTTTTGACACATTGGAATCCTTAAGTGTGTCTTAAGGGGTCCTAGTATCCCTTCGGACACACTTGAGTGTTCCAATGTGTCAAAAGGGGTCATGGGGACTTCCTAGGGGTCCTAACGCATGATAAGGTATACTAGGACCCTTAGGGAGTCCCCATGACCCATTTTGACACATTCAAACACTCAAGTGTGTCCGAATAAGTCCTAGTACCCCTTGAGACACACTTGAGCATTCCAATGTGTCAAAAGGGGTCATTGGGACTCTCTAGGGGTCCTAACGCATGATAAGGCGTACTAGGACCCCTAGGGAGTCCCCATGACACCTTTTGACATATTGGAATGTTCAAATGTGTCTTAAGGGGTCCTAAGACCCCTTAAAACACATTTGAGCATTATAATGTGTCAAAAGGGGTCATGGGGACTCCCTAGGGGTCCTAATGCGTGACAAGGCATACTAGGACCCTTAGGGAGTCCCCATGACCCCTTTTGACACATTGGAATGCTCAAGTGTGTCTTAAGGGGTCGTAGGACCCCTTAAGACACACTTGAGCATTCCAATTTGTCAAAAGAGGTCATGGGGACTCCCTAGGGGTTCTAACACGTGATAAGGCATAATAGGACCACTTGGGAGAACCCATTACCCCTTTTGACACATTGGAATGATAGACTATGTCTTAAGGGGTCCTAGGACCCGTTAAGACACACTTGAGCATTCCAATGTGTCAAAAGCGGTCATGGGGACTTCCTAGTGGTCCTAACATGTGATAAGGCATATTAGGACCCCTAGGGAATCTGAATGACCCCTTTTGACACATTAGAACACTCAAGTGTATCCAAATGGGTCCTAAGATCCCTTAAGACACACTTGAGCATTCTAATGGGTCAAAAGGGGTCATTGGAACTCCCTAGGGGTCCTAACATGTGATAAGGCATACTAGGACCCCTAGGGAGTCCCCATGATCTCTTTTGACACATTGGAATGCTCAAGTGTGTCTTAAGGGGTCCTAAGACCCCTTAAGACACACTTGAGCATTCCAATGTGTCAAAAGGGGTCATAGGGACTCCCTAGGGGTCCTAACAAGTGATAAGGCATACTAGGACCCCTAGGGAGTCCCCATGACCCCTTTTGACACATTCGAATTCTCAAGTGTGTCTTAAGGGGTCCTATGACCCCTTAAGACACACTTGAGCATTCCAATGTGTCGAAAGGGGTCATGATGACTTCTCAGGGATCCTAACGCATGATAAGGCATACTAGGACCCCTAGTGAGTCCCCATGGCTCCTTTTGGCACATTGGAATTCTCAAGTGTGTCTTAAGCGGTCCTACAACCCCTCAAGACACACTTGAGCATTCCAATGTGTCAAAAAGGGCCATGGGGACTTCATCGGGGTCCTAACACATGATAAGGTGTACTAGGACCCCTATGGAGTCCTGATGACCCCTTTTGACACATTGGAACACTCAAGTGTGTCTTAAGCGGTCCTCAGACCCCTTAAGACACACTTGAGCATTCCAATGTGTCAAAAGGGGTTATTGTGACTTCCTAGGGGTCCTAACATGTGATAAGCCATACTAGGACCCCTAGGGAGTCCCGATGAGCCCTTTTGACACATTGGAATGCTCAAGTGTGTCTTAAGGGGTCTTAGGACAAGACCCCTTAAGACACACTTGAGCATTCCAATGTGTCAAAAGGGGTCATGGGGACTCCCTAGGGGTCCTAACATGTGATAAGGTGTAATAGGACCCATAGGGAGTCCCCATGACCCCTTTTGATAGATTGAAATGCTCAAGTGAGTCTTAAGGGGTCCTACAACCCCTTAAGACACACTTGAGCATTTCAATGTCTCAAAAGGCATCATGGGGACTTACTAGGGGTCCTAACATGTGATAAGCCATACTAGGACCCCTAGGGAGTCCCCATGACCCCTTTTGACACATTGGAATGCCAGAGTGTTAAAATGATTCATGGGGACTTCCTAGGGATCCTAACGCATGATAAGGCATATTAGGACCCATAGGGAGTCCCCATGACCCCTTTTGACACATTGAAATGCTCAAATGTGTCCAAAGGGTTCCTATGACCCCTTAAGACACACTTGAGTGTTCCAATGTGGAAAAAGGGGTCATAGGGACTTGCTAGGGATCCTAACATGTGATAAGGCATACTAGGACCCCTAGGGAGTCCCCATGACTCCTTTTGACACATTGGAATGCTGAAGTGTGTCCGAAGGGGTCCTATGACCCCTTAAGACACACTTGAGCATTCCAATATGTCAAAAGGGGTCATTGGGACTTCTTAGGTGTCCTTATGCGTGTCAAGGTGTACTAGGACCCCTAAGGAGTCCCCATGACCTCTTTTTACACATTGGAATGCTAAAGTGTGTCTTAAGGGGTCCTACGACTCCTTAAGACACATTTGATCATTCTAATGTGTCAAAAGGGGTCATGGAGACTCCCTAAGGGTCCTAATGCATGATAAGGTGTACTAGGACCCCTAGGAGTCCCCATGACCCCTTTTGACACATTGGAATGCCAAAGTGTTAAAATGATTCATGGGGACTTCCTAGGGGTCCTAACACTTGACAAGGCATATTAGGACCCATAGGGATTCCCCATGACCCCTTTTGACACATTGAAATGCTCAAGTGTGTCCAAAGGGTTTCTACAACCCCTTAAGACATACTTGAGTGTTCCAATGTGCAAAAAGGGGTCATGGGGACTTTCTAGGCATCTTAACATGTGAGAAGGTGTACTAGGACCCCTAGGGAGTCCCCATGAATCCTTTTTACACATTGGAATGCTCAAGTGTGTCCGAAGGGGTCCTAGGACCCCTTAAGACACACTTGAGCATTCCAATGTGTCAAAAGGGGTCATTCAGACTTCTTAGGGGTCTTTATGCATGTCAAGGTGTACTAGGACCCCTAGGGTGTCCCCATGACCCCTTTTGACACATTGGAATGCTAAAGTGTGTCTTAAGGGGTCCTACGACTCCTTAAGACACATTTGATGATTCCAATGTGTCAAAAAGGGTCATGGGGACCCCCTAGGGGTCCTAATGCATGATAAGGCATACTAGGACCCCTAGGGAGTCCCCATGACCCCTTTTGACACATTGGAATGCTCAAGTGTGTCTTAAGGGGTCCTATGACCCCTTAAGACACACTTGAGCATTCCAATGTCTCAAAAGGGGTCATGGGGACTTCCTAGGGGTCGTAACGTGTGATAAGATGTACTAGGACCCCTACAAAGTCCCCATGACCCCTTTTGACACATCTGAACCCTCAAGTGTGTCTGAAGGGGTCTTACAACTCCTTCAAATACATTGGAGGGTTCATATGTGTCAAAAGGGGTCATGGGGACTTTCTAGTGGTCCTAGTATGCCTTATCATGCATTAAGACCCCTAGGAAGTCCCCATGATCCCTTTTGACACATTGGAATTCTTGATTGTGTCTGAAGTTACCCCTTTGGACACTTGTTAAGACCCCTAGGAAGTCCCCATGACCCCTTTTGACACATTGGAATGCTTGAGTGTGTTCGAAGCAACCCCTTCAGACACACTCGAGCATTCCAATGTGTCAAAAGGGGTCATGGGGACTTCCTAGAGTTCCTAACATGTGATAAGGCATACTAGGACCACTAGGAAGTCTCGGTAACCCCTTTCAACATTCAATTTAAATATTATGATCTATAAATTATATATATATATATATATATATATATATATATATATATATATATATATATATATATATATATATATATATATATATGTATGTATGTATGTATGTATGTATGTATGTATGTATGTATATATATATACACACACACACACACACACACACACACATACTTCTATTTATATACATGTATGTCAATATATAGAAGATATTATTATATAGAATATATATTAATATATAATTATATCTATAATACATATTAAAAAATATATAAAATATTTACATATACCCCTTAAACGTTATATATATATATATATATAAAATTTGTACATATAAATATAATATAAGTTCGTTAAATATATTTATATACAATACATATTAATATAAAAAATATATTAATATAAAATATTATAATATAAAATATATATTAATATATAATTATATATAATATATATTAAAAAATTTACATAATACCCTTTAATACCCCTTAAACGTTATATATATATATATATAATTATAAAATATATATAATATAAAATATATATGACATACAATTTAAAACCCCTAAGATATTATAATATAAAATATATAAATTAATATATAATTATATATATAATACATATTTAAACATTATATACAAAAGTTCAATTTTTTCATATACTCCCACCATTTTTTCATACTTGGGAAAATCGGGTACCCGATTTCCCCGATTTCAAAAGTTCAAATGTTTCATATACTCCCGCCATTTTTTCATACTTGGGAAAATCGGCTACCCGATTTCTCTGATTTCAAAGGTTCAAATTTTTCATATACTCCTGCCATTTTTTCATACTCAACAAAATCGGGTACTCGATTAGGCTTGTGCTTTGGTGGCAAGTTTTCCCAAGTGTACTGACACCTAGGCCTACTAAAAAGTCAACAAGCGCTTTCATGCGCCTTTGGATGAGTGAAAAGTGAATATTTTTCACATCGCCACTTTTTGGCCCCTCATGATCTTGCACATACCCTAGTTGGGGATCAAATCCTTTCAAATCAGCATAATCCCATGCAAACATATCATTATATTCTCTGAATAAATCAATAAGAAATTCTTTTTCTTCAGGAGAATTAATTTTACCAACCTTTAAGTACTTGTCCCTAAATATTTCCACGTCTTCATAGTGATCTTCCTTGATCAACAAGCTGGTTTTATTCCTTTTGAACTAATCATCAAAGTTAAATGTAGATTCCAGGCTGACCAATCCTTTTGGAAGCTTACTAGTCTTCAACTGTATTATTTGACCTTCCATTTGTTGATTGAGTTTGTCATTCTTAGGAGCTGAAAAATCTTCTGTTTCAGTCATAAAACTCAAAATATGTTTATTAGTATTAAAAACCTACCAATTTATGTCATTATTCGGGATAGATGGCCTAAAAAAAATCTTGACACGTGACTGATCTAAGATCTGTCCTTTATTTTTAGTAATTGAGACATATGCACCAATACTAGCTAGTCTATCAACATGCTGATTTTCCTTCTAGGTATAGAAATGAGATTAAATGCATCAAAATAATCCAGAATAACAGATACTTTATATTTATACAATTTTAAAAGATCATTTTTAATAGCATTGATACCTCTCACCTGATTTACTATTAACTCACTGTCCCCAAATGCCCTCAAGCATTTGATTCTCCATTTTCTTGCCCACTCTAAACCCTAAATCAAACTTTCATATTCAGCCACATTGTTATAACATGGAAAAGATAATTTGTATGCAACATAAAATTTGTCACCATCAAGTGACACTAACATAACCCCTGCACCAACACCATCTTTATTCCTAGATCCATCAAAATATAAATCCCATAATTGGTTAGACAATTCAAATTCATAATCTTGATCTTTTATCAGATTAGGAAAAATTGCATCAGATTCCAAAATCATATAGTTAACCAAACCAACATCAAACATGTCATCTTTTTAATCATTTCTAGTTGCCCATTCATCCAAGACAATGTCAGGATATTACTCATTTTGTGTATTATAAGGTGAATAATCTTTAATCCCATATGAATCCATAATTACACAACTTGCATTAATAGGGCTTGGATTATAAGGCTCTATATGATCTTTGGCTAATAACTCTGATTTTATGGTTACCTTAGTACCATATCTAGCTCTGAAATATAGGTGAGACCAATCTGATGAGAAATAACCATCTATTTTGGCTGTAAAGTCTCTTGACAGACATAGAAAAATAAGGTGGCAGATCTATGGCATAAATATCTTGAGGAATTGAGGAATTTGGACATGAGTGTAAAGTCAAGCTTGGATTTTTAACAACCCCTAAGGTCTTGACTGAGGTACCATCAAGATGGACAACTCCTTTCTCAAGAGGTTCATACTTTAAATTCAACAAATCAATAATTTTCTTAAGCATGACAGTGCTGGTTGCACCATTGTCTACCATACAGTTATGCACTAACTTGTTTCCAATGATCAAAGAAACATAAAAAGGAGGAGGCTTATTATTTGTAGGTTTCTTACCTTCCTTTTTGTTGTCTTTTGCACATTTTCTGGCCTTTTATCAACTGTCACTATTGATTGCTTCAAATTTGCAGCCTTTTTACTTTTTTGTACTACTGGTTTCTGAACTTTAGTAGGTTTTTTTTCATCTTTAGTTGTTTTTCCCTGAACTTTAGGAGGCTCTGAATTAGTCATAATAACTCTAGGAGGCTGTTGACAGCTTGTTGTGAGCTTTTTGTCAACATGGACAACCCTTCCTTTCAAATTTCAGCTTGTCCTGGTATAGCTAAGGTTTCTCACATAGTCAAAGTTACATTCATTTTCTTCATGCTATCAATAATATTATAAGGAATAGAAAATTGTACCTTTTGAGGAGATCTAAGAGAACTTTGATAAACCTGCCTTTGATTTTGATCCTTATTTGATGAAGAAGAGGGATTCTTTAGAATTGAAATTGGTGCAGGAGGAACATTACTAGCTGATTGCTTTGATTCTAGAGCTCTCTTCTTGGCTCTGGTATTCATTGAAATAGGTGAATCATCATTTAGGCCACAAAACTCTTCCTCTTGCCAATTTAAGAAACCAGTATCTGAAATACCCTGATCTGATTACTATTGGAACTCTTCAATAGGCACATTTTTGTTGTGAATTCATCAAATTTTGAACCATAATATCTTGATTAAGCACTCCATTGGAACATGTTGACTGATCATGAGCTTGATTGCATGGAAAACACCAATCAGTAGCAATGTTATTCTGGCTAGGAACTATATCCCCAACAGTATTAAGAGGTGTAGGATTATATTGCTTATTAGGCCTTTGATTCCAATTCTGTCTATTAGCATTATTATTCCATTGGAATTTATGCCTATTAGCTTGATAATTGGGCTGATTAGGATATTGGGATGAGGAACCAACAAACTGATTTTGAGCTACAGGATTTGCCTATGCTTGATTCCTTTTCAGGGTGACTAACTCATTGTCAAAAGACTGCAATAAAGTCTCTGTCTTTTGCTAGTTGTCTTTAATACTCTGCAACTCATTGAGAGGGGCAACAAGGACTACCTCTAGGGCTTTAAATGATGGGACATTAGATAGAGGTGGAACAATCAGTGGCATTTGGATTGAATAATAGGAAAGAAAGGGATAGGTGGCCTAGGAGCTATATTTCCCCCCTAAATAAGACTATTCTCTTCCCTAAGAGCAGTATCAAAAGCTTGAGGCAATGAATTACCCCCCATAGATTGAATCATAACAAAGATATCACTATTCAAAATCTTCAAATAATACAAAAATGCATATTCAGCTGAAGGTCTTACCGTAGCATGAATTCTATTCCAAGTCTTCTGGAAATGAAGATTGAAATCACTCATTTTCTCTTGTGGAGCCTGTTGGAAATATAGTTGGGAAAAGATACTGAGAGGGGGGGGTGAATCAGATATCACCTACTTTAAATTTTAACATTGTATGAAACTTTGCATAGCATCAACAATACTTCCTCAAAACAAAGTAACTAACATACTAAGCAGCATTCATGAAAGTACTCATAACACAGTAATTTTGGTTACCTAGAAACCCTTGAAAGGTAAAACTGGGGTGGGGATGACATCCACAAATCTTGACTATTGTAGTAATAAGTTTGCCTATTAGGGCTTACAAAATTTGATCAAAATGTGATCTACCCTATGAGGGGTCTGCCCTGTTAAGAGCTCAAAGATTTATGCAGTCTACCTTGCTAAAGGATTTAAAACTTACAACAAAGTAAGCACTCGGTTAAGAGATTACAATAGGCCAGTTAGGACCACTCGGTTAAGATATTTACCCTGATAGACTTGTTAGAATGTCTCAGTACCCGATCCTTTGGTTTGCACTATATGTAGATTACAGATCTTCTCTTTACAGTATTATATTGATCTCTTCTATTAGGTTTATCTCTATTTTGTCCTTTCACTGCTTAACTCGGTCACTAAACTTTGTCTGAATGCTTCACCAAAATTGAATGTTCCTCTCTTCTCATTCCTTCATACCCTTCACATCCTCTCTCTCACTATTTCATTTTAGGGTTTAGATCTTATGCTTATATAAACAACAAAACATCTTCATGATTAAAGATCTATGGTTTAGATTAACTCCTTTTGCTGCTTAAGCCTTACTAATTTATGATTGGCTCTAAGTATTACATAGGGATCAACGATTACAAAATAGATGTGTAATTACCTTTGTAATTACCTCAATAGACAAAATACAAAACATGAATGTTAGCCAAAATGATTTACCTCGATCACTGTGCCATAACAAACTCATATGTCATTTCTGGCTAACTTAGTAAAATGATGTTCTTGATACTCAACATTCATTATATTCAGCATATGTTGATATCTTTGTTGCTCGGTAATCATTGCATACATGGCTCGGCAAAACTTGACTTGGCTAATACAAAAATGCATAGTGACCATATGTTTACTCGACAGTACTACTGCTTGGTAAGTATTCATTACATAACTCGGCCTTTACATAATGACTCGGTCGCAGTGATGATCGACCACCATTGCCTAGATAAATGACTAAGTGTGAGTCACTAATAGTCAACAAAACTATAGAGATCTACAATCTCCCCCTTTGACATTAGTGGCAAAAACACTTTGTCATAACATTATATTTGTATTTACAAAAGTACTTAGTATTAGCAGAATACTCCCCCTAAGATATATATACATACAAAATTTTGTTACCTTCCCTTTGTCATGTTATGTCACTTAATTTCCACCTTTTTTTTGGCACGACAAATCTCTTTTGTAGTGGGGATCATGAAGTATTTCTCCATAAATGGTTATGCACCATCATAACTATGTGTAGTGCAGTTTCCCATCCTCCTGTAGCAACATTTAAAACTTTTGACTGCACTTCTAGCTCGGCAACTAGATTAACTAGGCTCTCAGCTATAGATAGATTTGGATCCTTCCGTGTTAAGTCCTTAGCCTTGGCTAACTCTCTTTGTATGGCCTCCAGGTGAGGTGTCAAATTTTTTTGCATAGAGAGTAGAAGAGCCCCAATCTTTCCATCATTAGCCATCAGTTCGGCTATCCATCCTTATGTATGCATAAGCTTGGCATAATGTCTTGCACTTGTTGCTGCATCCAAGCTTAAGGCTTGACTAGTGGACTTTAGTTCTTGTTGTAGTCTATCAACCAGTCCTTGGTTATCCTCAATGAGCTGTTCTACATTGCAAAGTTTGGTAAGAAGAGATTGTGCATTCACAATGACTTCTTCTAACTTTGTTACCAAAGTGGAAAGTGCTACCTATTTCACTGCAAGCTCGACAAATACCTTTTCCATCATCTTGATCTTGAACTTTCTTTTCGACCATTGCAACAAATAATCATTGGCTCCACTTTCTTCATTAGTTATCTTTTGAACAATATGGACAAGTTGTTCCAGTATGGGAGCAGAACTATTTACATCAGACAACTCAAAAGCATCATTAAAAAATTCTTTGATTTCATACAGAACCTGCTTTTGCTGATGTTCTCTTCTCAGTTCTTTCTATCTTCTTTTCCTCTTCAATAAATCTTGTAGTATTTGTATCTACTCATAAGATAAGTTATCAGAATCCCATTTTTGAATAACAATAACTTCATCAATGGTTACCTCTGGTGAAAAGACTTTCATTTTCTTCATAAGTTCCTTCTTTGGTGTGCTCCCACTCAGCATCTATACAAGAGCTTGTATTGCCTCTTGTTCCTTAGGCTCTTGTATCTCAATAACTTTTTATTTTACTTATTTTTCTTTTGTTCCCTTATCCTTCACATGAGGACTAGTAGCTTTTACATCTGACTTCTCTCCTTGATCTTGTTGTAACTCCTCAGTAGATGTGGGTGGATTTGCTGGTGCCGACCGATCTTGTTCCTTGGTAGTGCTTGTACCGGCTAACATGTCAACTGTAACAACTTCAGGTTTGGCGGGGGAGGTGTTAATAGTTGATGTCTCATCAATTGTCGAATAATCTTTTACTTGTAAAAGTACAATATTTTTGCCTGGAAAAGATGTGTCTTTTTCTTTTGTGGCCTGTATATCTTCTTCGGTCAATACCCAAGTCTTTATTGGGGTATCCTTTGTTATATCAACAATTTTCACTTCTAATACCTTTTGAATTTTCTCCACCTTAGGAGCTTCAATCTCTGGAATGGGTAATGCCATTGCATTCTATTCTGTGTCAAGCTTAGCATCCTTGTCCATTATCAATCCAACCACTATCTTCCAAGTCCTTAGACTTTCCTGTACAATATCTTCAACAGGTTGTGTTGAATGATTAAATAAGCTCTAAGCTTAGGATCAAATTTTTCTCTGTATTGTTCCATAATTTATCTAATGTTTGCAGGGGTTAAACTTGATTCAACTTGTGCTAGGGTGCTCTCCCTTATTTGTTTCTCTATAGTAAGAGCATATTCCCATTTCTGAGCTACCATGTTGCTCAACTCCTTAGGAATTCGGTTCTCTAACCGAATAGGTAACATCTTGAAAATGCCAAGCATTTCAAGAATAGCATCTTCAACCTTTTCTTTATCTCATATACTCATGCTTCCAAATTTTAATCCCTTTAATTCTTCTACGTACTCCTGCAGTGCTTGTGATTTTGTGGCATATTTCATCCATAGTAGGTTTTACATTCTGCAATTCAACTTTCTTCTTTACTTCGACATCACTTTCAGTTTCCTCATCATCTTCATGTTCCAAAACAAGTTTCCTCCTAGGCCTTTTGTTAACCTTACTCGGCATTGCCCTAGGCTGAATGTCTTTTTGTTTACTTGATGTAGGGGATTTCTTTGGTGTCTCGGCAGCTTTTCCCCTTGTTCTAGGCCTAAGCATAAGTGTCGATGACACTTTAGGTTTCAGTATCCTTCTTTTGGTTGGGGGCTCAACAATTAATGGCTTCTTAGCTTTCTTCTTTTCTACTTTTACTTCCTCTTCTAGTTCTTCATTGTCACTAGAGTCACTTGGTTCATCCTCTCCCAGTCCTTGGGTTAATTCAAGTGGTGCATCTTTCTCTTTTTCTTCCACATATTTCTCCAGATTCTTTACTATTTTCTTCCTCTTTCTCTCTACAGTTGCAACCATCAAACCCATAGTGATTTTAGATTTGGCTTCATTGTAAGTTCCAAAATAGGGTGATTTATCATCAATTTCTTCAACTAAGAGGTTTGTAATAACAACAGTGGTTTCATCTATGTTTACTTCATAAGGTAATGGCATTAGCCATGAAACCCTAGGAAATATTGCTTATGTAGAAGTGAAGTCCATGTCAACTATAAAACATATATCCTTGCTATACTTTTCAATTAATGACACAGGGACTCTAGTCCTCTTCCTCATTTTCTTCTTGAACTCAACAAAATATTTCTCCATCACACCATTAAAACTATCTCCTATCTGACCTATGAACTCATTTATTTGCACAGTAATGGGTCTCTTCTTTTCCCATATCACACCTCCAACAATAGGAAAACACTTCTGTATATAAAAGAATAGATAGACTAGCAAAGAACCACACTTATACATGGAATTCTTTTTAGTCCAGATTGAGTTGAGGTTCTCAACAAGATGAGTCAGTTGGATCTCGACAAGATCATATGTGTGTTTCTTTTTGATGATTTTTCATGCCTGGTCCACTACCATACAGGGAACGGTGTCCAACTGACTAGATTGGTAGAACTTGTGCGAGATAACCCTAATAGAAAAGTCAATTTCCAGATCTGTGATGGTGGAAATTGTCATTCCACACTTGTTCCATATTGTCTATGTGTTTTCTTGACTTTCTTCTTTACTTGAACATGTCATTGTTATTTTTCCCTGAATTGTAGGGTATCCAATGACTCGGTGGATCATTTCCTTCGTTATTTTCACTAGTCCATCTTCCAGCCAAAATGGCATATCATGCACTCGACTTAACACTATTTTTATCCATTTAGCCTTAAAATTCTATGAGAAATCTAGGGCATGCACTAACCCTTGTTCAGCAACCGATTTATACTCCGGCTTCAACACTCCATTATCACATAATTTGTTGTATGCCTCCCTGATCTCGTAATCTCTGATTTCTTTGATCTTGCACATATAACAAGACCTAATGTCATTCATTATCAACACATTCTCTGGAATTGAGGACAGGGCACCGGTAAGATCTCCTTTAATTGAGGTTTCCATAATTGCCCTAAATTTTTGCGGCTTGCAAACTTCATTCCTTACCAATTGTGCGTTGAAAAGTTCCATCCTTGTTTCTTCACTATAGCAGACAATGATGATGCCATTTTAATTTAAAATTTTTTGAAAAGAAATATTTTCTCATAGTGTACCTTTCTCGTAAGTGTCTTGTAGATGATTTTTGTCAATGGTACGCTGAAAAGATTTGGAATCACCTTAGACAAACTAGTTTCTTGCACTCTAAATCGCTCAAAGAAATATCAATTTGCTTGGTGAAATGAAATGGGCCGCAACTTTCCGCTTTATAGATTCCAAAAAGTTGAATTAGGGCCTCATATATGCTCCGTACAAAATTCTAAGTGGAATACAACTGTCTCGGCAAACTCATGTTAACCTCGGCTAACACAAGCTTGGTCAATATTGTGTGATAGAAAATGGTCACACTTCTGTGAATCCTTGCATTCAAGAATACCCAATAATGAGCTCTCAAATATCAATTCACAACTCTCTGTCTGTGGAGTGCATGAATTATTATGAGGGGCCCTCAGATTGAACCCATGCAAGTACACCGTAGAACAAGAGATTCAAGGAGGAGAAGCAAGAATGCTAATCTCCATTGAATTGAGTTTTTGCATGCAAATGCAAGAAAATAAACTAATTTATTGAAATGAAGATTAAACTATATGATTGCAAGAAATAAACTATTTTATTGAAATTAATCTATATATGCAATACAAGAAATAAACTACTTCACTAATTAATCTATATGAAAATTAAACTAAATGTGCAATCTAAAATGATGATCTCTAACGCTCTAATGTTGTCAAGAAGATCTTCAGCATAATGATAATATGAAAATTCTAGATTTTTAATTGAGAAGGAGAGGGCTCCTTATATAAGAAATTGTGGAAGATATTGCATCTCCAAGATCAATGTGGGATTAATGTAAAAAGAGGAAATAAATCTAATTTTTAGAAAGTATGGAGAGAAAAGGAAATCTCTTTATTTTATTTATTTTTATTTCACTTATTTCCTTTTCATCAGAAAAGATCTGTTGAGAGGATTTTATTTATTTTAAAAGAATAATATCTCTTGTAAAAAAATAAAATAAGATTATATAATTTAAAGATGAATATTAATTAAATAAAATAAAATCATTTAATTAAAAATGAATTTTAATTAAATAACATTATTTCATTTAAGGAATATTAATTTCAATTAAATAACATTATTTTATTTATTTAAAAAGGGATTTATTTCTTTTAATTAAATAAAATTTAATGAAATATTCAAACCTTAGGGAGAATTGAAATAATTGAAATAATTATGATTTGATCAAGGAAATTGATTTGAATATATTATAAAGCATTGATTCAGAAAATTGATATTGGATAAATTGAATAAATGAGGCCCAAAGTCTAGGCGACCATTTTAGGGTGCATACAAATATAACCGTTAAGACACAGATCGGTGTATATAGCACCTTGGCCATAATAGGTGCTCGACATACATTGATAACTCGGTCAAGACATTGATGCTCAACATAAAATGAAATTCTCTACTTTGCTCAAACATGTCCTAATACATTTTTATTTATGAAGATATGGACTTTTACTCAAGTTTATGTTAGGAATTGATGTAAGATAAAGCATTGTAAGATTCAGTTCCAAACATACCTTCTATGCTTAGAAGAAGTGTGATCACTTGATCCATCGTATTGGGTGACCTCAGATGTGCTAGCTTCACTTGTGCTTTCTTCTTCTTTCTTCTTCCGTGTCTTATTCATCTGATTTCTCAATTTCTCATGGATATCTTCATTCTGATTTTGATCATTGCTCGGCATAGGTGATCTACAATCTTTCTTTAGGTGACCTATCTTATTACACTTGTAACATACCATGCTTCCATTCATCCATCTTTTGGATTTGCCTCTGAAATGAGTCTTCATACAATTTTCTCCAATGTGTCCATATTTTCCACAATAATGACAATTATACCAAGTGTTATAATCCCAATTGTATGAGTTATTCTTCACAGGTGACTTAGTTTATTCATTTGATGACCATCTAGGTTTAGATCTGCATTCAAATGCTCTATGCCCATACTTTTGACAGTTAAAACATTGACCTTGAAACTTAGGTGAGGTAGGTGGATTGCTGACCTTAGACCTACATTCATGTGCCTGATGTCCATGTTTCTTACAGTTAAAGCAATGCCCATTGAACTTAGGTTTAGGATCAAACTTACCATGTTTTATCCTACATATGTTGGCTATATGCCCTAGCTTTCCATAGTGATGGCATGTGGGCATGTTGTTCTTTGGTTTTGCATTCTTCTGCTCTCCATTCTTTGATGATTCTCCTTCTTTAGTAGATGATGAATGCTCATTTAGTCCAAGTCCAGATCTATCACCAGATCTTCTAGGTGATCTTAACAGTTCTTCAAAATATTTTGCAGCTTCATTAGGTTTGTTCATCCTTTCATTGATTTCCTTCTCAGATCTTAGTTCATTCCTTAATTGGTCATTTTGAAATCTCAGTTGGTTGATTTCCATATCTTTCTTGCCTAACTCTTGATTAACCACCAGCAGTTGATTTAACAAGTCTAGTTGATTGTTGGTCAACCTTTGCATGTCGCTTATCCTTTCATCTAATCTCATTGCTATTTATCTTTTAGCTTCTTTAGCCATTGTCTTGTCATCTTCAGCTTTCTTTTTCTGTTCAACTACTTCACAGAGTCTAATAGATTGAATTTCTTGTTCTCTTCTTAGATTTATGATGTCATCATTTAGTATTGTATCTTTTTCCAGTAGCTCTTTTATGGTTTTGTCACTTTTTGTAGAGTTTGCATTATCAAATAGTCTAGTGGTATCTTCTTCTTGATAGAGTGAATCATTTTGCTGAATAGAAATTTCTCTCCTTCTACTGAAGGATTTCTTCAGTTCACCTCTACCTACTTCTATTTGTTGTAATGCCAGTTGTACATCAATCTTTTGATTCTCTATGACCTTTCCCACCTTATAGACTTCCATCTCAAGATCTTTTTCTTCAAGTGGTTAGACTTTCTATGAGAAACATTGCAGCTTTGATACCAATTGTTGGAAATATAGTTGGGAGAAGATACTAAGGGGGGGGGGGGGGGGGGGGTGAATCAAATATCACCTACTTTAAATGTTAACATTGTATGAAACTTTGCATAGCATTAACAATACTTCCTCAAAACAAAGTAACTAACATACTAAGAAGCATTCATGAAAGTACTCATAACATAGTAATTTTGGTTATCCAGAAACCCTTGAAAGGTAAAACTAGGGTGGGGATGACATCCACAAATCTTCACTACTACAGTAATAAGTTTTCCTTTTAGGGCTTACAAAATTTGATCAAAATGTGATCTACCCTATGAGGAGTTTTCCCTGTTAAGAGCTCAAAGAATTATACAGTCTACCTTGCTAAAGGATTTAAAACTTACAACAAAGTAAGCACTTGGTTAAGAGATTACAATAGGTCTGTTAGGACCACTCAGTTAAGAGATTTACCCTAATACACTTGTTAGAATGTCTCAGTACCTGATCCTTAGGTTTGCACTGTATGCAGATTACAAATCTTCTCTTTACAGTATTGTATTGATCTATTCTATCATATTTATCTCTATTATGTCCTTTCACTACTTAAGTCAGTCACTGAACTCTATCTAAATGCTTCACCAAAATTGAATGTGCCTCTTTGCTCATTCCTTCATACCCTTCGCATCCTCTCTCTCACTATTATGTTTTAGGGTTCAGGTCTTATACTTATATAAACAAAAAAACATCTTCATGATTAAAGATCTACAGTTCAAATTAACTCCTTTTGCTGCTTAAGCCTTACCAATTTCTGATTGGCTCTAAGTATTACACAGGGATCAATGATTACAAAATAGATGCGTAATTACCTCAATAGACAAAATACAAAAATGAATGTTAGCCAAAATGATTTACCTCGATCACTATGCCATAACAAACTCATATGTCATTTCTGGCTAACTGAGCAAAATGATGTTCCTGATACTCGACATTCACTGTACTCGGCATATGTTGATATCTCTGTCGTTCGGTAATCATTGCATACATGGCCTGACAAAACTTGACTCGGCTAATACAAAAATGCATAGTGACCATATGTTTACTCAACAGTACTACTACTCGGTAAGTATACATTACATAACTTGGCCTTTACATAATGATTCGGTCACATTGATGATCGACCGTCATTGCCTAGATAAATGACTAAGTGTGAGTCACTAATAATCAACAAAGCTATAGAGATCTATAGAGACCTCTTTATAGTAGTTAATGTTGGAAAGTTGTCTATACTGAGGTATATGACTAGATATAGTGTTTTCATTATGGTAACAAAGTCATATAGCAATTTGAAGTCAGCACACTTAGTGTAAATATCATAATTCAGTTAAGTGTTGAAGACTAGATAGTGTACAGAGTTCCTGCAGCTTAGAGCATCAACACATGTGTGTATGGATGAATTATGATATGCACCCTAGAAGTTAAGTTAGTTAGACTATATTCTTACTTAGTCTATGAGTGCATAAGTAGATAAGCAAAGATGTGACAGTTATAGTCAGTTGAAGTTGCACAGCCAATATGTGCCAGTAGAGAACAGAGCATAGATCTGATAGTTAGCATTTTGATTTGTGATTGTAATGTAATATTGTAAAGGCCATATGCCTATTTTATTTAGGTTTCCGACATGTTTATATGTATAATTTTAAGCACGTTTAATCCAATTCATTTGGAAGCGTTGTTTGTAATTAGTTATAGGGCCGACCTATTTATGTATTTTGTATGAGCGCATAAATATAAGGTGTGCCCATTGTATTCGACATGGAAGTTGTAATAAAGTTGTGATAAGAAGAGAAAAGGTATGAAAAGACAACATATGATGTATTAGAGATTTGCTAGAGGTCAAAGCATCAGTGCACCAAAGGAACTGATTAGACAAGTAGTGTCAAAGTGATAGTTCACCAGTAGATATAGTGTGTATTTGAAATCAGAAGGTTGTAGCCTTCACCATTTGAGCAGTGAGCTCTAGGATAGTGATTCCACTCCCCTAAAAAGGATCATTGTAAAAGACTCCTAATAGGGTTGGACCCTTAACAAGGTCTACTCTACTTAAAGCATTGTAAAGCTACTCCTAACAGGGTAAAGGATCTTCTAACAAGGATCACAAAACACTAGTGCAGAATATTAGTGGGTATCAAGTCCCATGGGGATTGTTACCTTTTTGGGTTTTCCCGTAATCATATTAGTGTCATGTGTTGATTTCATGTTCATGTTTATGTGAATGTTTAATTCAGTTATTAAGCATTTATGTTCAGCATAAAGATTAAAGTAAAAGTTAAAATACAGTGAACACTAATTCACCCCCCCCCCCTCTCAGTGTTCCCATTCCTAACAATTGGTATTAGAGCTCTGGTCCTCAGCAAAGAAGTTTAACCACTTGAGGAGATCATGGTAAAAGGTGAAATGAAATATTTGAAAAGAAATCTTGAAGCTGCTCTTGAAGATTTGGACAAGTCAGAAAGAGAATATGAAGAACTAAAGGATAAACTTAGTGATGCTTAGTTAGTCATCAAGAAGCTAAGGAAAGATTTGAAAGAATTCTCTACCAGTGATCTAGGGAAAATGGTCAAGAAGCTCAATGAAGAAAACAAATCCTTAAAAGAAAAACTTGAAGAGGTTGATGATAAGCTGACTAATAATTAGTTAGTCTATGATGAATAAATCAAAGAGAACCTTTAGCTGAATGAAGAACTAAGGAAAGAAAACATGGAAATCTTGGAGCTAAGAAATAGAAAAGAAAGCTTGGAGTTTGAATTGAAAGAAGCAAAGAATCATATTGACAAATTACACACCAGTGCTGATTTGGTAGAATCTCAGTTGTATGCAAGAAGAGCCAAAGGAGACAATAGCTGTATTGGATACAATGAAGCACAAAATCATATTGACAATATGCAAGCAAGAAAGGAGTCACAAAAGGACTCTACTAATGTTGAAAAGTCTGAAGATAAAACCATAGATAATGGTGAATCACCTAAGAATGAGCACAAGCAAGTAGAACACACCTATTTTTCTTGTAACAAGCATGGTCACATTGCAAGGAACCGTACAGAGGTAAAACCTTTTAATGGTTATAGTTATTCAAGCAATAGATTTGGTCATAAAGCTATGAATTGCAAGACTAGTAAGAAGAATAGGACTCAACATGATCAGAAGAATCAAAATCAGACAAATATAAGAAGTTCTCAGAATGTTACATGTCAAATATGTAACTATAATGGTCACTCAGCCAAAACATGTAAAATGGTGACTCATGTCAATGCGCTGAGGAATAATAGACCTCCAGTCATTTGTCACTCCTATAACAAGGCTGGACACATCTCAAAGTTTTGTAGATCAAGGATGCAAGGTCAGGGAAGCCCTAAAAGGTTGAAGAACCAGTTTTCGATAGCATAAGAGAAGTTAACTTTATCAAAGCCTCAGATGATGCAAGCATGATTTGGTCAGAGAAGAAAAAGGACACAACTGATGAGAATGTATTGGATGCATCCCTAGTGGATGCACCCTCTACATATTCATGAATGGACCTCAGGGTCATAGGGGGAGCTAATTTAGCTCTAGACCCCTGCGTGGCTGGTATACTCATCCTTAGAGTATGTGCCTTCGGACTTAAACTTTTGGAGTGTATAGGAACCTACGTTGAAGAGTGCACATGTTGAATGTTGTAGAACTCAAGTTGCAAATTTTGAAGTGACAGCCTTGTTTATGCGATGTGCATTAATGGAGGATTTTTCACTTTATTGTACACAAAAGTTATTTGATTGCTCATTGCATTCAAATTCAGAGTGATAGAGAGTAGAAAGAGCCTTGGAAGTTGTTGTGAAGTCTTGGTGATTGATCTATCAAAGATTTTTTGCAGTTATCTGTGCATTTGATCGGTTGTAGAAACCCTAGCTCGTTGCACTAATTTGGAAGTCGTAAGATTATCTCTAAGTTCAATTGGAAAGCAATTAACAAGTAAGTCATGGCCTCTCCCATTGTTTATGATGTCACTGAGAAGAAAAGATATGTTTTCAAGAGGCACCCATTTAAATCAACCCTAGATGATTTAGATGGAGCTTTCTCCCGCAAGCCTATGGGCATCATGCATGTGGAAGACATAAGGGATTACATCTACTATAAGAAAGAACCTGTTGGACTAGATAGGTTAAGGGCCCACATGGATACCATGTTGAAATGAGATAAAAAATTCATGGATGAATATGCCAAATGGAATGATCACCCTATTGTTGATTATGCTACGGCATATGAATTCTATGAGACAGAATGGATAAAGATCTTATTGAGCAGAATCCATGATGATTTGTTTTGGATTGGAGATGTTCCAGTAAGAATCACAAGTGATTTGATACATGACATGACAGGCCTTTTTAGGATAGGCATCATCCTTCCAGTGGGAAAGGATGTCAGGAAAATGGTAGAGCAAGTATGTAAGTCAAGGAGCGATAGGCGTGGCATGACTATTGAGCTGATTGAGCAAGAAGACATCAAATTGATGTCAATGATACTGGGTTATAGATTTCATCACACTAACAGGGTGAATAGTGTGTTTGCGGGCACTATTCTACCTGCCATCAGACTAGTAAAGGAAGATAGAGAATTCAACTTGTGTGAGATCTTGCGCGCACAGTTGATAGATAACATCAAAGATATCAAACATGAAAAAACAAAGATATTCAGGTTTGGGTCCCTAATCATCTATATGTACCTTCATATAGTTGGAAGAGTTTTAGATTTGTATTTGGACAAGTCCATTCCAACAATGCCTCAGATATCCAAAAAAGCATCTACAGAAAGCACACTAAGAGACTATGTCACATTGGAATTGAAGACTTTTAGAGTTAAGATGCAGATGAGGTATAGGATTCCAAAAAGCATTGTAGAGAAATATAAGGATACAATATGCTTTATGGTGGATACTGATACTACATGTATGGAAGCTATTGAGCCTAGAACTAATTAGATTCATCCACTTGGGTATGAGGTAGAGGAACAAGTACTTGAAGCTTATCCAAAGGTACTTCTGTCAGCCCCCGAAGATCCTAATGAACCTAGGTGGGGAACCTATGAGGAAAAGACCAGAGAAGTTGATGCAAAACTTAACAGTGCAGCAACTAAAAGAAAGGTTGCAAAGGTCACTTCTGAGATCTTGAGAATACATGGTGTATCTCAAGAAGACCTTGATAAATCAAGGGATGAAAAGATTGCTCTAGAATTGAAAGGCCTAGTAGCAGAAGAAGAACAAGAAGATGAAAACTGAATCAGATGACAATCAAAAGGGTAAAGAAGATAATACTCCTTCTGCACCCATAGATACTATTGATCTTACCACTCCTCTAGAGTATAAGCTTATAATCAAGAGGAAGAAAGAAGCTAGCACTATTCATCCATCCTCGCAAGCACTAAGGAGCCAAAAAAACATTCAAGCACCTCCTAAGGTAGGATTCAAACCAAGCCTTAAAGTATTGAGCACTAGAATTGTTGATGAGGATAGAATTGATCGGGTAGGGAAGTTTTATGAAACTTATAGTGAGATTGACAAATCAGAGATACATGAGATGATTGTCAAACATATGATAAAGTTCAAGAAGACAATTCTTGAATTGAAAACAAAAATTCCAAATAAGGTATGGGAAATAATGGACACCTTAAAAAGACAAGCCACTGAAGAAGATCTGAGAATAAGGGAACAAATTCTTGATTCCACTCTTCTAGTATGTTCAATTGAAGAAAGGTCATTGTTACTGAATCTAGTGAAGCCACATTTAAGAAAAAAGATGAGAACTCTACACATTATGAACAAAGACTATGAGCTGATAACAAAGGAAACAAAGAAGGCAATTGAAAAGGTGTTATTAGAACAACACATAAAACCACCTACTGCACCCATCACTCATGCACCTAGTAAGCAAGACAAAGAAGTAGAGACCTTCAATGTACTAGTGACAGGTCCTCAGGACTCAGCGCCCATAGTAGAAACTCAAAAAGAAGAAAATAATTCTGCGCCCATCTAAGAATTACACAAAGACAACACTATTTTCATAGATAATGTCGATATAGCCATGGCGGCTACTGATAAGGATCTGGACAAGTTTGAGGAATAATTTTTTAGTACTAAAGAAGCTGAAATCTTGTACAGTAATACACCTCCCACTCAACAAGAAGAAGTACTCATAGAAGATGTATCTGATAAGAAAGAAGAAGAAGAGGTAGAAAAGAAAGAAGAAGATACTTATGTTGATCTTGTAAAGGTAAAACCAAAAGTGATGGACAACACTCCCTCCTCAGCATTGTTCTCAAGTTTGACACCTGACACAAGCAGTTTGGACTCTTGGAAAGAAGACCTGATTAAGTTCAGCGTCTTGGCTATGGAGAAGGAAAAAGAAAAACAAGTTATGAGGAATCCTCTCCTGATAGAATCAGTGAATATTTTGAACAGTTTGTTTCCAGAGGATAAGAAAGTGCTAAAAGTAAATTCGATTGATGATGTGAGTTTAGTCCTCTCACAATTCAAAAGCAATTTTTCTAGCCTAGAAGAATCTGTGTCCATAGTAGCAAAAGAGAAGTACTTAAAGAAGAGATTGAATGAGTTGATGAGCAACTTTTCACTAGACTTGAATTCTCTTAACTCTGGTCAAGCATCCTTGAAATAATTTGTTAATGAAGGAAGAAGGATCATTGCAGCATGCATGGATCAAGAAAAGCTCACCGATGCTCACTTCAAGAAGATAAAAGAAGTAGAAGCAATGGTTGAGCAACTAAAGAACTCAGTGACAGACACATCCACTGATGTGAACATGTGCAACAATGTCTATCAAGGATATATAGACAAGATTAAGAAGGAAGAAAAAGAGATAAAAAGGATAAGGTCCAAAAAAACTCAGTTGAGGAATGGTCTTGCGCCCTCTTTAGACATCCTCAATTAGAATATAAAGGAGATTGATGCCACCATGATAACTTATGATTATGGTCCCATCAGTGACTTGGAGAATATGGAGAAGCTTTAATATGCATTATGCGCCCATCTCCAGATAGTTAACTCTCTGATAACCTTTTGGAAGAAGGAGATCCAGAACCTCAAGATTGCATATCCAGATGTTTTCCCTCAATGAGTATGTGTATATATAGTTTTTTGATGCACCTTTTTCATTAATGTCAAAGGGGGAGTTGTGTGTAGAATATGGAGAACATATATGTATAGGGAGATATAAGATTATGTATAAAAATGTATAGAAGACAAAAGTTTTTTTGTAAAGGAATAGTTAGCAACTTGGCCATATTCCTTTGTTTCCATCAATGACAACGGAGGAGATTGTTGGAAAGTTGTCTATATTGAGGTATATGACTAGATATAGTGTTTTCCTTATAGAAACAAATTCATATAGCAGTTTGAAGTCAATGCACTTAGTGTAAAGATCAGAATTCAGTTAAGTGTTGAAGATTGGATAGTGTAGAGAGTTCCTATAGCTCGGAGCATCAGTGCACATGTGTACAGATGAATTATGATATGTGCCCTGGAAGTTAAGTTAGTTAGACTATATGCTTACTTAGTCTATGAGTGCATAAGTAGATAAGAAAAGATGTGAAAGTTATAGTTAGTTGAAGTTGCACAGCCAATATGTGCCAACAGAGAATAGAGCATAGAGCCGACAGTTAGCATTTTGATTTGCGATTGTAATGTAATATTGTAAAGGCCATGCACCTATTGTATTTAGGTTGCCAACATGTTTATATGTATAATTGTAAGCATGCTTAAGCCAATTCATTTGGAAGCATTGTTTGTGATTAGTTATAGGGCCAACCTATTTATGTATTTTGCATGAGTGCATAAATGTAAGGTGTGCCCATTGTATTTAGCATGGAAGTTGTAATAGAGTTTTGATAAGCAGAGCAGAGGTATGCGAAGACAACATAAGATGTATTAGAGCTTTGCTAGAGGTCAAAGCATCAGCGCACCAAAGGAACTAATCAGACAAGCAGTGTCAAAGTGACAGTTCACCAGCAGATATAGTGTGTATCTGAAATCAAAAGATTGCAGCCTTCTCCATTTGAGCAATGAGCTCTAGGACAGTGAGTCCACTCCCCTAATAGGGATTATTGTAAAAGACTCCTAACAGGGTCCAACCTTTAACAAGGTCTATTGTACTTAAAGCATTGTAAAGATACTCCTAACAGGGTAAAGGATCTTCTAACAAGGATCACAAAACATGAGTGCAAAATATTAGTGGGTATCAACTCCCACCGGGGTTTTTACCTATCTGGGTTTCCCCATAATCATATTGGTGTCATGTGTTTATTTCATGTTCATGTTTATGTGAATGTTTAATTTAGTTCTTAAGCATTTATGTTCAGCATAAAGATTAAAGTAAAAAGTTAAAATACAATGAACACTAATTCACCCCCCCCTCTCAGTGTTCCCATTCCTAACAGTTAATTACTCCACCAAGGATAGTTGTCAGACTTGTCTTTAATGAATTTAGAAAGTCTCTCTCCCAAAACATCCCAAGTGGCAATAGAATCGACTGGGAGAGTTCTAAATAAATCAAGGGCTTTACCCTTGAGTGATGCAGCCAATGGCTTCAAAGCAACATCTTCCTCCGTGACATGATGAGCATTGCAGAGAGATGCAACATCTTTGATGTGTTCAATGGAAGTTACTTTTCCTTCTCCAGTGAATGATGGCAAGTCTTTCAAAGAAGCCAATGGAATGTTTTTGTGACTCGTAATCCTTAGAGGACCACCTTGATTGAATGGTACAAATGGTAGATTTCTCACCATTACTTGATGTGTTGTATTGGAACTGGATGGTACAATCTGATTTATCAGTGGTGGATGTTCAGGAACAACTTTTCTTTGAGATTCTCCAAGATCTTCAAAAACCTCTTGTTGTGAATCTAGAAATTCAGTGCAATAAGAGGGAGGAGCTGAACTTTTCAGATCTTAATTTCCTTGGTCTCCCAGGTCTCATTCCTCTTTGAATAGGTTGAACATAATACTCTCTAGGACCTCTAGGATCTCTTTGGACTCTCCTGGTGAAAGACAGCTGTAAGAACGCAAATTATTTAACATTCCTTGTTCGGATTCGATTCATGTATCACAAGGTCCCACTAGACGTGCCAAAAACTATTTAGTTTTGAAAATATCACCCCAACTCAGGCATTAGGTCTTAATGGTATCCTATCCTAACAATGGAAACCTTCTTGAGTTGTGGGTGGACTCTAATTCAGGAGTTTCCAGATTCTAGGCGGATTCCTATTTGATCTAGAATATCACCTCCTAATTGAAACCTTAGTGGGAAAAGGGAAAAGAAATTTTAAAACTAAAAGGGAAAATGGGGTGATACACCAAAATGAAATCAGACTTTTCTTGGAAACTAAAACAGTAACCCCAACTCATATACCAAAAGTTTGACACCTTGAATCACTGATCAACATATAGGTTGATTAGACCTTACTACTAGGGTATAGACCACAAATAGCTTAATCTATCAACAAACATACATATTCTACATAAGGCTTGAATTTTTCTCACCTAGAGGAGGAATAAGAAACATTCACTTCTCCTAGCTACCAAAATGAATAAACACTTATGAAGAATGATAAAAACAAGATTTGAATGAATACTCAAAATATTTGGAGAAATAGATCATCTGCTTTATTATCCTCCAAAAATCTAACAAGTAGGTTATAAAAACAAGATCTCCAAGGAATCAAGGAACATTAATATGCTCACTTTCAGCCTCTTCTCCAAAATCTACAACAAAACCCCCTAAAACTATTGTCAAAATCAATTTTATATCTTCCCTATGCCTCTAATTCGAAAATCCAAGCCATCATTATTTGCCCTAATTTGGCCTAAATTCATGCCAAAACCTAAGCCCAAACATCATGCCATTACTAATGCCCTAAATGTTGGTTCTAAAATAAGGATATAAATCCTTTTACAATAATTTAAAACCAACATTTTAAACTATTTTATATTGAATAAAATTCAACATAAATATAAGCTCAACCTACCTTAGATCTAAACTTTAGACATAAAAGAAAACGCCCAAGTCCAGCATTTTCTAAGTGTTAAAGGGTCGAAATGACCCCTTCAACCACTTGCAAGCTATGAGGAAAATGAGGTTGTGAGTTGGCACTATGATCTTCAAGCTCTGTCAAGATGTAGACAGTTGTAATTAAGGCATTGAATTAGAGTTGCAGTGGATTCCAAATACACAAAACTCTTATTCATTGCTTGATTTTTGCATTGTTTGGCTTTGAGTTTGAAAGACTAAAGATAAAAAACCCTAAGTCAATAGAAAAATCTTTGCAATAACCATGGCATTTGGCTTGGACTTCACTAACATTAACAAACTCTCTATGTATTGAGAGGTCTCTGGCATAGGGTGAAACTGATCCTAAATTGAGAGTTTTGTTATTTATGAGCTCGACTTTTTCTCTCTATGATCTGGAGATCACTTGGCATGATTTTGGCTTGGTTCACTGAGTTTGATCTCGAGCTTAGAGCTCAGTTATGCATGTTTGGGCTTGGCTCTAAGCTCAGCCTGTGATTGGACTCTTTTAGTTTTGATATGAACTTGAGCATAGATATGCTGGAATCAGAACTTGATATGTGACCGATAACTTGGGCTTGCTTCATTTGTTGAACTCGTTGTGACTAGAAGATGTCTTCGATTGGGAACAGAACTCGAGCCTTGAGCTCGACCATGAGTTGTGACTGGTCTTCATTCAACTTTGAGTTTGAGCATATCTTCTTGGTAAGTATGCACCCTTGCATCTAGTGTAACTGAGAATGAAGTTTGTTTCCCTCCTTTGATCTGGGCTTTTCTCTAATAGTGCTAGCTCTCTTCCATGATTTTTGGGTTAGACAAGAGATAGAGCTTGAGCCATGTCCATGCAATGAATCACGGCTTAAAAGAAGAATGATCTCTAGTAGTCTCTACCTAGTCTAGGCTGTGGCTAGAAGATGTGGAACTACGAATAGGTTGTGAACTCGGCTAGAAGCTTGGGAATCTTTCAACCACAACTTTGGACTAAGTCGTGGCAGCTGTAACTTGTATTTAAGCTTGGACTAGAAGACACAAGCTCTTGACTGATATTTGATTTATCCTTTACTTTAGATAAGTACTTCATTCCCTCCATTTGCTTCAAACTTGGGTTTTGTTGTTCACATGTAATCAGCTCAGCTTTTAAAAGCACCATGTTTGTAGCTAGTAGATGTGTCATGCATACCCACATTGTTTCTTCTCTATGTTTTCTTTAAATATATAGATGATAACGTTGAAACCAATAACACTATTCTTTGACCTTACAACAAATAGGCATTTGATAGAAGTTTTAAAAAATAAAAACTCACAAATATTTAAGCCCATGGCTAACTAAAACTATGATTGAAAGATATTCAAAAATTATACAAGTCACTTAACATATTGCTCATAGCTCCTTCAATGAAAATAATGAACTCTCTAAGTCTCATGGATGAAAGATGTGGAATTATCATTTGGGTATTCGAACCAGTCATTTCTACCAATCTTTTACATATTACTCTCCAACTTCATCAATGAAAATAATTAAAACTTCATGGCACGACCACTATTTGTACTAGATATGTATGCTTGTTGTAAACAAAAACCACCATCATGCTCACTATTTTTTGTAACATTTACCGCCATGCTTGATGTTTTTAAGCCCCTTCGAATGCACCTTGTTTTTTTGATGTTGCACCACTGTATTGTCAATTTATTCACCAATAGTATTTCACATCAACACACACCAACACAGGTCACAAATTCTCACTGTCACAAAACAATGACCAAGCCACTATTCTTTATTTTCACCAATCATTTTTATTTCAATGTGCATCAGCTGAATAAAATGAACTGTGATCTATAAGATCAAAGGATAATCTATTTTTTTTAATTCATTTTAAAAACATTTCTTTGCTACACTGATGACAGTGAACATCCCTTAGCTTTACTGGTGTAAACCACCATGCTTGATCACAGTCTCCTCCTCTGTTCTACGTTGAAAAAGAATCACTAGTGCTGAAAATGAATCTTTATCATAAGAAATGCCATACGATAATAATGTTTGTTTAATATCTAATAAGTTTGAGCACGGGCTCGTGACATTCAAAGACATCATAATGAAATTTGATGGAGTTCGAGCACGGGCTCGTGACATCCATCAAATACATATTGTAAACATTTTATGTCTTTTAAGCTCAGTTCTGTAGCATTTCTCTTTTGTTTTAATCAACAACAACAGTGAATTCATTGTTAAGACATTTTGAATTTAGTAATAATATTGAATATGGAACTTCAAAATATGTAATACCAAGGTATGTGTAGGATCATGGTATGCTAAACTAGGCCCTTAAGTGGCAATGAAAATTTAGAAAATCAGGTTTAGGCAAGTTGATATAAAATTTGAACAAGTTATAAATATTATATCAAAAATATGTAAGAGAATCTGTAGAAAATTAAATTTAGTTTCTAAGATACTAGGTCTTTTTTGAAAAAAATTATTCTATATGTTGAAAATTTTAAATTTCAATGCAGCAGTACGAAAATTTTAGGAAAAAAATAAGGAGTACATGTATGTTTGACCACCTTAAACACAATCAAATGATAATTCTTTTTTACAAGATTCTAGATATAAGTAGTAGACTTATGTCCAGATGTGGCACATACTTTTTTGTAGTTTTTTTACAAGTAAATAATTAATTATGATTTTTCTTCTACAACTTTTCCAGAATACAAAAACTATCATGTCTCCCATGTTAACTTAGTCTAAACTTTATCAAATTGAAAACTTTTTTTATTTTTGTTATAGTAGGAAAAGCATAGAATGTGACACATTTTTTGGATTTCAAAAATGATATACAGTTTGAAAGTTATAGCTATTTTTTAATAAGTCTATCAATCAGGACTAGAAGGATAACAAGTAGGTGTGTGTCTGACCACATTAAATAAAATCAAAAGATAACATTTTTTTAATAAGATTCTAGATAAAAGTAGTAGACTCATGTCCGAATGTGATGTATATTTTTTTTGTATTTTTTTCCAATTAAATAATTAATTATGATTTTTCTGCTACAAATTTTCCTGAATAGTAAAACTCTTGCGTCTGACCACCTTAACTTCATCTAAAATTCATCAAATTGAAAGAATTGTTTATTATTATTGTATTAGGTGAAGCATAGAATATGATGTATATTTCAGATTTAAAAAATGTTATATTATTTGAAAGTTATAGTTGTTTTCCAAAGAGTCTACCAATCAAGACTTTTTTTCACATTGCCACTTTTTGGCATACCATGATCCTGCACATACCCACCAATGTTTATGCTGTTGAACCTTGACAATTGAACATGATTGTTTTGAAGAAATATGGCACCTTGTTGTAGCATCTTGTAAGACACTTTTTACTGCATCATTCTTCTCTGACTGTGAGGTGAAAACTAGTCAACTTTGAGCACTACAATTCATTCTGTTAATCTTGTTAGGTTAGTGAACATAATAAATAAATTTGTTTATGAAAATGCCAACAAATGGACACTTATGAATCAATATTTAGGTTATTGTGTTCACTAATCTAACAAGGTCTTGTTGATTCTTAAAAAGGTTTCTCAGCTACAAACACTAAGTCCTTTTTTTTAGATTTTTGGTTTTAATATAAGGACAACATACATCAAAATAACCATTGATAGTAAAAGGTTTCATGTTTAAAAACAAGTCCCTTTAATACTATCTTTCATTTAGTGTCAATGCACATTTCCTTATAGCATTGAATTTACCAGATAGAAATGCACCTTTGAAAAATTGATTGTTGTATGATGTTTCTATTCCATGCATTTCTTAGATCCAGTTAGATCTAACACCATTTTCTCTCTCATGATGCAGATGAAAACCCTAAAGTCCTAAAAGATGAAGACCTGGACCTAAAGACCTAGCACCTGACAGACAACCAGCTGACAACACATAGACAACAAGGCAATGCATGGGACCCCTACTCCACACTTCTATCATGCTTTCTGTTATGCAAATGTACTCTTTGATTAACATGAAATATGAAATATGAAAGAACACTTGTATGCTACATTCAATTTTGAATGCACAATGTAATGATCAATTATGAATTTAAAAATTTTGAAATGTGATCAATACTTAGAGTACAATAATGAAATCTAATAATGAATGCAATAACAAAATGTTAATCAACAATACCTAAAAGATAGTGTTAATTGGACCCTAAAATTGCAATCTTTTCCTATTTGTGTTTATTCTTTTGTATGCTGTAAATTTTGGGTAACAATATATATATTTACATTTTAAAGGTAATGAGTATGTACATTTGGAGAGATATAAAAGAAGGATGGATTGAGCTATGGAGTCTAGTGTAAGTTGAATAGTCAACCTCCATTTGCAGTTCCATCATGACCTTGCTCTAGCCTTTTGATGGTGCTTTGTCTTTTACGTTAGTCTTGGAATCATTCTTGGTTCACTTAGTTAATTTTGCAATGGTTGTTTGGTGTGATATTTTCTTTTTCTTTTTAACCTTCTTTTACTCTCACTCATGGTATATGTGTTTTTAATTTTTTTGAAATTGATATTGTCCCCTTTCCATTGAGGTGTCTAGTCAGCACTAATGACTGATGGTAGTGGTACCTTGAGAGAGTCATCTAGGTACAAAGGGCTTAGATGGTGATTAATCCACTAGTAAGTTGTTTAAGGGTGTGGTTTCAAGTGATGAGAAGGAAGTTGTGTCGATCTCTACCAAGTTTGAAGTATGACAGATTTTGAGTGCGACTTGCTCTTTGGATTTCATTTTATTTTATCATATTCCTAGAGAGTGGAGTATATTGGTAGATTGATTAGCCAAATGGGCTTCTGAGTATTTGAAGGGGTGGTATGTGAATGATTGGAAAGTTTTGTCTCCAAAATGGTCTCTTCCTGCAAAGAAGTTATTGGTGGAGTATAGGAATGTGTAGCTAGTTTTTCCTTTGCACTTTCCCTTGGTGTTATTGCTATTGGTTGTCTTTCAATTGTTTCTCCCTAGGCTTATGACCTTGTTCTTTGTAATTCCTTTTTATGTTGAATAAATTTTTTACCCCTTTTCTTCAAAAAAAAAGTTAATATATGTATCTTACATACAAAAATTCTCTCTGTCTATATTCATAAATAGATCTAGCAACTAAAATGAACTAGACTTGGTTTAAATATATGCATGTTATATAGATAAATGATCTAGTTGTTTATATTCACAAATGGATAGCGACTAAAATGATAGTAAAATTACACCTATTCAAAAGATTATTGATTGTTTAATCCTACTATTGTGCATTAGTAGGAGATATTTAAATGAACTTGTGCCTATACATTTAATGAATTTAATTTATGATTCTAATTCTATCATCATTTCTTATTTAATTCTATTTAATAATATAAATGTATGTTTGCATAATTCTAACAGGGATAAACCATTGTTCATTTAAATCATGCATCTTACATATCAAAATATTCTTTGGCTATATTGGCTTTAACAATGAGTAATTTTATTATTTCTTTTATATTGAATAAAGATTATTACAATAAAATAAATTAGCAATTTATAAAGGAGTTACACATGCTGATCAATATTAAAGGCGAAGACACAATAGCATTACAATGATTGACCTCGAAGGAAAAGACAAGGGATATTTTTGCAGTTGTAGAAAAATACATTACACATAATCCCCTTTGATAAGAATGAGTGAATCTTAGGGACAAACTACTAGATATGAGTGCTAAATTACTTTTTATTGTGAGTTAACCAAAATTTTAAATTGCATGAAGGTCCTCGTAATATTGCATTAACCATCTTTTGATTATGCGAATCTCCTTCTTTCGAACTTGTACAAGCCATTTTGGATCATCCGCAGTTGCAAATCTAAGATCTGCATGATGTGCCCCTACAATCCACTCATTTTAAGTATAAGTTTCTAATGGTAAATGTAAAATATTTCTCTTCTTCATCAAACCAAAAAAATTAAATTCAAACATACCTTTCTTAGCAACGATTGTCACAATGCTTTCACTTATATATTCTAACACCCTACAATATAAATGAAAAAGGCTACATAACTATGTGTTTTAAAAAATAAAATTTTAAAAATGACTTAGTACTTTTAATTCAAATACACAAAAAATAAGTTTGTTGTCTCACCCTCCATTACTCCAAGGATCTCTCAATCCATTGAAAAATATTATATTACTTCCAAATTGCTTAAGCACCCTCTTGATATTCTACAATACAGTATATGAATAAAATTTATAATACTACATATAATTTCGTCAAGGAAAGTAGAATCTCATAATATTTATATTTAAATATATTATTAAGATGATACATATTCATTCCAATTAGACTATACTTACATGACCACCGAATTCAGTTGTGATCCAGTGTGGCCTTGGTTCAATACCATTTGTAAATGCACAATCTTGTACTATTTCCGGATAACTGAATGTTGACTTAGGAAACATACTTTTAATTGGATCATCCTCCATGGGTTGTACCATCTCTGTACAATACTACATTCCAACAAACAAACTCTCCTTTTCACACATTCCTTTAGAAAAATAAAAGGTCATTTCAAATAATTATATAAAGAAATAATAATAAAAGATTGAACCTGAAAATTCCAACCATTCTCTCCATGAGGATCACTGGGCCTCAGATCAAAGCAACTCAAGTTCCCTGTATAGTTATAAAATATATTTGCTGCTCCATATAGTTGGCTTAGGATATTGTTCCCACTAGATGGATTGTCGATTGCCTTGCACATCTAAACAATAAAGAGAATCATTTAGAAGAGAATGTAAGTTTGTTTTTATAATAAATATTGCAATGATGATAAATGGGTATGAAACTCCATTACTTGTTTCACTGGATAGGCTGGCAAATTCTGAATAAAGTTAGCAGGGGTTGGATAATCTGCTTCTGCAGCTTCAAAGTAAGCTCCATTCAGCCACCCTTCCACACTATCAACGTCACTATCTCTGAACCAATGTCAAAAAATTTATGTGAGATAAAATAAAAGAATATCAGACAATATTGTACAAAGATTCTCTGGTTTTACTTGCAGAGCCTGAAAGATTCTTTGATGGATCTTCTGCCACTTGGAGTTGATGACATCTCCTCCAATATCTTCCACGACTTCTTTATTACATTGAAGCAGTTTTGGCTTTCGCTCTAGAAAAAACCCAAAAAAGAATTAAAAAACAGATGTCCAAACAAAAAAATCAAAAGTAAACATAATGATTCATGTTGAAAGAATCAAAACAATCAGATCTTTATATTTTAATCTTAATGAACAGTAAAAACTTCATGGAAAACAAATTAGACATAACAAGGTGGAAGAATGATCAATAATACCCTAAAATCGTTTGAGACAATGTTGGCAAAACCAGCTGGAGGTACAATGAGATCGAAAGCCAAAATGGGAGCAGATGAAGCCAATGCCCCAATTGTAATGTGTGGGTACTTGAGTCTGAACCAGGCCGCTAACACTGCAAACCCAGTTATCATATACACATAAAAACAGGCTTTCATCACTGAGATTTGAAACTATGAGACAAAATTATTGGAACACACTTACTTCCACCATAAGATCCTCCAAACACAACTACTGGTGAATCCTCTGCTGTTAAATTCTTTTTGAGGTCTGTAATCAATATAGCAAAATCAGCTAAAGCTTGAGAGGCACTCAGATAGCCCATTGTGGTGGCATTGCTGTAAGCTACATCTTTACTCCCGAATGGCATTGATTCACCATAATAGCGGTGCTGAAATCAATTTAAACCCATATTGAGATCTTCTTTGCTAATCAAATTAAAATAGGATTAGATAAATTTTGATTAAGTTCAATCGAAAAAAGGGTCCGAATTTATTTACAATCTTAATAACAACAATAAAAGTAACATCAAGTCAGAAGGCAAGTGGAAAGAACAGAACTCATAAAAAGTGAGACCACCAAAAAACAGTAAGGAACAAGTCCTTACTGAAGAGAAAGCTATAACGGACGGGAAAAGGGATCCCGACCCTATAAAGATTAAACAACTAGTGTATTTTCACATTACATTTTGAATAAAATTTTGAAACTTATTAATTTGTAATTGCCATGTCTAGAAAGAAAAAATTATCTAGATTTTTATGACTTCAACCTATCATCTTCTTGTTAAACAACATACTAAATGTTAATTTGTTTGATTCATCAAAACCATATTAATTCATGAGTTCTTTTGATGAATAATCTAATAACTACTTCAACCAAAATCCACCAATCACAAGATATATACAATTTATACACTAGTATCTTGTTTTCTCATCATGGGTAATAAGATTTAGATCCAAGATGTTTTGAAGAAGCATTTACACTGTATATATTTTGGGATCTGTATATGATATATGGTTTTGTTTGTTGCTTTTTGTTTTGTTTTCCTATAGATTTAATGACTGTGCTCTTCTTTCCAGCTAGATTCTATCAATATTGAAATGGGATATGTGGAGCAGAACTTACCTCAATGAAGACCAGAAGAGCCTTGAATTGAGGTGCAATGTCAAACATAAAGCCAGTGTTTTGAGTAAACCATTCAATATATCCTTCATTTCCTGTATACACAAAGATTGGAGAATTGGATGAAGCACCCCCCCAGTGTTTTGAGTTGATGAGATACTTCTGTTGAAAAGTGAGATAGCTGTGTGGAGTGAAGCTGAAATGGTCCAAATTCTGTGTGAAGTATTTGACATCATATTGTGCAGAGGGAGAAGAATTAGAGGGAAGTGCATGATTTTTCTGTCCTGAGACTCTGAGAGCATAAGGGAGGGAAGCAGCAGGCACAAAAGTAAGTCCAGCCAATACAAGAAACATATAGAAGAGGATAGCCATTGTATGGACATGTTTTCTTTCCTTCTTGTTATTCATGGTATCTATGAGAGAAGGATACGTGAATCATACGTTTCTATACGTAGTACGTACACATGGTAGCTTTTGATTTGTTTGTCTTTTGATTTTTTTTTCTATATAACTGTTTTGAGACCACATGCAATTTAACCATTTTAGACCACATTGAATTGAATGGTTAAAGGTTAATTTTAGTCAATAAAGTTGGATAATTATACATACCTTTTTGATAGAGATCACATGTAAGACTGTTTATATTCAAATACAATGATAATATTAGAAGTTATAATTTCACAGTAAATATATTTAGATATATAATTAAGATGATTATATGTACATTTCAATTAGACTATATTTATATAACCACTTAATTTGGTAGTGATTTAGTGGGCCTTGGTTCAATACTCATAATATTAGAAACTAAGATTTCATAGTAGTTATATTTAGATATATTATTAAGATGATTATATGTACATTTCAATTAGAATATACTTACATGACCACTAAACTTGGTGGTGATTCAGAGTGGTCTTGGCTCAATACCATTTGTATCATGACAATCTTGCATTGCTTTCATATAATTGAATGTTGCCTTAGGAAACATGCTTTCTATTAGATCATCTGCAAATGGTTGTACCATCTCTATACAATACTATACTCCGACAAAGAAACACTCCCTTTATACTTCTCAAAAAATCATTTCAAACTATTATATGATTAAATAATAATGAAAGATTGAACCTGAAAATCCCAACTTCTTCCATGTGCATCACTACTTCCTAAATCAAAGCACCTCAACTTGCATCACTACTTCCCAAATCAAAGCACCTCAACTTCCCTCTATAATTATAATATATGTTTCCTGCTCTATATAATTGACTTAGGGTATTGGTCCCATTTGATGGATTGTCTATTATCTTGCACATCTACATAAAAGAGAGTTATTAGTATAGATAATTTTTCAAAATCAAAAAATAACAAAAAAGAAAGCTGTTTAATAGATTGTATAAACATTTCAATTTGTTCTATATAATGTGAAAAACTTCATTGTCATAATTAGATTTTGAAAAGTAAAAAAAAAGATTATTTTATAGTCTACTATTTTAAAATAGATATGACTGTTCATTACTTGTTTCATCGAATAAATTGACAAATATTAAATAAAATTAGAATAACTCAGATAATCTACTTCTGCAGCTTCAAAATCAACATCACTATCTCTGCACTAATGCCAACAACTTTGTTATGAGAAAAAATCCAGAAATATTAAGCAGTAATGTACAAAGATTTTCTGGTCTCACAGAGTTTGAAAGATTCTTTCATAGATCTTTTGCCACTTGTAATTGATAACTTCTTGTCTACTATCTTCCATGACTTATTCATTACATTGCAGCAGTTTTCACTTTCACTCTACCAAAACCCAAAAAGAAAATGAAAAAAATTAGAAAACATAATGATTTATATTGAAAGAAATAATTCAATACAGAGTTTTTAAGTGAATGTTTTGATTTCAATCTTGTGAACTATGAAAATGTCATCAAATAGAAATGCGACATAACAGGGGAAGAAATAGAATGCAAATATTCATGACCTTGAGATATCATTGTCATGGTTTTAGCTTATATGGAAGGACACTTCCTTTAAAACCAAAAATAGGAATACTTACATTAGAAACTACTTTGAACATTTTTATCTAATCCCAAGCACTTTCAAAATCATGATAATTTCTAGGAATAAACAATGATTAAAAGCCAATTCAATGCTCAAATATGTAATATTTTTCAATGGTTGCATGAACTTCTTATGTGTATCTCATAGCCTTAGGTATAAATACTAAATCTTCTCTACCAAATTCAGCATATTCAAAGCTTCTTTCACAAGATGCTCTTCAACACTTTTCTTGAGAGAGAGAGAGAGAGAGAGAGAGAGAGAGAGAGAGAGGGAGAGAGATTTGAAATAATCTAAATACATCTTGGTTGCATGCCAGTAACAATCTGAAAAGGTTTCTTGCCAGTACTCCTATTTAATGAATTATTGTATGCAAACTCTACTTGTGCTAACATTAAATCCCAATTACTCAGTTTGTCTCCAACTAAGCATCTCCACAAATTAATGGACAAACAGAGGTTGTAAATAGAAGTTTGGGTAACCTATTGATATTATAGATAAGTTTAGACTCCCAAGGTAGGCCTATTCAACTTGTCTCACACTTAGGCAAAATTGCAGATTTGGAAAACTTCCTAAAACATGCACTTTACAAAACCACTCAATTTGCAAGTATAGAACTACAAATAAACATATGAGATGAATGTGACGTGGAGAATATACCTTTCAATTGATGAGACATATAAATCACAAGGTACCTAAATATTGAATGCCAAAACAGGGCATCTCAACTAAGTGCACAAAGGGTGGCTCCAATATCTTAAAAAGTTTCTCAACATGGTAATCACAATAATTTGAGAGTGCCAACAAGAGGAAGGAGATAGGTGGAGGGGAGAGAGAGAGAGAGAGAGAGAGAGAGAGAGAGAGAGAGAGAGAGAGAGTACCCTCAACCTTATGTACGTTAAATATTTTACCCTGAACCTTATGTAGAGATGGATATGGAGAGATATAGAGGTGATGGGAGAAAAAATAGGATGAGAGAGGCAAGGAGGAGGGGTCGAGGGATGTCTAGAGGGAGGGATAGAACTAAAGAGTGGACTGATAAAGAGACAAGAATCCTAGAGGGAGAGGGAGACATGAGATAGCTAGGTGGAAAAGAATGAGGTGAGATATATGGATGGGAATGACATGAGATGGATGATAATAAATGGTTAGAGGGGTGGATATGTCATCCCAAAATAGACTAATATAATGCATATGGGTGAATCGCATCTTTTAACCTTGCATGATGTATTCTTCTCATAATGGTAAAGCATAGGAATAGATCATCACACATATTTGGAAATGAAATTTAATGGTTACTAATATTGTTAGCATAAGGGTTTGGGGTTTACCATCTACAACTATGGTTTAGCATTTAGGATTAGGGCTAGGATAAGGCTTACATAATTAAGATTAGGAATTAGGTTTAGAATTCAGGGTTTGGGGTTAGGATTAGGGTTTAACATTTAGGGTGTAGCATTCAAAATTAGGGTTTAGCATTTAGGATTAGGTTTATAATGATAATTATGGTTGGGGTTAGGTTTATAATGATAATTATGGTTTGGGTTAGTGTTTTGATTATATTATAATTAGGATTAGGGTTAATATAAATGGTATTATAGTTAGGGTTTAGGATTAGGAGTATAGTTTAGGACTAGGGTTTATGGTAAGTTTTTAGGATTATAATTTGCATCATGATTAGGGTTATAAGTAGGATTAGGGTAAGATGATAATTTTACATACATTAGGGTTAGGGTCTAGGATTAGGATTATAGTTTAGGGCTAGGGTTTATGGTTATTTTTAGGATTATATTTTACATCATGATTAGGGTTATAAGTTAGGTTAGGGTTGGATAATAATTATAGGTATGTTATGATTAGGGTTAGAATGATAATCATGCTCAAGATTATGGTGAAGGTTAGGGTTTTGATTATAATATAATTAGGGTTAATTTTTGGATTATGGTTAGGGTAAGGAAGCTTTAAGGTTAGCATTAGGATTATGGTTAAAATTTTGTTTTTGTCTAGTTTAGGATTAGGATTATCTATAGGGTTAAGCTTTAGGGTTTAGGTTTAGGATTAAGAGTATGGTTAGGGCTAAGGTTTATGGTTATTTTTAGGGTTACAATTTACATCATGATTAGGGTTATAAAGATAATTATAGTTATCATATGATTTGAGTTAGATTGATAATTATTATTAAGGCCCTAATGTTACCCCATATTGAATCTTAACCCTAATGATAACCCAATTAAACCCTCATGTTAAATGAACCCTAATTAAATACTAACCCTGATGATAATCTTGATTATACCCTAATCTTAACTAAAATCTAATTTTGACCTGAACACTAACTGTACTTAGAACTTAATCCTAACCTTAAGCATTACCTTAAAAACCTATACCTAAGATAACTTTAATGCTAAGATAATTCTAATCCTAAGCTAATTCTAACCTTACCCGAAATCCTAGTTCTAACCATAACCCCAATTATTACTTAAAAAATTTATATAATCTTAATTTTAACCATAATTATAGAATTAGGATTATTCTTAGTGTTACAATTTTCTCTTGTTCTTTCTATTTATAATTTTGATGATATCCAATTGCATCTTATTTTCAATATATTGTTATTCATAATAAATATTTACCTTGCGATAGATTATTGATAACATGCATTATGATGATAGTAAAATAACTTTTCTATTTGTTTTTATTTACTATTCATTGTGTCATGTATTACATATGATATATTTCATGTTCATGAGGAGTTCATATTAAACTATATTCATGTTCCTTACATGATCTTGTGAGGAGTGTAGTGATAATAATTTATGTAAGTTACCTTCTATTATTAAAGTGTTATTGTTTAGGATGATAGTTCCCTTGAATATTATGTAGGTTTTATTATTATTCATTATTATTCTCTACTATCATACATTATACAATAATAATAAATAACTAATGTCTCTTTTCTTTTACCCTTCAATTCCTTCAACTCTTAATATTTGATAAACATGATTGAAGAAGCCAAATGCCAATGCTAAGGCAAAATCTTTGACAAAATACATTGGCAGCTATATATTTCAATGTAGTTTGTTCTATACTTAAAGAAAAAATGCAATACATTAAAAATTATGAAACTAAGTTTTTGTAGATAAAGAAGATAAATTTTTAGTTTTCTTAAAATTTTATGTATGGATGGTCCAATGCTACAATTATCAATACTTAAATATACAATGACATACTATTAATTTTTTTCTCTATCTTATTTTTAAGATACCTAAACATTATCTATTTAAATTCTTAATTAGATGAATAAGTAATATTTCTCTTAATAATCACAAATTTTGGATTTGATAAAATGATTGGGGCACACAAGGAATAACAAGACAAAATTATCATTTCATTTACCAACGATTTAATGGAATAAAAGAATCTTTCATTCTATTTCTCTAAAAAAAATCAAATTGTAAATGAACTATTACCACTTTCTAATTATTTTAAAAAATTAATTAATAGAAACTTGCCTTCTTAAAATATTACAAAATTGAAAAATACGTGAAAATTATCATTTTTCAAATATATTAAAAGAAACTTTCCTTCAAAATTTTATAAATAAAGTTACATTGAAATTATTATTTCATTTTCCAACTATTTAATGGGATAAAAGAATCTTTCATTCTCTTTCTATGTAAAAATAAATCACATTGTAAATGAACTATTACCACTTCTTATTGTTTTATTAATTAAGAAACTTTAATTTTAAAAATTTATGAAACAAAAAATCACATCCTATAATGAAAATTATCACTTTCTCAAATATATTAAAATAAATTTTCCTTTTTATTTTATAACAAAAATTACATTCTATTAAAAAAATAAAATTTATTATAAATCGCATCTTATTATGAAAATATGTTTTTAATTAATTTTACAAAAATTATCTTTGTTCTTTTTAAAATGTCATCTTTCTAAAAGGGGTAGGACTTCTTTCTTTCTAATAACTACTCTTTCTAATTTTAAAATAAATATTTTTATTTTAAATCCTTCAAAAATTAGATTTCTTATTTTTATTATGAAGATATGTTTCTATCATTTTAAATTGGTAAATCTAATTAAAAGATATATTTTTTAAATTGATAAAATATTTTATTTCTGTAAATTGATAAATCCAATCATTAATCTAATAACCTAATGATAATAAATGTATGTAGACACTCATTACTATTCTATTCTTAAAAAAAATATTCAAATTAAAAAATATACAATTGTGTTATTGTTCATTCAAATAACTAACAATAAAAAAATTTACTAGTATAGAAAGAGTTGTTTCTACCATAAGCATTCTAATAAGAAAAAATAAAATGTAACTTTCATTATTCAAAACATATAATTGAAATCAAGTTTGTTAATTATTGAGACTTTTAAGAAAATTGAATGAAATAAAATTAATTTCATATGCATATTACAAAATGTAAAATAATATCAATATTCAATACTACAGAAAACTTCTAAAATTCCAATATGAAGGAAGAGGGAAAACAAAATGTGAATTAGCTTTTTCAAATGAAAAATTATTTTTGCACCATTAAAACATAAAAATTATAATCATAGAAATTATAATGAGAATGACAGAAAATAAAAAAAACATGTTCGTTCAACCATAACATATATTATAATAAATAAATTGCATATAATATTTAAAAACATATTATCTTAAATATTAGAATAAATCTGTAATGATCCTCATAGTATGCCGGTCGGGATAATTTGAAAAATATGTCGAGCGTGATAATTTATATTCTTTCTTAAGTTGTCAAATCACCAAAACCCTGTTAGCGTCCGTCGTCTTCCGTCTATCATGTTGTCATGTGATGAATGGATACGATATGCTATGATGTTTTTATCTAATAGAGACATGCATAGCATGGATGATTTATCAGGAGATTAGCCACAGCTTGGTAAAAAATATGTATCAAGCTCTAAAAAAAGAGGTGATGTGTGTGCTTAATATATGTGGATGCAACTAGATGTAACTATATGCAAATCAAACCATTGATCAAATGTAAGATGAAACATATAAATAGGTTATGAGAGAAAAACAAATGCATAAAATGAGAAAATGTGATAATGAAAGGATATGCAAAAGGATATGAAAATTGAATGAATATGCCTTTTGTAATTTGTTATGCTCTGTATCATCTTGAGTGTCTTATGTCATCATTGAGTGTCTTATGTAGCAAACAACATACAAGAAACACGATCAAGATCAAAGATCAAAGGTCAACATGGAAGATAAAATTATAAAGCAATCACAATGCCCCATTCTTCACTCTACACTACCGATATCAAGATCAAGGCTTCCACAAGCTTCCTTGGAATATGTGAAAAGAAAAGACCAAGATATGTACTGAAGCAAAGATCATGTCTCATTGCTTATTCCAACATGATATTTGTTGAACACGTTAGAGTGCTGGGGTTGAATTAGTATTTACTAAAATCAATCAATCCAATGATAATTTATATTTTAAATTTAGGTTAGCTCTTCCAAAGAGAAATCCAATAGTAACTTTAACTTAGAATCATATTAGCGATAGAAAGAAAGAGACATCTAACACCATTGCAAACTAAGACACTATATTTACTTGAAAAGCCTAAAGGAAAAAGAAAAACCTTAGTGAGCAAGGTGCTTGGAGCTACTGTCCAAATCCAACCTCACAACTGAAAACAAGAGTACATTATTTTCATTATATTTTACAGGCCACAATCATGTAGATGAGATCTATTGCAAGAAGAATTGATGCTTAACTAATTTGTGAGCCATATCACTTTCTTCTCAAAGAACTTTGCACTTCAGACCTGAGAGCATCATTCAAATTTCATTGCACTAAAGGTGGGGGCATATGCAAAATCAGCCACATGATGACACATTGGAACAATTCCTCAAAGGTTCATAGGTGGTTTTCTCTTTCGCAATGTGTGAACACGATAAGTGGCAACTTTGGAAGATGGAAGCACCATAAAAAGCATTGGGCCCTTCCTTTTCTCGAAGGCATTTTTGTGTTAGACATGTGTCAGCCTAACGTACTTTTAAAGCTCATCTTGAAAGAAAGACCCTCCTCGATGAGCCAATGTTCCATGTGTCTGCTTTTCTTTTAAAATGGGAAAAGGCGTTGCTTTGTAAGGGGAAAAAAGCACAGATTCTAGACGCGTGTTGAAGCATTTCTTGAGCTTGAAGAAGCTTAAAGATGCGTAGATTACTCTTTTCAATGGGAAGATGGTTTTCTCAATTGTTACAAGTCTACAAAATAGTTCGGTGGAGAGAGTGCACAAAATAGATGTTGACAACCTGCGTGAGGATGGAGAAGAAATAATGGAGCAAAAATCATCAACTAGTAGGTGATTAGGCTGATCATCATGATGGTGTGCACAAATAAAGGAGCGGAGGAATATTTTCTGTTGGGCCTTTTTAAGGGTTTTGGAGTTGAGCATTGTATAAGAAGAAAGTGCAAGCTCACTTTTGGAGGTGGGGGGGTTCGGTTTAGTTTTGCTTATTTTCACCAACAAGACTAGTTGAGAACAATTGAATAAAAGGAAAACATTTAGATAACTATCAGTAGCAACAACTGCATTTGAAGATCTTAGCATTGCATTGAATACTTAATAGATATTAATTGTAGCAAACTGTGCTCTTTAGCCTTTATTGTGTATTATTTCTATTTTGTACAATCATCTTATGATACTCTCCTTTGTCAAATGTGGCTGTTTTTTTGCTTAGTTCTCATTTTTAGTGATGATGGGTATAACTAACGGGTAATGAGAATGTTTTACACTACTTTTATTTTCTGCAATGCAATAATCTTATGTTACATTATGCTCTACAATGGAAAAGATTTAAAAGTGTTTTAAAAGCTTTGTATTCTAGCACATCACCTTACTGTAGGATTACTTTACATTCCTTTCTTCACTTTCCTTCCCCCAAAGTACAAAGAGCCAACTTCTAAAATCCCAATAGTTGTTTCATGGATCCTAATATGGTTCCACATATGTGAAACTTCAAGATTGTCCTCTATAAGCACAAGATTTGAAGGTCGACAGATTTCTTGGCACACCCAATGGGACAGGGTTTTACAATGCTGGAGATTTGGTGTTCTCTTAAGTGTACTAAGCCTTGAAGAGGTGGTTTGTAAACACCTGACAACTTTGCGAGATCAAACCATTGGGATTACTCCTACTGGGATGGACTTAGTTTTCAATCTTGAGCATACTTCTCTATCTTGTTTGGGGCATTCATTTGTAGCCTTAAGGAGGGCTTTAGCTTTGCTAATGCTTCAACATGAAAGGCTATTGTGAACATCGTGTTT
Source organism: Chamaecyparis obtusa (assembly GCA_027943335.1). Taxonomy (NCBI): domain Eukaryota; kingdom Viridiplantae; phylum Streptophyta; class Pinopsida; order Cupressales; family Cupressaceae; genus Chamaecyparis; species Chamaecyparis obtusa. The sequence goes on along the minus strand of BSBK01005134.1, from coordinate 728,173 downwards.
TTCCACCTCTATTCCATGAAGATGCCTGCCTTTCACAACCTCACCGGCCACGTTAGGTTGGTAATATATTTAATGTTTCTCCTCATGTCCTGTGACAACAAGCTATGAGTACTTTATGGAGGATTGCTTCCCACATACCCCTCCATGGTCATTTTAGAAAACCCCAAGGCTCCTTCTACTCACTATCAACATGTTTATCCTCTTATCCAATTTCAAAACGTATGAAATTCTAGCGATGTCAACACAAGGCAAATAATGTGGAATTTTCAAGAACAATAGAAGGCTATTAAGGAGTAGAAATATAAAAAAATGGCTCTCTTACTAGGCTCAATTGCAACATTAACAAATGGAGGCTCGATAAAAAGGACAAGAGTTGTTTCTTAAAGTGCAAGTTGCAATTAGAGAAAAGGAGCAACATTTATGAAAATATAAATTGGCTAAATTTGAATTTCCAAGCTTCAAATAGGGGATGTCCTCTAATAAGCTTTCCAATTTTGAGGATTCTTTCCCTCTTGCTCCTTAGGAACACCCCTATTAATGGATTATATCCATTTAGGAAAATCAACTCCCTCTATCCTATTTGTCGAAAATCTTTTCCCCTCAATACCCTTGTCCTAATACTATTTCTCTCTTTAAGGGAAAACCTACTATCTAAAGAGTTGGTTGTCACACAAACGAAAACATAGAGGGAAAAAAAAGAAACCAGTTGGTTGTGAGATTTCACATACACATAGGAATGAGGAGCTCCCTCTCCTGTAGCAGAAAAAGAAAGAAAAGTAGTTACACTACAAAGCACTAGCCATGTAAAAGGACAAAGCAAAGAAAGTTGTTCATGCTTCTTTTTTGATGATCCCTTTCTTTGTTGAGGATAGAGAGAAGAGCATGTTTATGCTTACTTTAGGTGTAGTTGGAAAGCAACCTGAACATGAAGATGGGCTTGATGTTAAAGAGACTCAAGTGAAGGAGTAGACCTCCTGTCCTAAGAAATTTTTACAACTATTATGAAGTAAGAGTAGCTCCTGCTAAGAAGAAGAGAAAAGAGGAGATCACGAAAACCCAATCGTAGGATGAATTAGAAGCCTTTTGTTTATTTTGAGAAAGAGGTCCCCATACCATTAGAGGAAGGCTCAAGGCCCGTCACAACTACTCAACAAATCATAAAAGAGTAGAGAACAATCATGAGTCCAACACAAATCATTCAAATTTAACATTTTCAAGGGGATGTTCCATCAAGCAGCTAACTCATCAAGAGATCCATAAGTCCCCCCAAGTCATGCTTACCCATGAACATGAAGATGAGCATCAAGAGAAGCAAGATCCTCCCACCTATGCTCTACAAGAAGCTCATATTATTGAATGGGTGAGTCTCATAGTCCTCAATCTATGTCAGGTTTTCCAATAGCTCGTTGGACTTTTATTGGGTTTCCTTTTCCAACTAGTTGCCCCCACGCAGGATGGGCATAAGAAATTGGTTAGGAAGGAAAGTTATTTCAATAAATCCGTTAATGGTTTTGTTTAGCTAGTTCTTTCTCTTTCTTCTAGTTTAGGTTAGGGTCAGTTAGAAGTAGTTATTTTCCAAGAAGTGCATTCTCGCACACTCTGTATTCCTCTTAAGAGAATGTATGTGCTTGTTTAGTTTTCCTCCAAATGCAGACGACCACATTTTTTGTGGGCCCTTGTATGTGATTATGTGCCTATTAGACAACTAGGCCATTGATTCTTACTGTTATGAAGGAAGTTCTAAAATGTTTTGAAAACCCCCTTTCTATGGGAAGTTAACAATTTTAAAAGAACCAAGGAAGCAAATAAGCGTTTAAAACAATGAAAAGTTGATCTCAGAAGCACACATTCGCTAGTGGAAAGTAACAACAAAAGTTATATTCCCACACCCTTACAAATAGTGATCTAGGCAAAACCTTGCATCAAGAGGAGTTCAAATTTTTAGGGCATGGTCATCTTCTTTCATCATCTAGTCACATGTTCTCTTTTTGCTATTGGTTATTCTACTTGGTGAGCAAAAACACTAGCTCTAAAATTATCAATCTTCTTAGAATGCTTTAGTTGAATCTATTACTTTTTTGCTAATTGAGATGATTGCTCAACTTTCCTCTTTCTGAAAATGATTTGCCTAGGTTTTCCATTAAGAGATTTTGCTCAAAACTTTTCATTCAATGAATATCCTAGAAAATAGAGTAATAAATTTATTAACATAAGTTTGTGCATCATGATTAAGAGGTTCTTGCAAAAATGAAGTGAACTTCTTTTTGTTTAAACTTTAATAATAAAAATTTACTATTAGTAATCAATGGTTAATTTTTTAAACATCAACCAAAGACAAAACAAAAGAAAGCTTCCAATGAAGAATAAAACAAGTTGTTAGAATCTATATATGTATTCATTTATGTTCAAAGATTTTTACAATTTATGTATAGTTCTAACCTTTGTGTAGGTATGCAAAATGCATAATGGGTGTTCAAAAATTAACAATTGGCATTACATGGTTGAAATAGATGACAAAGGAAAAAAGAGAAATCATAGAAGGACCATCATTCATTCTAAGGGCGTATTATCCTCGCTCTCCTAGATCCCCGTGTCTTATGTTGCAGCTATAGTAGGGTGGATCATAGCTCAAAAGTCATTCCATCAAGTGATGCAATAGATGGGCTCAACACCCTCACCATTTGCAGAAAAGAGCAGGCAAGAGTGGAATGCTCTTGATATTCTTTAATTTAGGTAGTTTTAAAATTCACTAGAAGAGGAGCCATGGCACCACAACATCCCTATCTACAAAATCCCATGATATCCCGTTTTTGAAATAAGATATAATAATAAAATTAAAAATATAAAATATAAAAATAAATTATAATACAATATAATCTCAATAGTCTATAAAGAGAAAAAAACTCGATCCTTATGGCGGCTATAAGGAGCAACGATAAATGTCAATGGCGTCCAAACGGGAAAAGGTGACAGTTTGATTAAGAAAGCAATGATTGCATTGACAAAGATAGTAATTTGCATGACTAAGTAGAAGCAACGATTTAATCAAATAATATAATTTGATGACAACCCAATAAAATGGTTAATAAACAAAATAATTCAGAATTAATAAGCAGTGATTTGATCAATTAATAAGAGGTGCGATTAAGACATATTTTTCTAAGGGTGTGATTTGGATGTCAGCGGCTCATTAAGAAGAGCCATGATGTCATTACAATTAAAGAGATTTTTCCGATAAAAGGTGCAATCAATAAGTCTGAAGGATGGAAGAGATAATATGATTTCCTTGTTTGTAATGACAGGTTAACAAATGGTAAAAGATGTGTCTCTTCAATTTTAAAAGACATGATCTTTATAGATAGAAGATATATAAGAAGATAATTTTTGAAGATTGAAGGGTGTATAGGAAGCAATAAGAGAAAATATTTATCAGTTATATACACTAGAGTGCAAAGATGAGATTATATGAATAGGCTAGGTATTGATTATAAGGAAGAATAAGAAAATATGAAATATATCAAATACTCTTCATAAGGAAGAGATGAGAAAGGGAATGGATCATATATTGTTGGCAAGCAGTCAATGAGTAATGTTAGTTAAGAATATTATACTTGAATTTCATTAAGGATATATATATGTTTTTGATTAATTAAGCAATCTAATAAGGGGTTTGACACTTACAAAATCAAGGCTTAAAATTGAAATATCAAACCATCAAAAAGCATAGAACCATAACAAAAAAGGAAGACAAAGAGGAAAGAACACAAAGCACAAATGTTTAGCCCAAAAAGGAAGGGCCAAAATATGTTAGGATTAAGTAATATTGAGAGGGGGGGTGAATCAGTATTACAACATTTTAACTTAAACTTCAACCAATTGTAAATAAACCATATCAATGTTGAAATGAAAAGAACATAAACACATAACACTTAACTCATAACACCATTATTTATTTTCGAGGAAACCTTGGTTAAGGAAAAACCCCAGTGGGGATGGTACTCACAACTATGCACTAAAATATAGTATCCCTGTTAGGAGATCTAGCCCTATTAAGAGCTGAGTATTACATAGTACATTTCCTTGTTAGAAGAATACAAAACCTTGTTAGAGGTATACAAAAACCATGTTAAAGGTGGTGAGCTTATTGCTCTTACAATCAAAATACTGTTACAAAAATGTTCTTCAAAAAGTGAACAATACAAGCATCTGCTATGCTTTGATAGTTCCACTTATAGCTCTATCAATCTATGATCTTGCATTTGCTATTTGCATCCATCATATCATCCTCTCATACATAGTTATCACTTCCACAAAACACTCTATACTTATACTAATTCTTTCATACAGTTGGCTTTACAAATATAATACAAAACATAATAATTACTTATGCAAATGATAAACATAGAGTCGGTGATCTTATATTACCAAAGTGTCAGTAATATACTACTCTCATCTGACTTAGCACGTTACCATTCCATCATATCTTTCCTCAATCATCGTGACTGCTCATATACACTGTTTCACTAATTATTTGTCTTCACATACCTTCATATCACTGTATCTTCCTGATATCAACTCCAAAACACATGTGACCTTAGTTGAAGGTCATACATATCCCAAAATGTCTTCCTTTAACTTTGCAAGCCATAATACATTGCATATCATCTTCGCTGATCAAAACTGTACTGCAGAATACAATTACTTTGATTCTGTACTTAGTCATTTTCATGACTAAGTCTCCAGTACCTAATCTTACTTCATGTGATCACTCCAGCATAAGTGTTGCCATAAATGACAACCCTTAAGTGATCCATAGTGCTCCCAAACATCACTTGCCAACAATATCTCCCTTTGGTATTGATGGCAACACTTAGCGAAAAATGACTAAGAGATAGAACACTATCTTCCTATATAAATATTCTCCTCTTTTCTTTTCTTCTCTTTTCTTCTTTATTTATTTATTCTTTTTTTCATCTTCTCACATTTTCTCTTCTCTTCCTCTTTTCATTTTTCTTTTCTCTTCCTCTCCTTTTGACATCAATGGCAAAGGTATTTACAAAATTTCAAAATTCTAAGCACAAAAGACTTAGTGCTTACTCACGAGATTTAGAATGTCTTGGAAAGAGTCTTCCAAGGTCTTCAATTCCTCAGCCCATGACTTAATCAAAAGTTCACTGACATGGATCAGTCCATTCACTGCATAAGATGTTTGTTTTGCTACCTTTAGCTCAGTGGGTATAGCATTTGTCATTGATCCTTCTATTTTCTCCATCTCTATGAGATGAGCTTCAAGTATTGATAGCTTAGGAGTGATTAAACTCTTCAGCAAACCAAATATTTCCACTACTCTCCCTTTCTCTATATTCAAAACACGTATCTTATCCAAAAGCTTGGATGTCTGTTTGTCCATTTCTACCATAGTTTGTGAAGAGGTTTCACAACTGTCCATCAAGTTGTCTAGTGTAGCCCTGTCCTTGGCTATGATGTCTTCAATGTTCTTAACATGTTTGATGGGATTTATGCAATAGTTGTAGATCTTCCTTCCTTGTGCCACACAACTCTTAACCTTGACTGTAGTTGTTTTCAGAATTTCCAAGTCCCATGAGATGGATTGACAAACTTCCTTCAACTTCTTTTCTAGGAATCTCCTTTTAGCCGTATCTTCTGCGATCTTCAACAATGACTCAAAATGGCTGTCAAATTTGTCCAATGTCATGCTCAAATTCTCTGCATCATCCTTTTCTTCAAAAACAATAGGTGTAGGGATTATTTTGTTCACTGTCTCCGCTGCCCTAGTAATCATCTTTACCCTTTTATCTCCCTTTTGTACTGACCTTTCCTTTGCCTTAGCAAAAGCCATGAAGGATAACCTCATGAGTTCATCCTCATCCATGCTTTCCACATCTGTGCTCACCGGCTTGGCCATACTTGCCAAAAATAGTGTAGAGGAGGTGTTTGGTTCTTGTTTATGCTCAGCTCTTACCTCTACAATTTTTTCTACTCATGTCTCTTCTACCTGCTTTTCTTTTTGCCATATCTCCTTCTCCTGTACTTTCTCTTCCTATTTTTCTTTTGCATGTTCTTCCTCTATTTGTCCTTCCTCTTCAACTGTCATCACATTGTTTAGATTGTCTTGAAATGGGTCACTTGTATCAAGTGAAGTGTCTAATGATATAAGCATACTATAAATGAAGAAGTCTGGTTGCTTGTCAACTTCGCTAGGTTGCTCACTCTCTTCTGTTGTCTTGGAACTTTCTCCCATTCCTAATGGTGTAGGCTTGGTAACCTTGGGAGTTGAAGTCTTCTTAGGCATATCACACATCAAAATTTGGTCTAATGCCTTTTGTGTGTCCTCTATGACTTCATCATATCTTCTTGCCATAATCTTCACTAGTCTGCCCTTAGTCCTCAATAAAGGTTTCAACTCTTTGATGATCCTCTCCCTCTCTTGTATAGAGACTATCGACAACATGTCTTCAATAGCCTTATTTCTTACATTCTCATCCTCAGACTGTGCTAACTATTTTATTATTTCTAACTTGCTATACAAATCCTTGTGGATACTTCCTTCTATCTCTAACAGATTCTTCTTGAAAACCAATAAGTACTCAATTATTGTGTCCTCAATTATTGCCTGATTGTCAGAATCATACCTTTCATAATATCTGTTTATAGTCTTCAGATTCCCATCTCTTATCACTCTCTTTTGTAACATTTGAATTTCTAGCTTCCATGGATCTTGTGGCCTCTTCTATACTTCTTTTTATTCTTCCTTCTTTTCCTCTGCTTCTACCTTTTGATTCTTAGGGCTTCTTGGTTTATTAGATCTTGTAGATCTCCTAGGTGTGTTCGCAAGTGCAACTACAATCTTCTCAGGAGTGACTGATAAATTAGCTATGTCCAGAGTAGGACTTACTATCTTTTCAACTTCAAAAGGAGGAGGTGCTTCAATTTCCATGCTAGAGGATCCTTCTGTCATCTTTGTCCTTAGTTTCTTTAACTTCTCTCTAGTGATTCCTACCTTCGCAGTAATGTCCTCAACTATTTTATCAATCTTTCTCGTCCTTGTCCCTTTATCTTGTTCTTCTCTAACTTTTTATGACTTTTCCCAGTATGTTCCCCATCTCTCTTCAGATGTGTCTACTTTAGCTGCTAGTACATGTTCAACTTGCATTGTTAATACCTCAGAGCTGATCTCATACCCCAAAGGGTAACACCATTTATTCCTTGGTTCAACTGCTTCAAAGCATACACAGTCAGTTTCAACCATGAAAAAAATTGTGTCTTTGTACTTCTCAACTATCTCTTCAGGTATCCTGTACCTTCTCGTCATTTGCCTCTAAAGAATTTTTGTCATAGAAAATAGTTCACCATCTACCCAATTTTTGTTTTGTCTTCGGTAGCTTTCAGAGATTTGTATACTACTTAGGTATATTGTCCTTCCATGCTCTAGGGTGCATTCTGGGGAATTTATGCTCAATATAGATGTACATGTGAACTGGAAGTGAGCCAAATATGAATGCCTTTGACTTATCTTTCTTGATAACTTTCACATTCTCTAAGAACTGTTGTGATAGGATTTCACATAAGTTATATCTTTTGTTTTCCTTAACCATTCTATAGGCCATCATAACTACTCTTGCTGACACAGAGTTAGGTTTGATGTTGTAAAACAACTTGTAGCCTAGTAGCATTGCTACCAATCTCACATCTTGGTGAAAGATGTCATTTACTGTCATCGCTCTCTTATCCCACTTAGAATGGGTTAGGTTTTTTGCTTATTTTCTACTATTCTTCTCAACTACTGGGAGGGCTCCAGTATTGTCTAATCCAGTTATCCTATGTATCATTTGGCCACATATCTTAACTGGTTTCTCTCCTATCCAAATAAATTGGTCATGAATTCTACTTAGAATGATCTTGAACCATTCAGTTTCGCTAAACTTAGTTAGAAGGGTTAGCTTAATAATGGACTGGTCTTCCAAATGTTTGAACTCTTCTACCATCTTTCCATCTAATTCTATCATTCCATCTATTTCCCTATATATATCTACATCCCCAATGGTCTCATATTTGTAGTGGATGTATGTCGTAATGTCTTCAACATGTAACACATCATAAGGGGTTTGCGAAAATGCTCCTTCCAGATCATCCTCACAAGACTTAAACGAGTGTTTCTTGAACTTATGCCTTGGTCTAGATTAACAACATAAAAAATCACAGGTGCATCCATATCTTCTTGACAAGTATAAAGTCTAAATACCTTTGATATGCTGAAATCCAGAACTTCTGCTTGAATCGATCACGTAATGTGGTTTCTAGATGGCTGAAATGCTTCTCAACTCTGCTCTCCTTGGTCACTAATTATCAAATAGTGCAGAAATGATATGCTTCAAGGTGTTTTATCCATCACAATTTGAGTGAATGCATTAATCACAAGTAGCTCAACTTCACATGTTGTTCAGTCAACACAAATCTCGCGAACACAAAATATGAATCTCCAAGTGTTGCGATCACACACATAAACTCTATAGTGTCTGTACACACCATACCTAAGCTCGCATGAGCTTATTCCACATAATTAGGGGCTGGATATATTCTGGTGTCTTCATCCAATGCTCCCCCTAAGGCCATGTGACCTTCTACGTCAATGTAGCAATGAAATCATCATACGAAGACATGGTAGCATCTACTGTCTCTCCCTAAACCAATGCCTTATTGAACTCTTTTATCTTCCATATCTTCTCATCCTCTTCATTTGTTGATTTCTTGAAATGATTCTTGAACTCATCTATATACTCATTAAGACTCTTACCACTGTCACCAACATTCTTCCTTATAACCACAGGAGGTGGTCCTCTTGGTCCTCTTTGTTATCCTCTCCATTGTATCTGCAAAACTTTGCTATGTGTCCTAGGTTGTTGCATTTGTAACATGTAGGTGGTCTCCTTCTATCCTAATTTACCTACAACTTACAATATCTTGCAGTATGCCCAAAGTTGTTGCATTTGTGGTATGTGATCTTTGTTGTTGATTCTTCTCTGATGTAATCTTGTTTATATCTGGACTGATCAGGTTTACTACATTCTTCTTTCTTATGTCCATATGCAGAACAATTATGAAAATAACCAAAAAAGGGTTTGAAAGAACTGTTACCTCTACAATCTCTTTTCATGTGTCCAACTTTGTTGCATCCAAAGCATCTATCTACCTTTGAAAGGTCTATTATGATCTCTAGGTCTCTCAAGAGTAGGTATTTCTTCAGTCTTTGCTTCATGTGTCTCTTCATTTGTCTTAGAACATTCTACTTCATTCAATCCAACTCCAGTCATGTCTCCTTTAGGTTTCTGTCTTTCTCTCTGTTCATCAATCTTATCACTGCTCATGTATAACTTCTCAATATGAAATTTGGATTAAGTGAGTTCACCTTTTATGATTTGATTTTACTTCTCCAATTCTTGACATTTATCTTTTTAGTGATCAAGTTCAGTCTTCATTTGTCCTATCTGCACATTTTCTTCTTTTAGTGTCTCTTCAACTTTTTGCCTTGCATCCTTTTCATGTTGAATCTCTTTAATCATCAGAAGATTAATCTTCTCTTTTTCTTTTTCCAGCTTCTTTACTTGGTCTGATGTATCACTTTCTAAATCCTCTTTGATCTTATCCACAAGGTCTTTTTCTGACTTCTTGAAATTTCAAGCTATTCCTTTAGTTTCTTGATGAAACCTTCTGCTCTTCTCAATTTGAATTTTAGGTCGCCATTATCAGCCTTTTCTTTGTCCAGGTCATCAAGTGTTGCTTCAAAGTTCTCTTGCAAACTTTCTGAATCCATTCCGATCTCCCTTAAGCTGTTAGACTTTCTCTCCAAGGTCCAAAATCTTTGATACCAATTGTTAGGATTAAGTAATACTGAGAGGGGGGGTGAATCAATATTACATCATTTTAACTTAAACTTCAACCAATTGTAAATAAATCATATCAATGCTGAAATGAAAAGAACATAAACACATAACACATAACTCATAGCACCATTATTTGTTTTCGAGGAGACCTTGGCCAAAGGAAAACCCCGGTGGGGATGGTATCCACAACTATGCACTAAAATATAGTATCCATGTTAGGAGATCTAGTCTTTTTAGGAGATGATTATTACATCGTACATTTCCTTGTTAGAGGAATACAAAACCCTGTTAGGGGTATACAAAAAACCTGTTAAAGGTGGTGAGATTACTGCTCTTACAATCAAAATACTGTCACAAAAATATTCTTCAAAAAGTAAACAATACAAGCATCTACTATGCTTTGATAGTTCCAGTTATAGCTCTTTCAATCTCTGATATCGCATCTTCTATTCACATCCATCATATCATCATCTCATTCATACTTATCACTTCCACAAAACACTCTATAGTTATACTAACTCTTCCATCCAGTCAACTTTACAAATATAATACAAAACATAATAATTAATTATGCAAATGATAAACATAGAGTCGTCGATCTTATATTACTAAAGTGTTAGCAATATACTACTCTCATTTGACTTAGCACGTTACCATTCCATCAGATCTTTCCTTAATCATCGCGACTGTTCATATACCCTATTTCACCAATTCTTTGTCTTTGCATACCTTCATATCACTGTATCTTCTTGATATCAACTCCAAAGCATGTGCGACCTTAACTGAAGGTCATACATATCCCAAAATGTCTTCCTTTAACTTCACAAGCCATAATACATTACATATCATCTTCGCTTATCAAAACTGTACCGCAGAATACAATTACTCTAATTCTACACTTAGTCATTTTCATGACTGAGTCTCCAATACCTAATCTTACTTCATGTGATCACCCCAACATAAGTGTTTCCATAAATGACAACCTTTAAGTGATCCATAGTGCTCCCAAACATCACTTGCCAATAAAATCACACCACATGAGAAGAAGAGCGAGAGTTCGAAGAGCCATTCTTCCTATGTCATTAGAGAACTATTCAGACAATACTATCCTTAGGCTCCCCAATAAAGGAAACTCTGCTAGGGCATTTGTTATCACAATGACCATAGTGTTGTAGAATTTGAGCATCATCAACATAAACTTGGTGCAGAGAAGAAGACAAAGTAGAGGGAGCAGAAAGGTCCTCAAGTCTAGAGGGCATTGCACCAACAAGATTAGGGAAAACAATAAGAGTTTCATTAGAAGCAAGACCCATATTAGCATCAAAAGCTTGACCCTGATCGGAAATAGGGGCATCATTGAGATTTCCTACAGGGTTTTCATCTTTGTCAACAACTTGTGAATTCTTATATAAGGAATCAGAGAAAGAATCAGAAGCAGAAACTGTCAAATGATCTTTACTTGCATTCTTCCACCAAGTAGCAACACATTTTTGACGTAGAAGAGCATAGTTAGTGGCCATGTGTCTAGTAGAGAAGCATCGCTAACAATGTAAGGGAAGGCCCTCACAATCCAACGCTTGAGTCCATGGCCTTTCCCTAACCATGAGCAATGCATCCCTCAGAAGAAGTTTGGATACATCCATATCGACTAAAATATGGGTGAAAGTAGAATGGCCCATAGTAGCCATAGCTTCATTCACCTTCAGAAAATGGCCAAGGGAATTCCTAATTTCCTCAAAGCAAGATATCTCCCAGAAATGGAGTGGGAGATTTAGAAGGTGAACCCACATTGAACACACATTGAGTGGTTTAGTAAGAGGGTTGAATGGGATTTTCTAGGGTTTGGCAGAAAGAGAGTGATTCCCTTAAACCCACAACTTGTTTACAACCAGATCTCAATCTTCAGAAGAATAAAATGAAGCAAGAAAAAACCCCTTAGCACTAGGGTAAAGTTCAATGTCACCCGAGACTAGTGGTCTTCAAAAGTTGGTTACCTAGCAGTGCAGATCTGTAAGGGAGGGCTAAAGGCCTACAAATCTATCAACCAACCCATGGTTCTAGTAGAAATCCACATTGTACACTACTTCAAGGCCACAAACCACCATAGGTGAGATCTTGGCACAAGAAATGTGTCTAGATTTCTCCTTTGAAGGGATGGTAGTAGAATATTTGGTGGCACAAGCGTACCTCCTTCTACCAGTAGTAGTATATTTGGGGGAGGGGGAACCCCTCCCTTGTTAGCCCTAGGACCAATACCACTAGCACCATGATCCAAAACAATATCCTCCTACTCAAGCAGGGGGTAGTAGAATGTTGCCTAGCGAGCATAGCAGAGGAAGCCCCGAGAGGAGGGTGAACACCAAAAAGAGAAGGTCCAGGGGTGGCACAAAGAGTTGTTCCTATAGCAGATGTTGACAGCCCAATGCCAGGGCCCCCAGAAACTCTAATGGCATGCAGAGTAGCCAGAGCAACCAACAAGATTAATGTCTTAATCCCATTCAAAAACACAGATGAAGTAGAAACAATGTTTTAAATTCTCATTGAGAGGGAAACAAAGACATTAGCAATGAAAAATACGTTAGCAGACATATTGATTCTCATGTCCTATTTTTGAATAAGGATATATATATATGTTTTTTTATAAAAATCAGCAGCAAGAGGGTGCTACTGCTGGCACGTGGTGCAATCAAAACACACTAGATACACATTAACAACATTATTAATCATATCCAGAGAACAAATTAGAGAAAAAAATAGTAGCCAAAAAGAAGGGGGTTGACCCAAACAAAGAAAAGCCTACCAAAGATTGGCAGGCCATTGACAACACACAGTCGGTCGAGAAGGCGTTGACAAGAAAAACATAACTAACAGAAAGAAGCACAAAGGCTTAAGCCCAAAGAGAACGGGCTAAATTCACCCCGCATGAGAGGAGGGGAAAGAGTTCTTCCTTTGCCTTATGAAAACTATCCAAACAATACTATCTTTAGGTTCCCCAATGAAGGAGACTCCGCTAGGGCATTTGTTAGCACAATAGATAAAGTGTTGAAGGGGTTGAGCAACATAAACAGATGCTTGGTGTAGAGCCATGGCAGAAGTAGAGGGGGCATAAATGTCCCTCTGGCCAGAGGCCAAAGCAACATCAGGATTAGGAACAACAAGGGTTGCATCAAGGGAAAGACATGAAACAACCACTAAAGCCTATACAAGATCTGCACCAGGGGCTTCACCAAGATTGTCCGCAGGGGTTTCAATTTCATCATCTATCTAAGAATCCTCAGAGGAGGACTCAGAAAGAGAGTCAATATCTCAAACTATCAGGTGATCATTACTTGTAGCCTTTCACCAAGTAGCAACACCTTTGTGGAAAATAAGAGCGCAATCGATATCCAAGTGACCAATAGAGAAGCAACACCAACAATGGAAACGAAGACCCTCATAATCTAGCACTTGGGTCTAGGTTTTATATATATATATATATATATATATATATATATATATATATATATATATATATATATATATATATATATATATATATATATATATATATATATATATATATTGATAAAAATAAAATCAAAATTATTTATATTATATTTTTTGTATAATAGTAATAAAAACTAATATATATACATAGGTGAATATGTATATTCTTAATACATAAGACACATGTGTGTTGATAAAAAATAAAATTAATTATACTATATTTTCTATATAAATATAATAATAATAATTAGAATTATTCTTATTAGTATATATATATATATATATATATATATATATATATATATATATATATATATATATACATACATACGTAAGACATTTATGTATGTATGTATATAAGAGACTATTGTGACCTAGCTTTAAACATTTTAATAATGTCTTTGGAAGGGTAGGTTTGTTTATATGGGGAGAAGTGAGTAATTCCATCCCAAATTAGGCGACTCCCTAGTGGTGGTATTGACAAATGTTAATAAAACCCTTGGGCTTAATTGTGGAGATTGTTTCAAGAGCCCTATGACACTAATTCCCCATCCTCCATTAGGGTTAGGAAAGAACTAAGAATCAAGTGTAAATGTAACAATTATGGATTGTATTATGAAAAAATTAACTATCTCTAAATTAGTTACGACATAATATTGCACAATAATGCATAACAATGCATTAAACAAGCAGTCCCTAGTAGGGGATATTACAATCCTTCAAGTTTGTGGCATTTGGGATGCACAACAAGTATTGAACTACATTCAAGACCTCCTTCAGGCCGCTTGTGTAATCATTCCCAAAAAATGCCCTTGTGAATATATTAATGTTAGGCTTCAATTCACCTGAGTGCAAAAGAGACCACAAAAAAGAGACAATGTTAATGTTCACTTTGTATCTATCCTCCAAAGCTAGAAAGCCCTCCCCTGAAACTAGTTTCACTACAACAATGATTAGGTCATTTTTCATTTTTGTCATATGCTCTAGCTGCTTGTCTAAAACTAAGCCAAAAAAACCTAGTTGTGGTTTATTAGTAGTGCTATGAAGTATACATTAACTATCTAGGATAATGTACTTAGTCTCTATTTTTTGAATGCCTTTCTAAATGGGATGCCCTATAATCATTTTGTGGATCAAGCCTCAAGGTTCTAAATTGGCAGGTGTGACACATCTACACACAATAAACATTTAAATCAAAGGTTCCACTATATGAAAACATGGATTACATGAGGCAAGATTAGACCTTCAAATGAGTGAGTAATTAATGCATTAATATTTACATTTATGATATGAGATTTGGCTTAAGATTAACAAAGATTTAGATTTCTTTTCAAGTATGGCCCCTATTGCAGATGTCATGCCATAGAAAGCAAGGAATTTTATGAAATCTTGTTGTAGTCATCTTGATTCTCATGTCCTATTTTTGTAGGCAAGAGCTTAAATTTTATTGCATAATGTTTTAACTAGTAAATTGTATGTGCATTTTAGGTGTTTAGTAGTAGTCTCAGTTATATTATATTTTAACATATATGCTAATTGATATATTTAATTGCTAATTATTTATCGTCAGAAAATTATTCCTTGGGCGTAGTTCAATTGTGGGAGTTTAATTAATTAATTCCTTGAGCTTTGGGCTTAAGTGTTTTGTTTTAAATAATTTATTTAATTGGGGTCTTAATATATTGATTTGAGTGATTTTATTTTAGTCTTTCTGTGTGTTGGCCAAAAAGTGAATTATAATGAAGAACTAGATTTTATTTTGGAGATTTTCAAACCCTCTTGTGAGCATTTTGGAGATTTTCTCGTTAGGTGACTCCTACTTGACAAATTTTTGTGGGTGACAGCTTGTTGGATTCATGTTGCAATTGCTACATTTTCTATGGATGTTATTCATTTTCACAGAGTGCAAATTTTCTCCTTCGTTTTGGTGTTTTCCTATTTATACATGGTAGGGCTTCTTGGATCTTTCTTTTCACTCTATCTCTTGAATCGTTCTTGATTTCTATTAGTTTGTGGGATGAGAACTAGTGTTCCCCAACAATATCATTTCTTTCCATTGCCCAGTTGAGCTTGTATGATTTTTATTTCAAAATTAAGTGGGAAAAATAATGTTATGCTACTCAAATTTTTATGATTGGTTGAAATGTGAATTTTATTAGAAAAGTGTGTTCTAGGCATGAGAAAACCAATGGGTTTTAATTTTATAGCTTGATTTTGAGTTTCATTTTTGGGCATATTTGTGTGCACCTCATTTTGCATGATCTCTCGTTTGGGATTATCACCACGTTGGAACCTTTTATGATTGGGCTTGGGTTGTGCTCCAGGATTATGTGGTCAAAATGAATAGAGGACATTCCATGTGCTTAATACCATGATCCAAACTTTGGGTTTTTAATTGATTTTGTTCCTTGTGTGCCTATCCATTTATGGTTAGAATGGTTTTCCTTTTTGGTTATTTTTTCCCTCTTGAGATTCTTGCTTGATTTCTATATGTGAGACACATATTTGAGCACTTAGGGATGTTATTATCCTAAGTATATTTTATGTTAGATTGTCTTGGGATTCGTGCTCTTGGGTTGAGGCCAATAGGGAATGCTTCTGCATAATCTTATTGCCTTAGTTTCTTAGATTTACTTATGCTAGATTTGAGTTTCATTAGATTTGTTCATGCATGTGTTTGAGACCTCATCCTTGAGCATAGTTGAGCTATGTCTACTTAATGGGATTTTGAGAGACCCGTACTCTTGGTGTGTGATTTATTGAGTGCTTCTCATATTTTGATGGAAACTTGACCTTGGGACTTTTGTGGTTATTTGTGTATTACTATTGCTTTTCCTTTCTATTTTGGCACACTCCATTCTTGAGGTTGAGCTTGCATGTGATATGTAGATGTAAGGTATTGAGACCGCATCCAAGCATGTCGTTAAGCTATGCTCCTGTGTTGAGGTTGGAGTGACCTGTGCTCTTGGTTTGAGACCAATAGAGCTTATTGTATTTCATTCTATTTTATGAAATTGATTTCCTTTGTTGCTTTATGTCTTGTTGCATCATTTTCATTGTGCCTTTTTGTAGAACAAGATGAGCTTGGTGTTTGGGTAGTGGTGAGGAGTGGCTCCTTATGTGGATCACGACCTGTAAGTGACCGGTATAGCCCATGTCGAGGAGTTTCTTGAAAAGTGATAACAAAATAAAATATATTGAGTAAAAAACATTAATAAGATTACTTGGACTACCTAGCTACTTCCTAGAGGTAAGTCTGACTACCTAGCTACTTGAGGGTGCTCCCTAGAGGTAAGTCTGTATTTTTTTGTCTCTAGAAATTGACCTGAGACTCGATGCTACATGGGCTACCACAAGTTGTGTAATGACACTCCACCTTGAGATGTTGTACTTTAGCCTTGATAGCTCAGAGTAGTGGGCCTCTATTCTTGTGCCATACTATATTTTTACATTCTATGTATCTACATGTTGATTGTTCCCCATGTTGTTGTAGTACCTCTCCCCTAGTCTGATTTTCTTTATGTTATAGCTATTTTAGGATGATAAATTATATGTTAGGAAATCATTAATGCTCGTGTTTTTACTAACCTCATACTTGCATGTGTATGGTTGATGTGTTTGTTTTATATTTCTGTTTGACGTGCCTGATGTGGTTGAGGGACGGAGTCGTAGTTACTTGCTTGCAAGATCCACACAATCGGCCGATCCCCGCCATTGTCTATTAAATGTGATTGTTAATTTTAGTTTATTATGTGGTAGAATTATTTAATTAATGAGAATTAATTAAATGCCTTCACCTTAGAATTATTTAATTGCAAATTTAAGTTGTTTTCAATTGTAATGCATTTATTAAATTAAGATTTAATTGAGCATGTGGAAATTATTTTAGAGTAAATGTTTTATTTTATTTTAATTGAATGCATTAAAGTTGCACAATCAGTAATTGTTTAAATTAAATTAATGGTACTAGTTAATTTTGGTTAAAGTGTCTTCAACAAAAGCAAAGTGAAAATAGACTTGAGTTCAACTGAAATTGAACTTCAAATCAAAGTCTGATATCATGCTAGCCTTTGGAGAGTTGAGTTCCAAACCCTAGCATGTGGAATGAGAATTCCTACATGTAGGAGATTTGGCCATTATTCGGGAGAGACAGGTTTTGTAGGATTTTGGGGGAAGGATTGGATTTTGGGAGCAATTATCTCGGAAGCTTGGATATTTTTCTTCATTCTGGTCATCGTCAAATCTGTATAATTTGGGATGGAGGTAGGTTTTGATTGTATTATTATTATTATAGTACTTTGAATCTTTGTAGGAATTGTAGAGCGTGTCTTCTTCGTGCCTGCTAAATCTATGGATTTGAGAAGCGTTGCGTTGTTATTATCTGTTGGATGTTTTAAAGAAAGAGAATTTGCATGCAATTCATTTTGTAAATTGAATTTATCTATCTGTTATTAAAGATCTGAAGGTTTGTGAAATTTGTAGAAGAATAATTAGAAACCCAGATGGAATTGGGGTTTCGATCTTAAAAACAAATTATATTGAAATTAAATTTAAGTTGAGAGAATATTGTATTTGTGAAAAATATATTTATATATATATATATATTATATATGTGCTGCAAAAGATAATTCCCAGTTTAATTTGTAAGGAATTAAACTAGGTTAGAATTTATATAAAATTGAATTTGTTAAAGAAAAATAAATAATATATATATATTTATCAAATTTAAGTTATTTGATAATATATATTATAAAGAAATCTTTTTAAAAAAATTTATTAAAACAAAAATTTATTGAAAGGTTTGGAGGGGCCATTAATTCCCCCCAAACCCCTCACAACTCACGACACCCAAGGGCTATCGTGCGACAATACCCTTGCCATGCGGTAGTACCCAAGGGTACTGTCGCACGACAGTCCTTGTCGTGTGACAGTACCTGCAGGGGTACTGTCGCATGGTAGAGTGTGGTCCCCCCAATAACATTTTATTTGCATTAATACTTTTTTTAATATATTTTTAATTGTTAACTTTTGTAATTAAATTTTAATATTTATGTTAATTTTAATACTTGTTAATTAAATTTTAAATGTTTATTTTAAACTTTAAGATTTGTTTTTAAAGTAATTAAGTTATTTGTTTATTTAAATTAAGAGAATTGTATTATGTGTAGATTATTTTTGAATTAAATATGTTTCTATTGTAATTTATTTTAATTGGTATATTTATAAGATGTTATTTCAATTCTTTTGTATTGAATCATTTTATGAATACCTATTAGAACATTTATGTAATAGAGTTGTTTTAATACATTTATGTAATAGAGTTGTTTTAATTTATTAACTTGGGTTAAATTTGTTAGTAATTTTTGAAGGCCAATGAATTAGATTTAAATTATAAATATAGGTGAAATAACGAAATTGGTTACAAATTATAGTACATTTGTATGGGAAATTGGACGTTAATGTTTTCTCTTTTGCATGACTTAATTGGCTTAAAGAAATTAATTTTGTGTTCAAGTTTTAAATGTGGGTGTTTAGCTATGCAAGTGTTTGTTATGTGTATCTGACTGATTAAGATTAGTAAAAAAAATTTTGATAATGTCATTTTGTTTTGAATCAATGTGGATGTTATCAGTCTGTTTTAATTAAGTTTTGATTGATCTTTTATTACCCTATGTGGTGGTTTTAAGGGGCTAGCATGTCAGCCAATGGGAATGTAATTCCAGAGGTAGGGTTTTAGATGTTTTATTGATCATGTTTGTTTGTCTTGCATATTATGTTGTAATCGTTCAAATTAGCCCAACCTTATGTGCAGTTTCTCTATGATTCTCTTCTGTGGGATCTTATGGTTATGTAAAACTCTTTGAGAGAGTGGTTACGACTTTTTGGTTTGAGGACCAAAGTGTGTCCCTGATATCTTTTATGAGATTTGTTTGATTGTTGGTGACTTGTGAACCTAGGGGAGGTTAAATAGGGGCATCTTAGGGGAGTGGCTTACAATAGGGGTCCAACACCCAAAGTGGTCAGTACCTGGGTAACTTCTCATAAGTTTGTTAATAAGGGATAATATAGTAATTAAAATTTGGAGAGTTCATTAAAAAGATAATTTAGAGATTATGCCTCGCCTATGCCTTGAGTGCTTGTTTAGGCTACGGATGGGAATGAGATGATACCTAGAGAGTAGGTATGATTAGAATTCCTCATTTTCGCGAGAGGGTATTCTAGTTCCACATGGGTCGTATTGAGGGTCTGAGGCCCAGAGTGGCCAGTCCAGGGTAACTCAATACTTGAGGGTTCAGAGTCCAGTGTGACCAGTCCAGGGTAACTCAAGTAGATGTCCATGTGATGACACTCCCATAGTTGTAGTCTAACTCTCCTCCATAGTTTTCTACATTTTCCTTTGGTGGTGGTGTATCTTTGTTAATTCATTATTACTTGGTGTATTTTTGTTAATTCTTTTAAGACCTACATGTCTTAAAAGAAAGATAATTGTTTGTAGGGGGTAAAATATGAGTGTTAGAAGTAACACAGTCCACGATAGGAGTCAACTTTTCTAATTTATTAATGTTTTAACTAGAACTGTTTCAACAAAGAACTGCATTACTATCCTTTGTTATGGGAAGACCATAATTGACTTACAACAGTTGTACTATAACTATGCTATGCTCAGCTTTAATAAAAGGGAAGTTTACTTTTTTGTCAGCTATCTATGTTCTTTAAGCATCAAGATCTATGATGGCACCATTACAAACTCCTCCAACATAGAAGCATGTATTCAAACTTAACGTTGTAGATACTATAGCTGCTATAGAGATCAGTTTATTTGATGTTTCATGTTATTTTAGATGGAATAGATTTTATATTGTGAGCAAAGCATAGTAACCTTGCAACTATTTAAAATGAACCTATAGGCTCAGGCTGTTAGTCACTACAATGGAGTCTTAACTGAAAGAGTAATAAGAGACTCTATTAGTAGATACATTTAAGAACTGATGTTGTGTTTTTAATTTTTTGATTTACAAGCTCTCCATGACGCCATGAGGACAGATAATTTGTACTAATAGCTCAAGCACATGTACTCTGTCTGGTTTAAATGAGGAACCTAAAAGTGTACAAGGGCTTGAGAGAGTACAAAGTACACTCCATGCTGGAAGGGTCTTCAAATCTATAATTGACTAATAGAATAACATCAATAAATAAGAAAACTACAATTGTCATTCAAATGTTCATGTGTCGGACAATTGTGTCAAAACATATAAAGAACAAGAAAGAATCACCATCCTACCTTTGAATTACCATTAACCCATAATGTGTCTCTTGGGGTGCAAGTCAGATAGGGTGAGAACTTGACAACATATTAATCATGTACAATGAATCCTTGGCCAAGGTGCACTATTCATGTGTTAGTGCTTGTCAGTTCCTAAGTTCCCGGATACAAACTTAGTTAGGAGTTATACCAAGATAGCAGTAGCTATAGGGTGTAACCAACTAAGGTTGTAGGGCCTTACACCAGTTCCATATGACTTGACCTAACTATATACCTTTCCCTTGCGGAGGGTCGGGCCCACTTCAGTAGGAAGTGAGTAAGGATGGATCGAGATTACGATCCATGGTTGGGTGGTTAAACGCCCCGGTGATATCTTTTTCCCCTTAACGCATAAAAGATTAAAGATGCTCCAATGATAGTCGATTGCAAGATGTAAAGTAAGATTCTTTCCATTTTTTGTACTTGAATATGGTGTATTATGAAATGTAAACTTAGATTTAGATCTAGATCCTACTTGGTATTACTTTATAAATGTCGCAGTGATGTATTCTTTATAAGATAAAATTATCATGTAGAGTAGGTTTTGTTCTTGTTTTATTTAGTTATCAAATCTTGTTAAAAAAAATTATTATTACATTATCTTGCCATTATTTTGTATTAAGTTAATGCTTGTTACAGTTTTGGTTGAGATACTTGCTCAATGATTGACAATATAAATACTTTTTGACAATTGACATGATCTGATTGAACTTTTTTTTTGAGATGGAGTGATATATTTATATGCTTTCGACAAAGTGGATGAACTTAGACAGTGATATGTTACAGGTTCAAGGCATGTTGCAAATTCGGGGAGGGAGGCAGGTTCAGGGCATGATGTTGTTTTCCATTGGTATGATACAGGTTTAGGGTTTCTTGGCAATGAGATCACAACATATGGACAGTGGGACCCCATTTTTTTGCATTTGAAATGCATCTTCCTATTAGAGGTTTGCATGATAAGAAGTGTTTAGTCACTTGACCTGAACAGAAGCAGTTGATGAGAAGCATTGATATTAGTTGGTACTCGTTGGATATAATGTAATGCTATTCTGAGACATTGTCTCTCATATTGTGAAGTGTATTGTACCTTCTGACCTATTCTTGGTAATATATTATCAATTCAAAAAAATAATGTATCTTGTTCGGGGTTGTGTAACTTTCATAATGGTGTTTCTATCGCTCAGCTCTAATTTGTGAGCTATGTTAACACACTTCTTACCTGACATGTTTGATGCAAGTGCATTTGAGTCTGCACGTGATCCTACTTGCCAAAAAACATGGCAGTTCACTTTTTTCGCTAATTTTTGGTTTGTATTTCCCAAGCCTTTTTGCCCTTGGAAGTTTCACAAGAGGATTCCTATTATCTAATTGAAACTTCTGATAGCAATCAAATCAATCACTTGAAAAGAAAAATTGGATGCATTTCTAGAAACCCCTGTTCTTGAGGGTTTGATTTTTTTTTTTATGGTAGACCACTGCATTTTAAGTAAACCTACAAGGATAGTACTTGAATTCATATTTTAACAGCTCTAAGGATATTACTTGAATTCATATTTTAACTGTTATCTGTAATAGTCAGAAAAATATTACCAAATTCAAGACAAGCACTTCCTAGCATGTTCATAGATAATCATTAATTGTCAACAATCACCTAATGCTAAGCTTGGGGTTTTAAATTCCATGCTATCATTTCTGGGCACTATTCATAGTATCAGTGTTTGTTGATAGCTATGAGTAAGTTGGCAGCTGATGACCAACCAATCGGGCACTACAATTACCTTTCTGACTGGAAGATACATTGTGATGGTGTCATGTTCTGTACTAAAGCCTATTTTTAGATTGGCTGCAATTTGTCCATATTTGGAATTGGTATAGCTATAAAAACAAACACGGGTATGAGTAAAATACCTAGGAGTGAATAAAAAAATGACGAATCATATTTCCTTAGTTGAAGACTGAGAGATTAGTGAACATAAAAGGACATAGTATTGTAATGTTGTTGTGAAAGCCTATTGCCATGTGATGTGAGATTGAAAAGAAAGTAACACATGGATTCATTGAAGGCTTGTTGATTGTTTGAACTTCAAGGTTAGGAGGAGACTCCAATTCATTATTGTTGGAATGAATGCCTATGAGACAAATTTGCTGTTTGAGATTTAATTAATAAAGAACATTGTTTGATGTTAGTGTTTCCAAATGCATGTTTCAGCCCATTATTGTGAGTGGGTACATTTTGGCCACTAGGATTAGATGTCTTTCATTAGGTCCCTGATCTATGACTGCAACATGCTCTTCCATATAGAAAATAATCACAATAAAATAGAATACTGGTTTGGATTGTCTTGAGTTTTATGTACAAAGTTAAAAATAAAAATATGCATATAATCGCATCTAGAACTATCTACATGTCTCTCCTTCATGTACGCATTTGCAATTCGATAACTATGACCATTGTTAGAGTTATACCTATGTTGCTTTGAAGATGTTCTTCCTTCAACAATATAGCAATACACTGCAGTTTCCCCTCAAGACAAACATATGCTAAAGTAGCCTTGGTCAATATAAATATGTTAAAGGTGCAGTAAAGAGAAATATAAACATCAACATGCCACGACAGTGATAGCAGAGTTCACCTGTGTTTCTGTGCAACTCAGGGATCAACAGAGAGAGCATGTAGTCATATAGAAGATATTGTGGGATATTTGAATGTACCGGTTAATATGTTAATTAAGTGTTATGTTAGCCTCAGTCATTAGTGACCGAGAGGTAAACCGTTACGTCACGACGTTTCAGTTGTGCCCCTTCGGGTAGTTTATCTACCCTCTTGGAGGATGGACACGGGATTATGGTATTATCCTTATGATGTAAATGTACTTGCCAATCTGGAATAATTAATGAAAGTATCTATTATTCTCTGATATATTCTGTGTTTATTATATTTCCTGTACTATGTCTATGCAATATTAAGTTTACCCCTGTGGACAAACATCTAACGTCGTTGCCTAGACGCACTCGAGAAGACAAGAACTGGATGGCGTGTGGACACAATGGGTCTACCAGTTGGTGAAATTAATCTGGAAGCAGATGACGCACATACAGAACTGTATGAAGGTGAAGACAACTTGACGATGGAATTTAGAATCCTGTTCTAGGTAGCAATAGAAATCTATGTCCGTCGAGAGGCCACCAGAGAGGAAGTCCCAGCAAGTGTTGTGTGGGCCGCAATTGAGGCTAATCCTGCAGCCAACCGATTGCTAAATCACCTCCCTCTCTTGTTGGCACGGGCATCACTTGCACAACGTGCTCGCCTGGAGGAGATTGCCCAAGAGGAACGTCGTTAGGAAATTCTCTGCGCATACCACGCACGAGAACACCTTCACCACCAGGAGGAAGGCGATAGCAACTGTAGGGGACTTTGAAATGTGAAGACCAACCGAAGGGAGAGAAGGACACAAAAACAATTGTAATGTGAAATCATTCAATTGACAATGTTGTAAATCGACATGAATGAATAAAATAAGTGTTCTTTAAAAATAATGTTTTGTCTTCAGTTTTGATGCCCAACCTTTTAAATAAGATAGAAATAAAAAGGTACAAGATGATGAAGGTGAGGCTGCATAGAAAGCTTTAATTTCCGTGCAGCAACATGAACGCTGACACAGGCTGAGGCAACTTGCCCAAGACCAACTTGCCGAAGGGTTGCCCGAAGGAGACCTTGAAAGTGGTATGGAAGGTGCACAGGTTGACGAAGAACGATTCACTTCACCCGAGCATCGGAGGGAGGAACTACTTGAAGAAACATGACTGAGGAAGACCTTACTTTAGGGAGAGAGAGAGAGAGAGAGAGAGAGAGAGAGAGAGAGATTGGTTCAAGAGTTTGACCCGTACACCAGGTGCAGAGAACCAGACTCAAGGAGGAGGCAGTACAACAGAAGGTGTTATTGATGCACACGTGGACCCTCCGTTGGAGCCAATGACTCCACATAGTATGGTACCACCAATGATGCAGGCACAAGGGCAAGTGCCACTAGTTAATACTACACACACTAACCAAGTAAGTGCGGGTACGAGTGCTGGCACAGGCGGTGCCGGAGCACATAATCCATCGCGGACACAACAACTAGCCAAACCACCCATGGTGACCCACAAAGAGAAGTTGCTGAAATTCCAAGGTGATGGGAAGGAAGACCCAATACAACATTGTCGTACATGCGAGACAATCTGGTCGGCGAATGGAGTTGTCAACCACGCAAAATGGGTAAAACAGTTTCCGGCCACACTCAAAGGGGTAGCCATAGATTGGTACTCCGATGTGGACAAAACAAAGGTGACACTTGGGCCGAACTCAAGAAAGAATTCAAGGAGTTTCGACTCTTTGGGGATGACAATGAAATTGTTTTTGAGATATACGGTACCAAACAAGGCAAGAAGGAGACTGTGTAGGGTTACGATCGTCGATTGAAGGAGTTAGTTGGAAAAATGGATAGCCAGCCAGTAGATGGCTTGAAGAAAAGATGGTTCGTGGAGGGCCTGAAATCTAACCTACGGAAGAAAATGAAGATAGTGCCCCCCACCTCATACGTAGATGCATATAACCGAGTGATGGACCTGGAAAGCGAATAGAAGACCTCCAAGAAGAAAAGAAGCAAGTCCTCTTCTGACAAAGATGACACTTCGGATGATGACAGTGGCAGTGATAACGAGTCGAAGAAAAAAGTCATGGCACTCCAAAAGGACATGGAGAGAATGATGGAGTTAAAGACCATGAAAGGGGGGTACCAGCAAGGGGGAAGATGACATGTGGTGCACAAACTACAAGGCGAGCGGCCATACGAAGGGTTTGTGTCCCAAAAAGGCATTTTGTGACATTTGCTAGATCATGGGCCATTCCACTAAGGAATGCCCATACAACATGAAGGTGGGGAATCAACAAGTGCTATTTACCCAAGAGCAACCATCTACATCGGAGGCAAAGGCTAATAATAACGCATCTTCGGGCAGGTACAAAGGCAACCGACACGGTGGCGCAAGGGGCAATAACAACACCAACACAATGAGTTGAATATAATATGATTCCAAGGGTCAGCCGATGATCCAGTGTCGAGCTTGCAATCAGTGGGGCCACTTTGCAAGGGACTGCGACAAGGGTGACACCTCGCAGAAGCTATGTTGTTGGTGTGGTCCTGGCAACCACGAGGATGCCAACTGCCCAAAATCTGGGGTCAACTTGCTCAACATCAAGGGAACGAGAAGTGACGAGGGGGTACTTGCCATCACACGAGCACAAACAAAACAAGCTACATATTTGAACCCTCAAACAGAAAAACAAGAGGCATGAGAGGGTAAGGAAGAAATAAAGAAGGCGATGAAGGCATAAAAATGAAACATGGGAGATGGCCGCCACCTCGGGCCAGAGAGAAGCAGAACAAAATATTTTGAGACAAATGTTACAATTAGAGGTACTAGTGAAACTCCAGGACCTCCTTCACACCATGCCTCACTTGGGAACAACATTGTTGGGGAACTTGGCCTCGCAGCGAAATACCACATGTACTCACATCCTCAGAGGGTTTGCAACTGACCCGATGATACTTGTTGTAAACAACGCAAGGTACCCGACAGTCGTCGAGATGGGCATCCTTGGCTCCATCCTAACAGACACTATAGTGGACGGAGGGTCAGGAGTGAATGTCCTTCCGGAGGAGACATGGAAGAAATTGGGCAAGACGACCTTGTGGCCCCAAACCTTCAACTTATTAGGCGCCGATCAGTAGGGTATCAAACCCCTCAGAATGTTGATGGCACAACAAGTCACCATTGGCTCGCAGCCATTTGTACTAGACTTTGTGGTCATACCTTTGAAAAAGAAGGGTTACGATGCCATTCTGGGTCCAGGGTGGCTGGTCACAGCGAAGGTAAACCACAATTGGAAGAAAAACACCCTCTCAATGGAGAAGGGGTGGGGGGGGAGGCGGAAAGTTCACCATCGACCTTCGCACCCAGATGGTGAGCAAAGAGACAACCTCTTCTTCAGACTCAGAATCTCACAGTGAAAACGATCGAAGGGATGAAGGAAGGGACGGAATGGAACCGAATAGTGAAGGTGTGCTAAGATTGGGAAAATACTCAAAGGATGATACAGACTCTGTGAATGGTCTCTTCCACTGGCAAATGGAGGAGTACGAACTCTTTCGACCAACATGCAATGTACTAAATATTGAGGAAGAGCCAGAAACATTTCCCCTGGAGTACGGTGAATACAAGGAAGGGGATGCGAAAGTAAGCAAAGTCCCGACGCATAAATGTGATAGGCAAAACCTCATGAAGTATAAGAAGTCGTCTATCAAACCAATGAATCTAGGCAAAGAAGAGGAACCTAAGATCATTCGTGTCGACGACAATTGGAATCTTGAGTGCAAGACCGCAGCTTTCAAAATCTTTATTCTCCTTCTTATGTACATGCAAGAGACCATGGTCCTTATAGAATATATGGTTCCAAGTCCTTGGATCACCATTGAAAACAGACTCGGCAACAAGGAAAGCTTGAGGGAGCCGCTGCACACTCTCAATAAATTAGATGAAAGAATAATGATAGCACAATGGGCAAAAAAGATCACACAACAACAAACGTGTTCCTCCCCTGGCCAGCTGGTGTTGAAGTACAATGGAAAGCATGAGATTAAGCTAGGAAAATTTTGAGAAGTCGGCTACGACGAGGCTGTCAAGTTGTGGACTCTCGACGGACTGAAAATACATGAGGCCATCAACGGGTCCAAATTGAAACCTTATCCGGAGAGGATGGACCCGAGAGGAGGGACAAAGCACTTGAGAGGATGGAAAGGGGCTAGAGAGGTCAAGCAGGCAACCTGATAGCCGTTCATTCGGGTGATCGGAGAAGCATCTTGACGGTAATGAAAAAAAATAAATTAAAAAATTATATATATATATATATATATATATATATATATATATAAACATAGAGAACACCATACAGGTCGCATGGCAGAAAAGTGAAAAGAAAAAAACAAAATGTGACAGTACGGTATTTAAAAACCGTACGACCAAGACACCATACGGCTAAGACAATCGCACGCAAAAAGGAAGAACTAAATACCGTACGACTTGCGCATGAAAGTACGACCTCACATGGGAGCACAAGGAAGTCCGTACAGAGGAAAAAAAATAGGAGTAGAATACGACATTGAAGACAATACAACCAAGGCCGTATGGCTTTTATATTGCCAGACAGGAAATCGTACAGTAAAAAAAACAAAGGAGTGGGAGTTTGCAGAGACCGTACAGCCAGGAAGAAGACTGTATGACCAGGAGGACAAGATTGAAGTTTGTACATGCAAAGAATAAATCTGGCAAATCCGTACGCCTAAGCGAAATCAAGGAGAAGTGTATGGTATTAAAAAGGAAGAATTCAGTTATTGATGGCAAGGAGTGGCAGCAGTGGGGGAAAGGTTCTGACAAAAAAAAAAAGACGACGACAACAACAGATAAAGAACCATTGAATAGCGTATGGCACGGAAGGGAAGGACATAAGCAGGTAGTGATTGGCCATTTGCATAGGCACCGTAAGCAATTGGCAAAAAGTGTATGACATCGGAAGAAAATCACGAAAATGGTGTGCCCCATGGACTTCTGTGTGGGTTTGAAGGTGCTAAATTGGTCATGGCAGCAGGGGCGCTACCCCTCGACCCCCATTTTATTTTTGAGGTACAATACAATTGTGAGTTGGGGCATCGGAATGACACGAGGAAATTATTCAGATCAGTTATCAGCCTTTGGGGAGTGTGACCAGTTGATGAGACCCGGAGCTGCTACAGGCATGGAGTGTCTACACGCCAGAGGTGGAGAAAGCACTGGAGCAAGCCTTTCAAGAGGGGTACTACGCTCTGAGGCACTCAGAGTGGGTGTTGGCTGGACGTGAGGTTGTCTTGGTGGATGCATAGAGAGCTCGGGAGGAGCTGACCACCCGGTTGGAGGCAGTAGAGCGACACTTGGCTCAGCGTACCCAGGAGTTGGAAGCGGAGAAGGCGGCACGGGTGGCTATCAAGTTAGATTGGCTCGGGAGACAGTATTGTTTGAACAATAGTTAGCGGAGGCTATAGCTGAAAAGTATGTTTTGGAGACAAGTTTGGTGTAGGCATGGGATGAATGTGATGTGACGGAAAAAGGCTTATTCGAAGCAGCATTGATGGGGAGGATGACACTTCATCTTTTTCAGGGACGCCCCTCCGCCCCTTCTTCTCAGTGATTTTCTTATTCTATGTAGTGTATTTCATCTCCCTTTTATTGTGAGTCGTTGGAGACGACTTGTTTTTTTTTTGGGGGGGGGGATGATGTTGTGAGGATATTTGAATATACTGATTAATATGTTAATTAAGTGTTATGTTAGCCTCAGTCGTTAGTGACCAAGAGGTAAACCGTTACGTCACGACGTTTCGATCGTGCCCCTTCGGATAGTTTATATACCCTCTCGGAAGATGGACACGGGATTATGGTATTATCCTTATGATGTAAATGTACTTGTCAATCTGGAATAATTAATGAAAGTATCTATTACTCTCTGATATATTATGTGTTTATTATATTTCTTGTACTATGTATATGCAATATTAAGTTTACCCCAGTGGGGGCAAACAGAAGAATATGACCCCATCATGTAGGGAGTCTTCTTTGAAATAAGCACCAAGTTAATTACTTAAGACTGGAGCCTTTTGTGGGCATTACGTAGTCTCAGCGACTTTGATTAGGAACTTATTAGCTGTTAGACTATAGGTTGATTGATTACACACACTTGTTCACTGAGTTGTAATTTTATCTTGGAGGTTAACATGACACCTCATCTAGCTTTTCTTAGATTCATACTGCAATCATGTATTTAATGACATGTATTCTAATTTAATCATTACGCATAGAGACTTTTTCCTAAAACTGTGTTTCAATGCAATGCATTCCGTTTCAAATTTAATGAGAATATAGTTGAAGGTTTCAGACTCTAATTCTGTGTTTTCACTGTTTCAGCATTCATATTTTCAGCAGTATCTGTTTGTAGATTAGCATACTCAGAGATTATTGTTTTGACTGAATTTTTCATGTTTAAGCTAAAAATATTTAGGATTAAGTTTTTTGCATGCAGAATCTACTTACCATGGTCTGAAAACTAACAACCACTTCCCATGGTATTGCATTCATAATTGACAATGTCAAATTCAAAGGAAGCATCTTCAAAACATTCTGAAAAACACATTTTAATGTCCATATAAAATTTGGACAATTACCATTACATAGCATGTCGAAGTTTAATACTTGAGATCCCCACAAGCAAAAGTGGGAACATTGCAGGGAGGTTTAAAAGGTACATGGACCACCATAGCACACTTTTCTATACAGTGCCATATGTGCTATAGGTGTGCATAATTAACCTCAATATAAATCAGAATTACCTGTGCGAATACCGTAATATTCTTGGACGCTATGTTCTAGAAGCTTTCTTTTACAAGACCAGGGAAATATATGAATGCAAAAAAGGGCAAAACTATACAAACAATATTTGAATAGGAAAATAGCACAGGGATGGGAAGATGGGGGCAGTGAAACAAGAGATGGGTACATGTCACAATCAAACATAGCTTGGAGTTTGTAGAGATGCATAATCTAGTAAATGACATGAATTATGAAGGACCCATATGAGCTAAACCACATCCATGATATGATGGTTGAAGCAGAAGATGTTAAATTGCATATATCCTGTGGCTATCAAACTCTGACTCTGAAAATTCTGAAGGTAAGTTCCATGAGCTGGATCGGCTGTTTGAAGATCTTCTCAGCCTCCTGAAAGATCGACTCCTCTTGAATTTGACAATGAAATAGGTCATTGTACCAAACACACTGACCATAATTATCCCACCTATAAAAGTAACGGCAGTGGCCAACCACTGAGCATGGCGACCCACAACTATGTATGCAGATGCAACAAAGGCAACAGTTGTGCATATAGAAGCTAGCCACATGAGTTTGTTAATCACCTCCACCACCTTTCTCTGAGATCTTGTTTCCCATCTTACCAGAGTGATCTGGACTATCACAACAGCCAGAGATGTGAAAAGAGCAATGGCATTGAATACAAAAAATATTTGAAAAGAAGCACGATTTGCTACCGTAGCCTCTCCAGAGCTTATATTGCCACCAGGTACAGTAAAAATAGCAGCAAATGCTACTGTAGCAAACAGGACAGCAACAACTGTCACTGAGTTAGTGGCATTGTTTATACCTTCCCTGTGCAGTTTCTTTAGATCCTTTGCTATACCATTCACATTTTTATTGGTCTTCTCAGTCTGCCTCAGTTGATAAAGAACATCATGTTTTATTTCACTAACTGTCTTTTTTAATTCATCTTTAGGCTGATTCAGATCTTTGGCTCTAACTCCACCAAACTCTGCCAGACAGGATTTGATTTCTGTGGCGGCTTCTGAGTAAGGCAGCTCTTCTGCAAGATCCATAGCAGTCCGATTGGATCTATTTAGGGTATTGACACTGATATGTTTCATTGTCAGAAGTTCTCTCACAATCTGTGTTAAGCAACGCAAATAGATATCCAATGTTTTCATTAGTTCATACTTCATTCCATAGACTAAATTTTTATCTGAAGACAGAAAATTAAGTATGCATTCAATCAATCATATCTGTGTCATGTGTCACAATAGTGGTATTATGGCATGTCCATTGGGTAGCATCCGTTGGAAGAGGCACTAGCTACTGCATATCATTGTCATACATACAAATGCTAGAAATTTATGGAGCTGCACTCTAATGAGAATTCTATACCAGATCTCTTGACTTTACATAAGGAAATAAACCTAAGTAAGACATGCTGATCAAGATACATATAATCCATGGAAGCGTCATTTATGACCACACAGGCAATAACTCAGTTTTATACAATTCCTTAATGATGCTATATGTTCAGTGCATCAACAATGGGCTTATTGTTCCCTTATCTAGTATCAGAGCCTAGGACAGTCCATTTATTTGAGTGTTTTCCTAATAGCCTCAAAGTTCATGGGAGTAGATTTGAGGATCCAGTGAGGCATCGCAAGACTCATGAAACCATTTGGGCAGAAAATAGGCGGAATGATAAGACTTATTGGCTACAGCCATTCCCAGCCATCCTCAGAGCTGTGGCAGTTGACTGTTATATAAAGATTAAGCCAACCAGCTGAAATATGAAGGCTTTTGAAAAAGAATTTAGAATGTCCCAAGATGACAATGAAATCTTTGCAAAAAAATATACAACACCTGGCAAATACCAGAATGTGAGAACTACCAATCAACAGCTCAAGGAATTATTGGCCAAGTTGGAACAAGGACTAGCTGAAGCATCGAAAAAATATGGTTCATTGAAGGTGTTGTTCCTTCATTGTGGAAGAAAATGGAAATATTACCACCTTTATCATATGTAGAAGTGTAAAACAAAAGCTATGAACATAGTAAGAATGACCAAGATGTCCTCATGGGCAAAAAGTAAATTGATGAAGATGGTAACTTAAATGTTAGTCTCCAAGAGTTTCCTGACCATCTTGGGGAGGCCCAGGTGTCTCCCGTGGCCAGTAGGCATACGACACATTTTAAATTAAAAAAAATCACTCTTTTTTAAGGGAACAATGGCCAAGACCAAACCCTAATGGCCAATGGGGCCCACTAAAGCCTCCCAAACCCTATTTAACACTCTATAATCCTCATTTTTGCTCAGGAATTCATTTCAACAGCAAGGTTGAGAAAAGAAAAAGAGTGAATAAAGGAGTGAAAGAGTGAGAATGAAGTGATGCAAGTGCAAGAGGGTTGAGAAGGAACAAAAAGAAGAGGGATTCTGCACCAAATTGAAAGGATTTTTCAAGCATAAGATAGGATTCTATGATTTTTTATTTTTTTTTCATTTTTTAATTAGTTTCATATTTATATTTTAATTTGTTTCATAATCTCATAGACATGGCTGCAGTATATTCATTGTTCAATGCTATTGTTCATTGTTCATATTGTCATCAAGATTCAATATGGAAATTTAAAATTTTAAAAAGCAAAAACCATATTTACAGACATGGTTGCGGGCTGTCATATTTTTTTTATTTTTTATCTATGTTTGCAGTTTTACAAAATTGTTTTTCAATTATGTGTTTAAATTTATTATTTTTATTTGACATTTGTCAAACTAAGATTAAACTTCTGTTTCCTCTGCTTTTGTGCTTCCTACGACATGAAGTATGAAAAAAATAAAAAAAAACTGTCTTAATCCCTTGCATTATGCTGCATGCACAGTCTGAATTTTAATTTTAAAATTATAAACTTATAAATTTTATATTATTTATTGCAATGTCACAATGAGTTCTCATGGGATGAGTGAGGTAGAGGTTGAGGTTCAAAGTGAAAGTGCTGAATCTGATTATGCACAAGAGGCTAAGGCTGAAGGGAATGACCGTGACGGTGAAGCCCGAAACGTCAGCTCCACGACTGTGTAGCTGCGAGTATGAATTGCCCCTCCACATTATTGGCAAGTTTTGCTAAGGGTCAATCTCCTTTGAAACAATTTGCAACACTATTACTGACCAAGTCTGGGACATCTAGGGACATGACATTGTGGAGTGCCACTTTTGTGGCCTTGAATTTTATGGCAGCTACCAGAGTTAATGCCCACCCCTTCATATCTGAGGAAAAGGTGTGGAAGCATGTAAATTTTTTAGGAGACCAGCAAACCTGAAATACAAAGCTGAGATATATAAGCTATGGGTGTCCCTGAAGACAATGCAGTTGCACCTATATCTGCTTCTTTGTCTCATAGGCCAATGGGTCATCAAAGCCAGCCACACAGTTATACTCCTACTTTGCAAAGGCAAGTTGCACATATGCCAAGTTCTTCTTCAAAGGTCCATGCATCAAAGGCTAGGGAGAAACAAAAGTTGAAAAGAGATACTCCTAACCCAATAGATGAATTATTCAATGTGCACATGAAGGATGATGTAGATGATGCCATTGGCAAATTCTTCTCTGCCAGAGACATTTCATTCCATGTGGCTCGATCTCCTTATTATAAGGAGCCGATGGTGATGGTAGCAAGGGTAGGACCATCATATGTGCCACCAAGGGAGACAGAATTAAGGACCACAATCTTGGATAAGAACAATTCCAAGATAAAAGTGTTAATGGAGAAAATGGAGGATGTTGGGTGGCAAGTGGATGCAATATAGTCATGGATGGGTGTTGGACACTAGGCATCGTCCACTCATCAATATCATGGTTACATGTTTAGAGGGCCCATATTTTCTAAGGAAATTGATTGTTTAGGGCATTGAAAAAATGCTCAGTTTCAGTTTCAGATCCTCAAGGATTCTATTGAGGAAGTTGGGCCACAAAATGTGGTTCAAGTAGTGATAGATGCAACCCATGTGTGCAAAGCTACAAGGAAATTATGGACTCCTTGTTGTGTGCATGTCATGAATAATGCACTCAAGGACATGGGAGAGATTGATTGGATCAAAGCAGTTGTCAATGATGCTAGAGATGTACAGATGTTATGTCCAACAACCACACTTCACATGCGCTCTTCAAGATCTTCTTTAAGAAAAAAATTCTTGACACATATTGAGACCGGATATGCATCCTATTGCATTCTCTTGAAGAAAACACTTGAGTGGCAAGAGGCAATGCAACTAACGATTATGACAACCTAATGGAATTGGTGGCCCAAGCCCATGACAATGCACAGGATGTGAGTGAAGGATGTAGTGAAGAGTGATTTTCTTGGGGTGATGCAAAATATAATCTCCATAATTACTCCAATTCTCTAGGTAATTTGATATGGGGATGCCAATGGACCTTTCCTTGGAGAGGTGTATGAGAGCACCGATACTATGCTTGACAATGGAGGGTTGTTGTGTGAGAGTACACCATATTAGCATTCTACAATGAGCACATTCAGTCAATCATTCATCAAAGATGAAAGTAGCTCAACACTCCCTTGCACATGGCTGCTTATGCATTGAACTCCAAGTGGTACAAGCAAAGGCCTAGTAGAGTTACTCCCATACAAGACGTCGAGGTTCTTTAGGGCCATCCAAAAGATTATGATCCTATAGAGGCCAACATCATTTGTATTGAGTGGACAAATTCACCGTGGTCAAGATAGATATAGCAACTATGGCATAGGAGGACACGATTTTGTGGTGGAATTGTCATGGACCGATTTATTTGACTACCACTCAACCCATTTAATTGCTATCTCATGTTTCTAGTTCTTTTGCTGCTGAGAGGAACTAGTATAATTATAACTTCATCCACTCTCTTAAAAGGAATATACTTACCTCTAGGAGAGAAAAGAAGCTTTTGGCTATACATAGCGCTTTGTGTCTCACTAACTACAAGACACTTTTGTACAAAGAGAGTCCAACAACATGGTGGGATGTAGAGCAGACGGCATAGCACAAATTGATGAGGATGCTACAGTTACACACACAAGACTGGTTGGTATTAGTTTGTTGGAGCTTGATAATGTGGGGTCCACTTCCAGCAGTTCTAGTGATGAGGAGTTTGGGTATGGTTAGAGGCCTAACTTTACTCCATTTTGTTATTTTGACATCATTGTACTCATCTTAATCATCATTATGAAACCTTGAATAATATATATATTTTTCAAATTCAACATTTTCATTATTCAAACTTATGTTAAAATTGTTAATGTTCACTTCAAATTTTCATACTATTTAGGCTTTAGTACTTTACTAATTTGCCAAAGTTTGATTTGTAACCCTTAAACATCTTTTCATAACTATTTTTTCAAAAAATGTGTATTAGCACCGCCCCACACTGGCCCTACATTGCTGTCCCCAAATTTAGGCCCTTGGTCCCCGTCATTGCATCCCCCTGTTAGCAAACTCCATGGAACTATGGCAGAAACTGTCCCCCATTTGTCCATGCGGGCAAAGGGTCTTTCGAGACACCATCCCCAAAATTTCATCTATTATGTACTGTGCCAATTAAGAAGACCAAGCCATTCCCATTGACTTTCTAAAAACACCTTTCAAAAAGAAATTTAGAATTTTTTTTGTTTTAATAAAGGTTGAAAAATTCATAACTTTTTTTCAAACTATATAATGACTGTGAAGTAAAATTCCATCCCGGTTCCAATAGTCAATTTTGGTTTGAAAGTCCTTCCAAATTTCTGGATGAAAATATCAAACTCTAGTCGGTCTCCATTGATGGTATCAAGCATGTTTCTATTGAAATATCAACCTTAGATTTGTCTATTTTATGTTGGACCTATATGCTTATTGTATTTTACAAGAACCAAAATGACTTCTCATTTTTCTTTCTATCTAATTTATTATCAGATGCTGCAACTATACTTATAAATGGATATATATATTGTTCTCTATATAAAAGTTGATATCCAAGATTGTCTGGGAAAATACTGTTTTGTTTAGGACCTTGGTGATTTTTAAAGCTTGAACCTTATCTCATGTATGTTTTATAAGGAGTTTCATAGATAGGGTGATCATCTTTATCAAGGATGTTTGACGAACTGAACTTGGATAATCTTGCTGAAAACTTCATACATAAGTTTTTATCACTTGTATCTTTCACAATTCAACCAGTAACATATGATGCATGTTTGGCCTTTTACCTAAGATACCGATGTGCTTCTGTCCTGGGCGGATGCGGATGCGGATGCCCTGCGGATGCCATCCGGAAGCGCATCCTGGGCGCCCGGATGCGTTGGGATGCGCTGCGAGTGCATCCCAACGCATCCGGGCGCCCAGGATGCGCTTCCGGATGGCATCCGCAGGGCATATCCCAACGCATCCGGGCGCCCAGGATGCGCTTCCGGATGGCATCCGCAGGGCATCCGGACGCATCTAGGTCAAACCGCGGGCCCAGACGTGATTTTAAGGGAAAAAGCAACATTTTTAAACATTAAAATATGCATTCCAATGAATATTTTATTCATTGTTTGACTTCTAAACCCTAAAATGGCTCTAGAAGAGGCCATTCAACATTTCACATTCTCATTTCTTATGCAGCTTGAAGATTTTTTCATTTCTCTCCATTTTCGATTGTGAAGCTAAGGTGATTGTTTTCGAAGAGGCGCATTCGTGGGTTGAGAGACAGCTTCCACGGAGGAGTTTTCAGCATCAAAGGTAAGCATTTGATCCCATTGTTGAGTTTTTTAATGGATTTTTTTGAGGTTTTGATGGATTTTTTCAAGTTTGGGAAGAAATATTTGAAGTTTTTTTTTATTTTTTCATTTTTTAAGAAATAATGAAACAAGTTTAGCTATTTG
Source organism: Chamaecyparis obtusa (assembly GCA_027943335.1). NCBI lineage: Eukaryota > Viridiplantae > Streptophyta > Pinopsida > Cupressales > Cupressaceae > Chamaecyparis > Chamaecyparis obtusa. The sequence continues at coordinate 691,143 of BSBK01005134.1, read as the reverse complement.
TTTTAAACTATTTTGTATCATTGTTTTGCACTTGTAAGGTTGATGTTTATAGTTTTTTTCTAAATTGTATTTATTTATTTTCTTATTATAGCAAGGAAATCGATTGTATTGTGCAAGAATGGCCACTGCCGGTAGTCAAAGTTCAGTGGGAGGGCAAAGTAATGATAATTTTAATATTGATGTAGGATCTCCCTTATGGAGACATACCACTAGAGTATCACAGGTTTTAGGAGGTGGCTCGTATCTTTGGAAGTGCAATTTTTGTCAAAGTAACAAAGGAAAACCATTTCATAGCTCATATTCCCGTGTAAAACTTCATTTTATGGGCCCTTCTGGAAAAGGTATTGCAATGTGCAAAGGCCCAAATGGGAAGGGGTTGTCTAGTGCACAGATAGCTTCATTTGTAAAAGAACAAGAAGAGGCTGACTGTTTGGTTAAAAGATCAAAAAAGAGTTTCTATCAACCTCCATCCGGAAAGAACAAAATGCAAGTACCCAATGAACCAGTTGTCTCCTCCAAACATCCATTCTTGGAAGTACCTATACCGGGAGAGGAAGTGGAAGAAGTAGAAATTACAGCCCGCAAAAGAGGCCCATTGGATAGTGCATTTAAAATGGAGGCAAGAGAGCTTGCTGATGAAGCCATTGCACGTTGTCTCTATGCTAATGGTCTTCCTTTCAACTTGGTAAGATCACCATATTGGAAGGAAATGGTGGAAGCCATCAATAAAGCCCCAGCTGATTATGTAAGTCCCGGGTATGAAAAGGTGCGTACCACTTTATTGCAAAAAGAGAGGATTGCTATAGAGAGGGCTCTTCAACCAATTAGACATTCTTGGAAAACTTCAGATATAACTATTGTGTCTGATGGATGGAAAGATACAAGAAATCGACCATTAATCAATGTGATTGCAATGTGCTCCAAAGGGTCAATGTTTTTGAGGGCTGTTGATTGTGAAAGGCAGGTGAAAGATTCAGTGTTCATTAGTAGAATTCTCATTGAGGCCATAGAGATGGTGGAGAGTGAGAATGTGGTACAGGTGGTTACAGACAATGCCAAAAATTGTAGGGGTGCAGGTGCTTTGATTGAGGGTCGGTATGACCATATTTTTTGGACACCATGTACAGTACACTCCCTAAACTTGATCATGCAACAAATTGGCACCCAAATTGATTGGGTGAAGCAAATTTACCAAGAAGGGGAGGAGATACAAATGTTTGTGACGAACCACCACATGTCACAATCCATATTTAGAACATTCTCCAAATTGGAGCTGCTGAAGGTAAATACTAAACTCAAATTGTAATTACTAAATTAGTAAATTTCATTTATTTTAATTTATGGTCATGTTCAATTATCAAATTGTATATAAGTTATAACTTTGCTTGATATTTATTGACATATTGTTAACTTGCTTTATGCTTAGGTTGCGGAGACCCGTTTTGCGTCTCATACTATTGTTATGAGACGACTTGTGAAGGTGCAACCAACATTAAGCCAAATGGTTATTTCTAACTAGTGGGGTATATGGAAGGCTTCAAATTCAGAAAGAGCCCAAAAGGTCAAGGCTTTGGTCATGGATGACAGTTGGTGGGCTCGGGTGCAATTTGTGTTGGATTTCACGGACCCTATCATGACCATGCTCCGCTTTGCCGATACAGATACACCTTGCTTGGGGGATGTGTATGATGGCATAGACACCATGATTGAGAAGGTAAAAGTTGCCATACAAAATCATGAGAATGACCCCACAGAATGTGAAGCCTTATGCAATAAGGTGGAGGCAATCATTTATCATCGTTGGGAGAAGATGACTACCCCATTGCACCTCCTCGCATATGCATTATCTCCAAGGTACTATAGTCAGCAAGTACTTGGTATGCCAGGAAGAGTTGCACCATATGCAGATGAAGAAGTTGCTAATGGGTGCTACAAAGCTTTTACAAGGCTCTTCCTAGATGATCAAATGCACGACTCAATGAGGGAAGAATTTGGCTTATTTGCTTCGGGTTCAAAAATGTCTCCATATGCAATCAAGGACCAATATAAAACGGGAGCTATCACTTGGTGGTACATGTATGGTCAACCATTCAAGTATCTACAACCTCTTGCAATCAAGATCCTGTCACAAGTAAGTTTTTTGTTGTTTTTTGTTTACCAAGTTTTTTTGTTGTTTTTTGTTTACCACATGTATTCTACAATTTATTGTTTAACATTCTTTAAATTGTTTTTCATTTGTATGTTTAATTGTGTGAACACTATCCAGGTTGCAAGTTCTTCTGCTGCTGAAAGGAATTGGAGTACATAATCCTACATCCATTCAGTGAAGCGCAACCGGTTGGGCTCAAAGAAAGCTGAGGACTTGGTTTACATTCATACCAACTTGCGTCTTTTGTCACGCAACCAGAATGAATACAAGGGTCAACCAAGCTTTGGGATGTAGTCCCTAAGTGTGCAAACTTGGATGCAACGCTTCATGATCTTATTGCAGTCACAGATGATGGTGATGATACCATCACACACGGTGCATCTAGCACAAGTGGAACCATTCTTGGTTCAAATGATCTTGACCTTGCAGCAATTGGACTTGGAGATAATGAGAATGTGGATTTTCTTGAGAATCCTTATGATTCTCAATCTGATTAGTAATCCTTGATTGATAAACAATGAAACATTGAATGATGAACTAAGTTTTGAGTTTGTAATTTAAATTAGTTATTGAACTTCTTTCTATTTGAATATGTTTGTCTATGAACTATGAAGCATTGAAGTTTAAGTTGAAGTTCAGCTATCGAATATGAAATATCTTGAATCTTGTCACTTGATGTCTTGATCAATGGTAAAGTATCATTATTCTGATAATCTGATTCATACTATGATCTATCAAATGATTTATTTAATATTTTTGTATATTTCAGATTTCTTGCACTTCACATATATATATATATACGCATCCGCATCCAAAAATAAATAAAATTCACGCATCCGCATCCCACATCCACATCCGCATCCGCACCCGAATCGGCAACTTAGCCTTTTACTAATATTGTTTAATGTAAAATGGTTTCTCTTTGATATTACTGTATGTGTTGTGCAGCCATTTCCTATGCTATCCATCTATATGGTGGCAAGACTCTCATCATGCACCAAAGAGGCGATTTAAATATAGCCTGGAAAGATTAATGAGTTTACACTGTCAGGCATAAGTGGACTGAGTCACTTTTTGGCTTGTAGGGTTCTAATTTAGAACTAGTATTATTCTATTGTAACTGCATGTATTTTGGGTCCCGTTGACCTACTTTAGTTACTCATGGATGCTAACCTTTCTCTTTCTCTATCTGACCCTGAAATACAGTCCACACCTTGTGGAATACAATTCACAACTGAACACCACATTGCGCTATTGGAAATCTATGCACCTTCCCCAGACAGCCAATTATATATCTATAATCCAGTTATTGCATGTTGACACTTGACACTTATTGCCACGATCATCAAAATAACTCTGTTGTAAAATCTGAGTGTGCCAGCATGGAATTTTCTATTTTTGGGAATAATTGTGCACTTTTGTGATGTCAGCACTGAAAGGAAGTAAATCTTAGTTTTGAGATTGGTATAGTTGTAAACAACTTATCCTTTTCATATATGTAAAATATACACTAAGCAAAATTTCAATCAGATAAAACACAGAGATTTGACAAAGAGCAAGCACCTCTTCACGCTTCTTCCTTGTGGCAACATGCAATGCAGTGTTACCCTTTTTGTCTGGCATCATAACTATAGCTGGATCAACCTTAAGGAGTACCTTCACTACTTCTAAGCAGTTTGCACCTTTGGCTGCCATATGCAATGCTGTCTGCCCTTTCCTGTCTTCTCTTCGAACCATATGTGGATCCTTTTCCAGAAGAGCTGTAACTATATCCGTATAACCACTTCTTGAAGCAAAATGCAGTGCATTCTTACCATTGCTCCTAGCAATTTCTATCAACTGGCAGTCTTTTACAAGAAGCTCATTAACAACCTCAACATGGCCATTGATCGCAGCAGAAATAAGAGGTGTAGCTTTTGATAAATCAAAAGTTTTGCTCAGACCAGGTTGGAGGTTCAGAAGCTCTTTCACAATACCTGTGCATCATATATTGAAAAATGCCTATAGGTCATATAAGAAACAAATGCAACATTCAAAGATAAAAGAATTTCATTCACTTGATTTAAAAAATTAGTATAAAGATGTGCCCAATAAGATAATAGTCTCATGGTGTACAGCAGATATACATTCACTGGAAGATATGACTACTCATTTAAGTGATTCCAAGCTGCAATTTTTAGGCATATCCAGTTTGAGGAGGAAGATAATTTTTTAGAAACTTGGAAAAAGGAGAGTTTTTATTCACTGGAAGATATGACTACTCATTTAAGTGATTCCAAGCTGAAATTTTTAGGCATATCCAGTTTGAGGAGGAAGATAATTTTTTAGGGACTTGGAAAAAGGAGAGTTTTTTGGATTTTTCAACCGCAGAAGAGGAGAGGGGAGGCCATGCAAGAAAATATACTCATCCACAACCAAATAACCATTATGCAAGTGGGAGGGTCACTTCCAAACTTGACCTGAGAGCATTGTTTAACAATTGTGAGGGGACAAGTTGAGTATTAAAACTCCTCCCCTGCCTCTACAAGGTAAGACAAGGTGAGAAATTTTGTAAGCATGATTGAAGCCTGTAATGGAGAGGCAAGTTCATCTGAGACTAGAAGCAGAGTTTACTGTGGCACATTGTTTTCAGTGTTGAAGTGCTTTGTTTTCTATAGAGATGCTGCTTGGATTTAATTTGATGTGCTGAATATACGATGACAATGGCTTTTTATTGGCACCTTTGTCTATCATTGCCGAATTATTTTCCTTTTATCTGGCATGATCGAGTAAGGTCGCTCTTTTTGGGGACAGCTTAGGATTATAACATCGTGCATAACACAACATTTGATGTTGACAACTTGTAATGGTTATTTTCTTCAGTACAAGTAAGACTCTTGCACTATGCATGAGACACCAAATAATCATAGCCTAACATTTGTAATTCTTTAGCTGGTGGCCTGCTTGTAAATCTCAGCAACCTGGTATGTCTAAAATTTTGCATGTGCTTTGTAAAAGCCTTGTCGCCTCTAGTTGGTTCTACGTACAATGCAATAAGAAATTGATAAAAAGCAATGGCATGACCACAAGTTTAGTCCAATAGCCACATCCCTTTCTTTCTTTTCATTGGGCGGTTATTACTTTGATTAAGCATCTGAAAACACATCTATTACAGTGAACAATTTGCCACTCATAAGTGGTTCCATGGAATAAGTTTCTGTTAATAATTATTTTAACATGCTAGGATTGGAAATAGATGTAATGAGCCTTACTATAAAGGCCACTAAAACCACTAATATTGTAATAAGAAATTTTGTCAAACACTTTCCCTGCAACCTGAGTTTGCTGAGTTTGCTGATGTTCGCTTGTTTGATTTGATTGTTTGGTACCAATGATGTTTTAATGATTGCAAATGATTGCTAAGGAACTATTTGAAGAGCTAAATGGTATGCAACTTCTTTATATTTCTTTTTCAATGCAAATACATGAAGTTCTGATATGAAAAGTACTCCTACAGCCAAGAGGCATTTTGATGAACATTTGGTATGCATTCTATAGGACTATGCAAATGAGACATTTAGCCAAACAATTGACCTCCTGACTGAATAGCGGAATTAGATTAATTTCCTTTAATATTCCAATGTTTACAAGGACTGGAATAGTTTGGTAATAAAGGCATATACTACTCAACAAAGTGTAGTCATTTACATCTACTAAATAGAGAGGAACCTGGAATAAAGGGGATGATTGCTGCTGTAGATCGAACTAACTCCTCCAATGTTGCCAATAACGATTTCCAGAATTTCAATAGAACCTTCTTATCAATGCAATGAACACAATGCCAAATGACTTATGAAACTTCCAAAGTCTGATTACAATTTGCAAAGTATGACAGTGACTGAATTCTGAGAATACAAGGACTGTTACAGCTCCCACATATGGACAATGTAACCTTATCTAAGCATTCTCATTCACTATGACAATCCCAATTACAGATAATGAATAACAGTGACTGTTCTATGACAAATACTGGACTATTACGGCAGTACCTAATTATATGCAAATTTCAATACAACTTTGACATCAAATATCAACATCTGAATCATATGAAAGAACCTGGAATGCTGCACTTATTGTTGACTGAATGCTGATGAATTGATACACGAGCTGCGCCCCGAAACTGGACCCAAACTGTCCCTCTGATCACTGCTGTACTCTGTACTGTACCTGGCCGTACAGTACAGTCATGTACGGCCCTGCTATAAAATAATTTGCAAGGTGTTGGGTGCCGAAAATGGTATGATCTGAAACGCCTAGGATTAATATATAACCCCTCCAATGCATAAAATCAAACCCCACTTGGTTTGTGAGATATGAGCAAAAATATGAGATTCAGGCCCTGGTATGGATTTCTCAGAAAATGCACTGAATGACCTCCAAACTTTGCCAAACTGATTCTCCAATGAAATGATGAATTCCAAACTCTTGTGCAATCAGTTTCAAACCCTCAAAATCAATTCTCAGATTAATCCGGCATGAAATGGCTAAATACCATCTCCAATGAGCAACCCTTCAGAAGATATTTCACTTCCTCAGTTATGCAAATCCAAAGGAGTTATCGTTCCCAAAGACCTAATGAAATTTGCAAACCAAATGACTACAAATTGCTCCAATATGGAAGTAGAAGAATCCTCAAATCAAGTCTGTCCAAATGAGAGGCCAAGCCATCTATTTATTCACTTTTCTAAGAAGTTACTAAGAACTTCTAGAAACATCCAATTATAATGCACTTTATAATAAAATAACATTATAATATAAAACTGCTTTTCTCAACTCAAAATTATAACAATGTACGCTCATAACTGAATGTAGGCTCTACTACAACTGATCTCCAAATGATCGCGAGATAACTCTCTCCTCATCGCTATCAGTCTATGAGAGCCCGTGATAGACTGATCCCGCACGCCAAATGATGTTAGCCAAAATGGGGACATGACAATAGAAGATATCAATTGTGCTTTGTCAATTAATATTTGTGTTCTATACAGTTGGGGGTCTGTCAGCTTTTCAGTACTATGACACATAGGATGTGGGCCTGCAAGGCAAGCAATTCTCTCAGAAAGGATCAAGTATCTGACAAACAACCACACTCCATTTTTCTTCTGCAATAATATGCTAGCATTAGGGTTTGTTGAGGTAGCTTTAGGGGGTAATGGTCTTGGGGTTTCTAGACTGCTACATTCTAAAGCTTCCATTTGGGAGGACTTTGTATTAAGCTGGTGGCTGCATCCCATAATGCAGTGCATAAATTTGGCTCCTTCTCCACCTTTCTGCTTGGTTTGGAGATATGGAGGTCTTGGGTGCTCAAACGGAGGAAGCAGCTCAGGTTATTGAAGGGTCCTTTTGTAAGGAAGGTAACTTGTCAGGAAAAGAGGAGTTTCCAGCTGAGGATTGATGGACAACAGTGAAATGAAGCTGTTCTCATTAATTAATGGTCTTTAAAGTTTTTTGTGCAGATGTTTAAAAGGTTTTGGAGAGCCTCATGGTGATCCATAACAAATGTCACTTGCAGGTTTCAAGTGAGTACACATTCCCTCCCTTCTATGCTGATAAAATAAATTGAGTACAGAGAAGGAAGGAAATTTTTCATGGAATTCATTTTTCATTGCTGGATGCCAGTGTAGGATCCTCTGATGGGTGGAGGTAAAAATACAAGTGTGGTGCAGGTTGAAGACATGGCTGGTTGGGGTGTGGCAGATAATTCTGGTATGCTTCACTGGGGTGTGTGTTGTTTCCATCCTATTCCTTTTGTTTGCAATTGTCTATGATCAAATTAGCATTAGTGCTGGGAGAAGCATTACCTTGTTTTCAGCTCCTTAGTTGATAATTTTTGCTCGTAGAAGTTTGTATATCTGCTGGTTTTGTATTGAGTTCTTATGTGCAGTTAGTTTTGATTGTTAAGGTTATTTTATCAATTATACATTCTGTAATGTTCCAATTATGCTATATTATTGAGCAAGGTCCCCAATAGAGTTCCCCACTAATTCATCTAAAAAGAATATTATCATATTTGCATTCCATACACTTCCAGCATGACAGATATTTTGGACCACTTAATACACATTTTATTGTAAGCATTTGGCATCAAAATATGCCTAATGTTAAACAGCACTTCGCTTGGGTTTGAAAACACGTCTATGTTTACAATGGAATAGAAATCTCACAGCACTTCACAAACAGTTAATGGAAAGAAACATGGAAATACACATATATGAAATAATGTACTCATTCGATGAGATTTAGCCATAAGTAAATACACTTTTTATGTTTGAACTTTCACCACTGTATGAAATTGCAAAAATCAACAAATTGTAAATGAATGAAATTCAGCGTGGCAAGATAGTACCAGCAGCCTGCTAGCAACTTCTTAAAATCTTAAGATAATTCTATATCAACTAGCAGCTGCATCTGTTACACGTGTAGTCTAACAGTTTTCACTCCGTAAGCTTTCATGGAGAAAAGAAACCATGAACAGATGAAAAATAGCAATAGAGATGATTGAAAACTAAACAGGAAATTCCGAAATTGCATAACAGGAGGAATGGAATTGTACCTTCATAAAAAAAGTTAAAGGTCACGAAATAGAAACAGAAAAAACTTAGACAGTGCAAAATTAAGCGTCATTTCCCTTCCTTTACCACCAGTCTAAGTGAAGTTATGAAATCCTGGTAGATATACAGAAGCAAGATGCAGAAGATGTAGATAAGGTGTCATATCTTGAGTGGATGTGACATTTAAGTACAAAAAGAAAGCAGGGAAAAAGAGAAAAGTATTTTCCTAGTAAAATGAAGATGCACACAGGGCATTATATAGAGTCAAAACCTACTAAGTATCATAACAGATGGGATAATACCAATGTGCTGCCATGTTAAAAACAACTTAAAGATTCTGTCATTGACCACTTTTGGGGACAAAACAGGAACAAATCAGGACTTAAAGATTTTTGGCATAAGAGATTCCAAGTAATACATAGTTGGACATTTTCCTCTCAGAATAGTGCAATTTTATCTTTATAAGAAGCTAGAGAAGAGGAATGGGGAAAATAAGTAGAGGCCATGTTCCTTTATGCTCTTGTTTTTGCTTAGCAACCATGAGAGGGTAACCTGCAGTCTAATCCAATCATGCAATGTCTTGTTGGAATCTCCTATAATTGATCCATGAAACCTACTTGAAAGTTGAAGGTGTCAGGGAAGCCCTACTCTGTGAGACATATAAGTGTCTTCACACAGTTTCTTAGTGAAAGGATTTGTAATTAACCTCACTTATCACCTCAAATACCATTTTTTCAGCTAAAAAACCAACACTTAGACAACCTAAGTCTGCACTTTGGAGAAGAGAACAGTCATTTTCAAACCATTACATTATTAATTATCAAAACCACCGCCTTACATTGCTGTGTGAAGGGGAGCCTGTATCTCACTTTGCCTAAAGTTTTTAAACTATCCATGCAAAAAAAGGAAAAATTACAGGCAGAGAATTCTTACAAGCTGAGTAAAGAATGAAAACCTTGCATTATCCTGGTCGCCTCCACAGTTGTGCATAGGTAGGAAAGATTTTTTCTCTTGCTATATTTGTTAAGTTAAAATATTGAGGGAGCACTGATAGAAATGATTAATAGTAAAATGAGAAGAACTGACTAATGAAACTTAAAACGCCATGATCTTTTACAAATGATACCAAAGAAAAAAAAAGAATTTCTCAAAAGAACAAAATTGAAAAGAATGTTACCTATGTGGCCCTGCTTTGCTGCAATATGTAAGACATCATATCCAGCACGGTTTTGTTTAGTAAGAGTTTCAGGATGAGCAAACTTCAAAAGCTCTTTTAACACTTCCAAATGCCCTCGTTCTGCAGCAATGTACAAGGGTGTTTCTCCTAGCTCATTCACTTCGTCCACCAGACTTGGTAAGTTCTCCCCTGTCTCAATATCAATCACAGTATGATCTGCCTGAGGACTCTGTAAGCCATTAGATTTTACATTACCCAACAGTTGTTTCACAGCCTCTAAATCTCCCTTTTTCACTGCTAAATGTAGCTCAGTATCGTTATGTCTACCAGTAACTTGCTTGACATATTGTTTTTTCCCTGTTTGGTCCAGTGCTTTACCAGAGTTAGACAACAGTAAACCTGGCTGATCCAGGGCTTTCCCGGAGTTGGACAACAATAAACCTGGGTTCTCAGGTGCTTCCCCAGAGTTAGACATCACCAAACCTGGTTGAGGCCCTGTACAATTGTCTTGAAAAGAATTTAATGCTCTACCTGAAAAAATTCAACATATAAGCATGTCTATTGCATTGACCTTCAGTTATCAGTTTTCCTCAAATAGGAGCGTCTAAAATAGTTAAATCAAATTAATAAAGTACTCCCAACCTATTCCATATACATATTTAATTGACAAAATATAACATCACAAAGGCATTTTCTCTTGAGCTTTAATAAATATTGTCAGATATATTGAACAATTGAGGTCGTTTATCAGCTTATTAGTGATTGGAGAAAAGAATTCATCAATGGATGGACAAGTTGAAATTAGATCCAATTCCAAAGAATAGAAAGCAAATATATTATTATGTCATTCATAAAATACACTCCAAATCATTGTATCCATATTCCATCAAGGAAATGTGGAAATGCATGTATATGTCATAAGAAATGGAAAATTGGAATTTAAATACACGTGGGTTTACCTCAAGTAACAGATGTTGCAAGGTCTTGGGGACAATATATGCTCTAGTGTAATTCATAATCATGCCAGAGCTATTATATTTTACCTAATAAATAGATTATTCAACTTTCTACAAGCACTATGATATTGCAGTCTTGATTCCATAGTTGAGAGTTAATTAACAAACAGTTTCCAAACAGGACCACCACTTTTATTGCCACATGCTCTTAGTTTCACCAAAATTTCAAATTATATCCTGTCATCAGACTGTATAATATATAACAGAAAACAGCACACCCCATCAGCAGAATGATTGAAGAAAGATCCATTTTTTATTTAAAAAAAGTATTAAGATGAGCCCAGCAGGGATCATATCAAGATTGAAAAATGAGTAAACTCAAATGCTAGAACAAATTATTTTGCTTGTAATCTCTGTTGCGAATAACAAAATCATGAACTAGTACATAGGCATCCAATTTCTGCTAATACGATTATTGCTAATGTTGACCTTTGTACTTAATCTACCACTACAGCTATCAATAGATTCTTTGGGCTTGTAAGCTCTGCTTTCAATCACAAAATCATGAACTACTAATATTATGACTACTACCATTGACCTTTGTACTTAATATACCACAGCAGCTATCAAAAATATTTTCTTTATTGACTTCTATGATAATATAATTCCCTTTGCAGAAGTTAATAGAAAATTCTCATGTGGCCAGACAGAATAGATTTATGCTGAAAGTTGAGGAGCCACTAGTTCGACAGGTAAGTATGGATGATTAAACAGAGTGAGAGGTTGGGCTACCACTTAGTTCAACATCAGGTTCCTTGCCAGAGGGATGATCTCAACCAACATGGGTATTCTCTACCATAATACATACGATGAAAGAACATGCAAGCGGACCCACTTAACCCTTCTTCACCAGGGAGTGACTAACACTTGAAAGAAGACATAATCTGTTTCAAGTCTTGAATGATTTCAACATTCATACATTTGACCAGGTATTTAACGCCCTCAAGCACAGATACCATATGCTGCTGATGCTAGTTGTTGACCACCAGAAATTCATTGCCCGTAGCAAGGTGAAGAAAATAGTGGAGCAGAGAAGCAATGAGATTATTTTCTTTTATTTCCCTAGCCAATCCTTGGATGGTGGTCTTTAAGATTCAACAGTATTCAATATGGTAATTTGGTAAAAATACCAAATACTTTATCTGTATGTGGCTGAGATTGAAAAATTCTTCTGGAGAAAGAAGATTAACAAAGAGTCTGGATTGCAAGGGCCAGGAACCCACTGTGAGGAGACCTGCCTTAAAAAAATGCATTCATTCCCATTAAATGTTTCAGCAGATAGGGTGAATGAACCACTAGAATCGTATGTGGGCATCTGGTTGACCAAGGTGAGAGATGATTAGAGGTTGGGAAGTGATAAAGAAGGCTGGAGATAATTTAAAAATTCTTCCAGATAATCAAGTAGCTCATGTTGAACCATAGGAGGAAGAGGGGACTTGGGGAGGGAGGTTTTCATCAGAAATAAAGCAGAGGTATTTCTCACAGAGGCATGGAGACATTCCTGTGAGGAGAGGGGCTTGAGATGGCGAATATGTCACAGAAGGCTTCTCATTTACTTCAAGATGCAGAGGATCTTCTTTATTATCGATCCAAATGGTACCTTGTTCCTTTTCTCAGACATTAACATTTCTGATGGGCTGAACCTGGGGATTATTGAAATAGAGCTGCTCACTGACTTATTGAACAAAGATCCATAACGATGGAGAACTGTGGCAGATAAAACAGATATAATTATTTTCAACAGATATTGAAATGGTTACTGGCTAATAGATAGATTATTTGAACTTTTCAGGGAATTTTCTGATTGCTTGACACATGTCAAAAAGGACCCAGGAAGTGCTGGTTTCTTGAGAGAGGAGTTTTGGAATACATATGGCTCCTAGCTGTTTTGTTTTTGTAAAATACTGACATACTACAAAGATGCTGTAACTTACAGCATCAAACCAACATAATATCCTGCCAGCCTTTGCAGCCTATAACTAAGTCCCTTACATATAGGCAAGTTCAGATCATTTAAGAACCAAAATAGATAGTTAAACTATGCCATACATGCTTTGAAAAGTTGAAATATGCCACTCTTAAGAATCAGGGGAAAATGAAGATAAATAGAACGTGCAGAACTAAGGCATTCAAGCAGACATCTTTGTTCCACTATAGTGCGTTGGGGGGAGGGAAAGCAGGGGATGCATGTATATATATGGAAAGTCAAATTTTTACAAGTCTGGATATTCATAGTGTATGAAAAGAGTCAATCTAACATGTTTGTTGATTCAAGTATAGCAGCATAATATATATACATATACATACATACATACATACATATATATATATATATGAAAATTGATGCAGGAGCATCCTGGGTGTAAGAGCAATCTTGCATCACCCAAAAATATTTCTGTTTTTATTTTCAATAAGGGCTATTTTGTGCAGAGCTGCTATTTATGGAAAGTTACTATTTTTGGTCATTTTCGTATGTGCTCAGAATGATCTGATTTCTTTCTTGGAGGTTCATTTTGGTCATATAAGTCTGCCAGTAAAGTTTCATTGCTAGATCAAGTGTATATTGGAAGATATTGAAGATTTTCGGTATTGGCAGCAGGGTACAGAAACTTTGAACTCAGTTTTGAAAGCTTTAGAGGCCTCGGATGAGGTCGAAAATTTGGGTGACGGGCGCTTGCGCCGGTCAAGCTTGTAGAGCGCTTCGTGGCGTTTCCGAAATGGGATTATAATAGCCGATCGGGTCAACTGGTGATGACTTATGGTCTTCGGAAGTTGGGCCACCTGAAATGGCGGAAAATAATTTTCTTCAAAATTTTTGTTCGGGTTTCAAAGGTTATCTTGAGCCGACTATGATGTAATGAAATGTAAAATAAAATAATTCTAAGTTTGGTCGGCCTTATTGGCTAAAATTCTGAAACCTTCCCAGGCGATGGAGAATTGCCTATATAAGGAAGGCTGTATTATTGTCTTAGGTAGTTCAGAATAGTTCTGGGTAGTAGATCTGGGTAATAGTTCGAGGCTTTGTCCTACAGAATATTGTAAGGGAATGCCCATGTGGCTTTGCATGTTGTAATTCTGAAAATTTGTAATTCCACATTTGTGGAGATAATAAGAAGCCAATTTTCTGTTCTTGCATATTATTGTTGTTGTTTCTCTATGTCTGTTATGTGTTTGTGGTATTAAGGGGAGCACCCTTCATCAAAAATAGTCAATGTTGTTGGAAATTGTCATTAATGTCAAAGTTGCTTTTGTCAAAGGTTGGAAGATTGTTATATCGGCTTCAATAGTTTGGCTGATCATGGAATCAATAGGTATCAAAGCCAGTTCCGCTAGTATAGTCTAACCTAACCACTAGAAAGTAGATCTCAAAGAGCACACATCCCTTATCAGGAAGGATTCTCCTCAAACAGGGCTCCATTGTTCAATGAAACAAACTATGCTTTCTAGAGCATAAGGATGCACACTTACCTAATGGCTCTTGGATTTGATATTTGGCAATCAGTAGTGGATGGTTATGTCCCCTGGCTTGGTACTCCCATCCCTATACCAGAAACATTTCGGGGACTCGGGGACATCTAGGAAATGTCCCCTCCCCGTTCCCCTTCTCTGCCCAAAATTGGAAATTTTGAAGAAACACACAAGGGACATGGGGGATGGTTGCAGCCCAGCTCATATTTGGACACCTTTTCAAAAATAAAAACACAATTTTAAATGAAAATGGGTGGGTGGGCCCATAAGGATCCCCCCACCCCTTTTATCAAAACCTAAACTTAATGCATCCATCAAAACAACCAAAAAGAAAAATATGATTCATTTTAACATTTGCAAACTAAGATGAGCAGCAAAAGAAGTGCAGCAAGTGGTCAAGGAGAGAACAGAAGTTCAAAGAGGAGACTAGGGCATCAGATCCACTGAGCTAGAGGTGAGTTAATCATCTTACAATTGATTTTTGCAATTTGCTTTGCATTTTTTCAAGTTTTTTCAAGGTTTTCAACACATAGGGAGGCCAGAGGACATTGTGAGCTTTTCTTTATATTTGGACTTGCAGCTCTCTTTGAAATTCGTGTCTAAAAAAAATCATGAGCAGCAGTGCGAGTAGTGATAGTGAGGATACTGAAGTTCAAATGCAAGAAAGAAGAAGACCTAGAAATATGGCGGCCATGGGGGGGTCTTCCGAGAGTGGGAGTGGAGCAGGGCCAGCAAGTTTGAACCAATTTGAATGTACTTCCCAACTCCTCAAAACCTATGCAAAAGGCCCACTCAACCTCTATTACAATTCACATCAAGAGTTAATAAGATAAGAAAAAAAGTTCAGGGAGTAGTAGCATATGGGAGTGTCATTTGTGTCAAAAAAAATATAGGCGCTTACAAGAGTTTATTGCCATCTTTTGTGGATAAGTGTTCAAGAGGTGAAAGGTTGTAAACAAATAACTCAAGATGAGAAATTGCGGCAACTAGATTATATATGGAGGGGGAGGCATTAAGTGAAGGGATTCCAACGGAGAGTTTGCAGCCTGGTGTGTCAATGCCTACAAGATCCATGGATGTTGCTTCTCATTCTAATAGGGGAAAGAAGAGAAGTGCTAATGTTGCGTTAAGTTTTTTTATGCTCATGCCATACCATTTCATGTATCACATTCACCCTACTTTAAACAAATGTTCAAGTTGTCGGTCCCTCATGTGTTCCACTTGGAGAAACTAAGCTACACACCACCCTTCTTGATAGAGCGTACTCCAAGGTGAGTGTTTTGATGCAAGATATGAGACAAACATGGATAAGGGATGGCTGTTCCATAATCATGGGTAGGTGGACCAATATCAAACATCGGCCACTCACAATCTTATTGTCACTAGTTCAATAAGCTCTTATTTTCTTAGAGCTATAGATTGTTTGAGGACAGGAATGGATGCAGCCTTCCAATTTCAAATTTTGAGAAATGTCATAGAGGAGGTTGTGACCGATTTAGCCCGTGTGTGTAAGTTAGTTGGATTGATGGTGGAGGATGCTTATAAGCACATTTTTTGGACCAATGTTGTGTGCATGCAGTGAACAATACCTTAAAGGACATTGGGAAGATAGATTGGATGAAAGCAAGAGGCTAGAGATGTGAAGATGTTTATTTGCAACCGTCACACTTCACTCGCTTGCTTTAGGACTTTTTTGAGGAAGGAATTTCTCAAGCCCATGGAGACTAGATATGCCAGCAACTTCATTTTATTAGAGAAGATGCTTGGAACCAAAAGGCTATACAAGCAATTGTGGTCAATGCAAAGTGGGGTAGATGGCATGAGGCAAGAAAACTAGAGGGAAGACGTGTGAAATGAGAAATCCTTGATGATGACTAGTTATCTACAATGAGGCAAGAATAGGGGGATTGCTGATTTTATTATTCACTCTTTAAAATGTTAATTTAATTATTTAATATATGTTTCTAACTTGTGAAACATGTCCATTATTTTCTATGATTTTAATTTTGTTAACTTATTTGCACTTGCAAATATGTTTGCTCCTTCATTAAGGCTATTGTGCTAAGTTGTCGATTCGAATTTGTTGATGTTTGTAGCATCGGTCAGATAAATAAATGAGACTATTAATTATTATGAGAAATGATTTACTACACGTATATATTATTTATTAATATATATAATAATTTATATTATTTATATATTAATATACATATATATATATATATATATATATATATATATATATATAAAGTTAATCTTATAATATTTATTTAGTTAATTAATAAATCAGACTAATGAATAGACATGGACATGCCTCTTCTTGTCATTTGCCATGTATAAATCATTGGGATCAATGCATTTGGAAGATAAATAGACAATAGTAGTATTACTACATTTGCATTCGATCTCACAAACTTAACACGAATCAAGAACAGGTTCGGGTAGGAGAATACAATTTGTGGATTTGTGAAAAAAAAAAACTCCCATTATGATTCGTATGGATCCGTGTGTGTGTGTGTGTGTGTATTAAAAAAAAAAGAGAAGTATACATAATTGTAAAATAAATCATTTCATAGTATGAATCTATGATGCTTGATCATTAATCAATGCCAAATGTCAAAAATAAACATTATGATTCAAAATAAAATCATTAGATTGAATTACAGGGTTTGGATCAACCCTGTGCGAATCCGGCACGAATCGATTCGCGAATCTGAATCCGATTCGTGGCCTAGATAGGCAAATCCGGTAACTAGGCTATCGTGAGAGTGATTAGATATGCCAATAACTAACTCTCCTGACCTTGGAGAGATTTATGAGACCTTTGACAGCATGCTTGGACAGATCAAACAAGCAATGCATAGCATGCTCCCTACTTTGGGATCTTATGAGCATCTTAGGCCCATTGTGACACGACAGTGGAACATTATGAACACCTTGCTTCATATGGCAGCCTATGCTCTCAATCCCAAACTGTATGCACTGAGACCTAGGAGAGTGCCTCCATCCCATGATGAAGAGGTGAAAGAAGGCTTCATGAAGGTCCTTCCACCAAAAATGTATACTAAGGAGGAATCTTCCATACTTTGCAAGCAATGGCTTGCATTTAATAATCTCTATGCTTCAACCTTCAATAAAGCAGAGGTGAGGTCGGATAGAACTACATTAGCTCAAATCGACACTACTGGATGGTGCACATGGCATAGAAAGGATGCACCGGAGTTAAGAATACTTGTCATGCATCTTCTTTCACAGGTTGCCAATTCCTTTGTTGCAGAGAGGAATCAATGGTTGTTGGGATGTATCGTCAGACTCCAGTCTACAAGATCACCAATACCTTGAGTATCGCTAGACTCCAATCTTATTATGAGATGTTAATCCCAAAGATGCTATGCAAATTGACAAGGAGACACAAGAGGGATTGGTTGGGGTTCCATTGCTTGAGGCAGCCCCTTATACTTGCAATGACTCAAACTTGAGCTCCGATTTTGATTTAGATCTATCATCTGCTGATTAGGGATAGCCATATATTTTCTTAGTTCTATGTTTATGTAGGTCATCTTTGTCTTCATAATATTTTATCCTTCTCTCAATTCGTAGTAAAAATTCCCTTGGCTGCATTAAAACATCAACTTAATGTTTATATGTAACCAGATAATGGACCAAGATGTCCAATCTTTGTGACATCGAAATCTTGGTCATCGTGATTTTCTATGCATATCTATCCTAAAATGTGTTTTGTGTCTATTGTTCACTACTACTCTATATGAATCAATACTTTGACTAAATTTGAAGGTTACATTTGATTTTGAACTATTTCAGAATCTGCTTCTCATATTCGGGTGACATGGTGAAATCGATGGATACAGGTATACGAACGGGAGCAGAATGAATATGGCAGAGACAGAGGAATTTCATGGTTATTATATATGGTTTATGTAATCTGAATCAATTATGTTTCTATGCCAATTTTGTGAAAAGGCATTTATTTAGGTTAGTTTTTTAGGCTATGTTTGTGGATTGAAAGAACAATATCTGGCTGATTAGAGTCATGCTGATATTTTGTAAACTTTATGTAATTTTCTATTAAGTAAAATTTAATATTATATAATCAGGCTTATAGCCTTTTGCAAAAAAAAAAAAAAAAACTCTACGTGTTATGAGAAATGGTTTCTCTATTATCGCTTGATTAAATTTTTATTTGGATGATATATTCTTTGAAGTTCCCTACTTGAAAAATTTTCTGTGAAAAACTGTTTCTCTTTTGTCCGTCTGGGATGCAACATGTTTGTTGTAGTTGTTTCGATGTCTTACTGGATTTTCAAAGGTTTCAGCGTTTGATGTGATATTGCAATCTCTACGATTAAACATTATTTTAATATTAATAATAAATTGTAATGCAGTGTTGTTAGTAGCATTTCAGCGTTTGTTATGATACTGCAATCTCTATGATTAAACATTCTATTAAAATTAATAATAATTTGGAAATTTGGAATGCAATGTTGTTAGTAGCATTTTATCATCCACTAACATCATACAACAAGACTAGAGGTTTGCTTACATACCATTCAATAAAATATTTTATCGTTAACTTTATCAACTTCATGCAAAGCTTGCTAAAGAATCATTTACTAGCAAAGCTTACATGCTGCACTGCATTCTGCTATTTTAGACGAACTTTTTTCATTTGGACAATTCATGAGCTAAACAATCTATTTTAGACAAATCATGGGCTAAACTCTATTTTGTTTGCTCTATATCTCAATGCTATGGATATGCCTTTAAATTTTAAAAATTAGTAGTTTTTGTCTCTTTTTCTTCATGTTTTACCATTTTTTAATCCATTTTTAACTTATTTTTCCCCCTTTAAATCCTGTTTTTTTTTTCAAAAAATATTATACTTTTAGTTTGCTGACATTTTCCCTGAAAGCTTTTTGCTTCTATTCACTTGTATGCACTCTTCAACAACTAAAAATTTTCTTTCCCCAGTTGCATGTGATCCCACAATATCCCATTGACGAAAAGACTCAAGAACAAGAAATGTATGCTGTCGTCACAATTACATTCTACAGTTGTAAGTAGTCATTCAACTGTTTTACACTTTTATTTTATAGCTGTATGGAGAGACTCCAAAGTTTTACAGTTGCCTTTTGTTAAAAAAAAATCAGAACACCAGTGAGACATCTGACCATAACCAAGGCAGTAGAAGGGACATCCCCATGACAGTTTTAGAAATGTCCCCAGCCATCCCAGGATGGCAGTGCATCCTGGGGACAGGGGATGGCCAGGGGACATTCCCTGCCATTCTACTGTACCAGGGACGTGTTAGGAGGGGGATGCATCCCCATGTAACATAGATAGAAGCAAAACTGGACCATTATTTCAGAGGCAATATTTACAAGATTTAAAGGAATATTCTCAAATATAGGAGACCCAACTACAAAATTTCTCAAATATAGAATAATCTATCCAAATGAGTTCTAATGTAAGTGACAGCAAATATGCAAAGAGCCTTACAAAAATATTAATAGTTCATTAAAATTAGGAAGTGGGTCAATGGAATGCAAAAAAACACAAGTCACAATAGTTAGTGAAGAGTACCAACAAAACTCCAATACCTAAGATAAAGCATCTAAAACAAAATTGAGGAAAAGTAAGAGGGGGTAGACTCAAACAGGTTTAGACAAGTGTGAATCTAGAAATACTATTTATCAATCTTCTAGGGAGTAAGAAACCACTGATACAGCCAAGCTAAATGAATTAATTTACAGGGCTCTAGTTCGTAACAGATTCGAGTGCATAAGGGCCAACATACTTATTAGCTGACACAAAATGGATAGGGAAGGTATGATATCCTCAAGGGAAAAACCTCTGCTAATGGCTAAACAATCCTGGGAACATGATACGATGCAGGAAACTTTCCAATGCCTCTTATAAATTGTATCACAATGATAGGATGCTCTATTTGTAGAAAGAAAAAATGGCATTAATTTTTGTTATGTTTCCTCTCACTGAACTTAAAATAAGAGTTTCATGAAAACTGGCAAGAAGCAGTGGCAAAATCAGATAAACTTAATCTAAATCTAGAAGCAACAGGAACTAATTCTATTTTTTATCAGTCATGAATAAGTTTGAAAGATTTTTATCAGATTTAATCATTCATTATGGAAAGAGTTGGCCAATCTTAAATCTCTTTTAGTTCCACAGAAAAGAATTTTGAGGTCTGGAAAGTATATTCAATCCCAAACTAGATCTCTCTAGCGATCCACATTCAAGTTATCAACTTCGAACAGAAACTAGGGATTGCAATACTAACCAGATACAAACTCACAGTACATAACACAAACTATTGAGTGAAAAGGGTCGAGAGACACATCCAAATGCACAGTAGGAATGAAAACTTCTAACAGGTGTGCAATACCAACAAAATACACAATGAAACACATTTTCCTCTCAACCTGCCCACCATAAAATGACAATAGACAATATTACAAAATATTTGCAATCATAACCTAGTAAAAGAAATCTGTCCAAAACTGAATGCCCATAGAAAAAATCTTCTAGACAAGTAAATATACTTTCATAGATGTTATGAATATTTTGACCCAAGGCCATTAAAATCACCTCATCCCATTGACTCGCAAAGTAAATCTTAAGGGAAGCACTGAGCTTAACAGCCAATTATCTTCTTAGGCTTGAATAGTAGTACTCTTTGCTTTGAATTACTCATGAGTCATAACCCAAAACCTCTAGACATGACGTTACTCCAAAAAAATCATTCCAAAATATTAACATCCACGAATCTCAGTGCCTTCAAAATGCAATGGAGAGGTCAATTTTAACAATGTTAAGGTCAATTGTAGGTTATGAGAGGTGGATTATAAGAAGTGTTGAGCTAATCATTCAATAGTGTTTCTATGTTTAGATGGCACTCAAAATTCAATTACTCGTAACAAAAACTTCCAAAGTGTCATAATATCAAAAACTTCCAAAAGATCAACACCCATGTCTACAACCATTAAAGCTCACTAGGAGAAAATATCGTGTGTCACCAGTAATGAAAGATGGGCCATACTAAAAAGCTCAATGTATTCAATACCTGTTGCAGTTAACCCTAAAAAGCATATTTCAGAATATCGGAGCACATAATCCAAGGGGGTATAGTGCAGCTGTAATAGGAGAAACTTGCAAGAGAATAGCTCAAGTTCAAGTCCTCTATACTAAACGGGGCAACACGTAGCTTCCGCTCGCTTGTAACGCGGTTGTGGTTAAAGGGATACATTTGGACTATAAACCAAGTTTACAAATCATAAGAAAGCAGTTCAGACTTTTGATTGGGATAAATTCAGTGAGATAGATATCTACAATTGGAAGAAGAAGGTCCAAATTCACAATTGGGTACACTCCAGCACGACCCATGTTTACAATCTTCAGAGAAAAGCCCAAGCTTGCTACATACATCTAATGCAACCAGCGTCTACAAAATTTAAGAAAATGGACATAACTTGCAACTGGGTACGGTCCCACTTGACGCATTTTTATAATCTTAAGAACACATTCCACTCTGGTGGTCGGATACATCTACATCTAGTGCGATCAATATTACAACTTGATAAGTTCCAGCGTGAGCCATGTTTAAAAATCATAGAGAGTATGGCACAAAGTTAGTACTTCGGAATTTCAGACTACCCATAAATAGAAATGGAGTAGAATCACATTATCTGAAAATTGAAAAGAACATAACAAAAACCAATTCATTTTTTTCACGAAAAGCAGAGGCATATGTCCCAAATTGAAAGGTGCAAGGAAGTGAAAGGACACCTGAGATCTCAGATGAAGGAGACCCAACAGGCTGATTTTCCGAGTCTAATCTCCCCATAAAATGTTTGCCAGGTTCTGTTTCACAAACCTGATCTCATGATCGCCCAGACTAATATTATTCATCAGGAAGTAAAGAGGATTCGAGCTTGAACCATTTAATCTCTTCCATTTCTCACTAAACCAGAGAATGTTCTGAATAAAAGGAAATTGTATAAGAATTGAACACTTATATATTCATTCTTCAGATCGAAGAGATGCTATACACGTCAACTGACGGAGTGAAAGAGTCTATTATGAATAATGAGTTTGTGAACGCGTTTGTTTGCAGATGAGTGCTCCCGTCAAAATGGTGTCTGACAAAGAAATACAGCCTTGTCCGCGTGGCAAAATCTCACTCGATAACTTTCTGTGACATGGACCCCAATTGACACTCGGGAACAATGTCAAAAACGACAAATTAATTTACATTTAGCACGTGAATTGTACTAGCTCCCTACCCAAAAAAAACCAAATCTTTTTTAGATTCGTAAAAATACAATGATTTTTTTGCAATTTTTGTGGTTTTCAAAATTTTGTGAAAATCTGTTGTGTTTTCTAATTTTTGAGATTTGGTCAATAGTGCATTTTGTAGGGAGCTTAGCCGGCACCTATGAGACCTTGTCTAAGGAATCAAAATATTAAATTAATCATTTTTAAAAATATATATATGTTGCTCTTTCCGTTATGAATCTTGAGTAAGAAACTAGTTGTTTTGTGAAGCCTTGCTCATTCAAGTTATCTACTTTTAAATCATTTTCAAACAAACTATGAATATTTGCATACATTGCACACTCTTTAATGAAATGCCATCATGTTTCCACCACCCCTTGCTCCAATAAATGCAAGTCCTTTCTTCCCATTCTTCTTTGGGCGTGTTCCATCTACCAGTTTCACATCTTAGATGATGAGAACTAGTCCTCAACTATGCAATTAAAATTTTAGCTTTTCCCTTAATTGTAGATCCCAAATAAATTTTTTCATTATGCTGTCATGTGGGGTTAAATTCTTTGACATAGTATTTTATTTTTCTGCCTAGCTATTTTGTCCACATGATATTCTTGAATTTTTCTTTCATCCACTTTTTTATCTCCTCATTAATGTTAGGACAATCATGCAAATTTATTTCCCACTTGTTCATCCACTTGTTATTATGTATCTTCCAAGTTTTTTCCTTACGACTTAGCTCCTCTCCAACAATTATTTTCGGCTAGCAGTACTTATCCATATTTTCTACCTTTTTTAAGTAGCATAACAAGTGAATGATCATTGAAGTATCAATTGGGAACATACCCACCTTAGTTAAAAGAATCTCGTAAGGTACTATTGATTTGACTTTAAGATAGCTAGTGATTAGATTTTTTGAATTCTTTCTATTTGTTGTCATTTTTTGTTTGACATGTTATTCCCCCGAACTTCACACCCATAAAGACTAACTAGCACTATTAACAAACTGAACAAGATTTTCTTAGTCTTCCAATCCCACGGCTCCACTTTCCTACAAATATTTTTAAGAAGGTGTAGAGCCCTCCACCCTCCTTGAATCCTCTTTGATATACACATCTCCCAATTAAGCCTATTGTGAAAATCAATTCCTAGGTACTTGTATTCCATTACTACCTCCAAGGGGTTGCCCTTGAAGATAAAATTAACCTATTGTCTCTTCTTTTTCAAAGAGAAAATCATGAGTTTGGTCTTGTTGGTGTTCACTTACATCCTAACCTCCCAACAAAATAATTCAAGTGCTCTCTCAAACCATGTGTAGATTTTGCAATAAGAATAGGGTCATTAACATATAAAAGTAGCTTCACCACGTACCCTACTAATTGGATGCCTTCTCCAATGGTCTTATTTAACCACTATTCAAGTTTGTCAATATATAAGCCAAACAAGATGGGAGATAAAGGACACCCCTATTTGACCAACCCTAATGTCACTACCAAAACACTTGAGTGTACTTCTCCCCCTTGGTTATCCCAAAAAAATTTAATGAGATGTCATAAGTGATGCAATGGTCAATGGTAGAGTGCTTAAGCCTAAAGCTAGTTTTCCCTCTTTCTCTACAATGTCCCCTTTCCATAATAGGATTTAATAATAAATAATAAGTTTTTATAAATAAATAATAATAAAATTATGATTACAATATAAATAATTAATAATAATTAAAATAAATATAAATAATAGAATTAAAATAAATAAATAAACACAAAAATACAATCTATTATAATATAATGTAATCCATTATCAATACAATCATATAATAAAAATAAATAATATATTATTTTATTAATATAATATATATTATCAATAAATCAATATATAATCTACCAAGGGGTACAACTTAAGAAGAAAAAGGTATAAAGGGGGGCATAATATAGAATGTGAGGGGGGTCATACAAAGTACGATAATAATCATGGTGGAGTAGGAAGAAGCATTTGCACTTATACATCGATTATGATTGATGAAGCGCGACTATTAATTGGGGCACATACTACATAAGTAGTATCAAACCAAGTTGTGAGCAAATTCCACAACATTCATACCTTCTAATTGGGAAGAGCACTATCAAGATCCTTCTTTCAGAGCTATGGAAGTTTATATTACCAACAAGCTTAAGCATCACTGGAGTAACATTTTTGGGCACTCATGGTTGAAGATCAATATAATGGTAGATTATCATTAGCAAAATAATCTAGAATTCATCAATCTATATAATGGGACCCAAACTCAATATAGAAGTCAGACCAAGCATACTATCAATATCACGTTGGGAAGAAAGTCAAGAATCATTGAATTGGAAATCTATGACAATTATTATATTGTTGGCTCAAGAGAAGGGAAATAAATATTCATTCATTAATAAGCTTACTTGAATTTGTATATAGTGTTGCAAAGAGTACTAGGTGATTCATTCACGAAGGGTTATTGTAGGAGTCATTATCGATCTTGCAAGGATTCGACTCAAGTTTCTAAAGGTGATACGATTTCCAAATATACACAACTACCATGGATATGGAGGATCGAAAAAGATGAATGCATCGATAGTGTTGGCATGACTGATGAGATTGTTGGCATAACTGATGTAACTAATGTTGAGATCAAATGAGTATGTTATGTTGTGTGTTTGATGAAGGTATGATAGGATGATCAACTATGATGTTGTCATTGATGTCAACTTAGTATATGTTGATTGACAGTGTTCTTACTATGCTGAGGTATGTTTAAGAGGTTGGATCTAGAGCTGGGTATGTGCAGGATCATGGTATACCAAACTATGGCCTTAAGTGGTAATGAAAAATCAGAAAACCAAGGTTAGTCAACTTGACGTAAAAGGTTGAACATCTTATGAACCTTATGTGAAAAAGTTGTAAGAATAGAATCTGTAGGAAATTGAATGTAGTTTCTAAACTACTAGCCCTTGTTTGAAATTTTTTTGGTCTAATTGTTCAAAATTTTAGATTTCAATGCAGTACTACAAAAATTTTAGGGAAAAGATAAAAAGTACATGTATGTCTGACCACCTTAATCATAATCAAATGATGATATATTTTCCCAAGATTCTAGATATAAGTAGTAGACTCATGCCCAAATGTGACGCATATTTTTTTTGTAATTTTTGGTTAAATAAATAATTAATTATGAATTTTCTACTACAACTTTTTCAGAATAAAAAAACTCTCGTGTCTGACCACCTTAACTAATTCAAAATTTTACCAAATTCAAAACTTTTCTTTTCTTATAGTAGTCAAAGCATAGAATGTGACGCATGTTTCAAATTTCAAAAAGGTTAAATGGTTTGAAAGTTATAGTTGTTTTTCAATCAGTATGTCAGTTACGACTTTAAAGATAACTCAATTGAAAAATAAGTAATAATTACTTACAGAACTCAAAATTTGATAGCAATTATATCGATGGAAAGCTGATAATGTCTTTAAGAAACCCTTTTCGTTTCATTAATTTCAGGTGAAAAAATAGTCGTCAGCTACATGGTCGAAGTCTCGGTATCAAGAACTATCTCCTGAAACATGCCTAAAGGGTTGACCACCCACGTTGGCTAATGTCGAAGCAAATACCAAGCCTAATCGGATATCCGATATTTTCGGATATCTGATAAAGCCCGCCTATTTTGAAATTTCAAATACCCCGCTTTTCCCAAATTCAAGTTTCATAATAAATGTTATTTTTTAATAGTAATATTAATTGTGTTATAAATTAAGTTGTATTATTTTTATATTAATATTAACTCAAGTTTCATATTAAATTATATTTTTGTTATGTTAATATTAATTTCATTTTAAATATTGATCTTAAATAATAATAGCATAGCATAAATATTATAATATAAATATTTATATTAGTATGTATTATATTATTTGATATACAAAATGATTTCGAAAAAATACCTGCACAGTTGATTTGAGGATAGACAATTTTAGCCCAAATCCTCTTGAAAATATCCAGCACAGGATTTTTCTACAGCCTCTTTATAATTTCGGTGGTCTGACTATACTGAATAAGTAGATGCCAATGGACTTCCCCTTGATTGAATACAATCAATTAATTTGTTAACTCTCAAAAAGAAATTTCACACAGTTGAAGAACCACCGTACGCTCATCATCTGTTCTAGAAACTAACAGTGGCATAAAAATTAATGTAAGAACATTTAAGGTACATTGTCCACAAAAAGGTATATGAAACCTTTAAATATACATTAAAAAGTGGAGGTGAAGGCTCTAGATGTGAGAGAGAGAGAGACAGGTCACGAGGACTTCCTAGGGGTCGTAACACATCATAAGGGGTACTAGGACACCTAGGAAGTCCCCATGACCCCTTTCGACACATTTGAATGCTCAAGTGTGTCCTAAGGGGTCCTACAACTCTTTAGGACACACTTGAGCATTCCAATGTGTCGAAAGGGGTCATGAAGACTTCCTAGGGGTCCTAGTATGCCTTATCATGCGTTAGGACCCATAGGAAGTCCTCATGACCCCATTTGACACATTAGAACCCTCAAGTGTGTCCTAAGGGGTCCTACGACTCCTTAAGACACACTTGAGCATTCAAATGTATCCAAAAGGGTCATGAGGACTTCCTAGGGGTCCCAGTATGCCTTATCACGCGTTAGGGCCCCTAGGAAGTCCTCATGACCCTATTCAACACATTAGAACCCTCAAGTGTGTCCTAAGGGGTCGTAGGACCCCTTAGGACACACTTGAGCATTAAAATGTGTCGAAAGGGGTCATGAGGATTTCTTAGGGGTCCTAGTATGCCTTATCACGCGTTAGGACCCCTAGGAAGTCCTCATGACCCCATTCGACACATTAGAACCCTCAAGTGTGTCCTACGGGGTCCTACGACCCCGTAAGACACACTTGAGCATTCAAATGTGTAGAAAAGGGTCATGAGGACTTCCTAGGGGTCCTAGTACGCCTTATCATGTGTTAGGACCCCTAAGAAGTCCTCATGACCCCTTTTGACACACTTGAGCATTCAAATGTGTCGAAAGGGGTCCTGAGGACTTCCTAGGGGTCCTAGTACACCTTATCACATGTTAGGACCCCTAGGAAGTCCTCATGACCCCATTCGACACATTAAAACCCTCAAGTGTATCCTACGAGGTCCTACAACCCCTTAAGACACACTTGAGCATTCAAATGTGTCAAAAAGGGTCATGAGGACTTCCTAGGGGTCCTAGTACACCTTATCACGCATTAGGACCCCTAGGAAGTCCTCATGACCCCTTTCGACACATTTGAATGCTCAAGTGTGTCCTAAGGGGTCCTATGACCCCTTAGGACACACTTGAGTATTCAAATGTGTCGAAAGAGGTCATGAGGCTATGACCCCTTAGGACACACTTGAGCATTCAAATGTGTCGAAAGGGGTCATGAGGACTTCCTAGGGGTCCTAATACACCTTATCACATGTTAGGACCCCTAGGAAGTCCTCATGACCCCATTTGACACTTTAGAACCCTCAAGTGTGTCCTAAGGGGTCGTACAACCCCTTAGGACACACTTGAGCAGTCAAATGTATTGAAAGGGGTCATGAGGACTTCCTAGGGGTCCTAGTACACCTTATCACGTGTTAGGACCTATGACCCCTTAGGACACACTTGAGCATTCCAATGTGTCGAAAGGGGTCATGAGGACTTCCTAGGGGTCCTAGTACGCCTTATCATGCGTTAAGACCCCGAGGAAGTCCTCATGACCCCTTTCGACACATTGGACTGCTCAAGTGTGTCCTAAGGGGTCCTACGACCCCTTAGGACACACTTGAGCATTCCAATGTGTCAAAAGGGGTCATGAGGACTTCCTAGGGGTCCTAGTACACCTTATCACGCGTTAGGACCCCTAGGAAGTCCTCATGACCCCATTTGACACATTAGAACCCTCAAGTGTGTCCTACGGGGTCCTACAACCCCTTAGGACATACTTGAGAATTCCAATGTGTCAAAAGGGGTCACGAGGACTTCCTAGGGGTCCTAGTACACCTTATCACGCGTTAGGACCCCTAGGAAGTCCTCATGACCCCTTTCGACACTTTAGAACCCTCAAGTATGTCCTAAGGGGTCCTACGACCCCTTAGGACACACTTGAGCATTTCAATGTGTCAAAAGGGGTCATGAGGACTTCCTAGGGGTCCTAGTATGCCTTATCACACGTAAGGACCCCTAGGAAGTCCTCATGACCCCTTTCGATACTTTAGAACCCTCAAGTGTGTCCTAAGGGGTCCTACGACCCCTTAGGACACACTTGAGCATTCCAATGTGTTGAAAGGGGTCATGAGGACTTCCTAGGGGTCCTAGTACACCTTATCACGTGTTAGGAACCTTAGGAAGTGACCCCTTAGGACACACTTGAGCATTCAAATGTGTCAAAAGGGGTCATGAGGACTTGCTAAGGGTCCTAGTATGCCTTATCACGCGTTAGGACCCCTAAGAAGTCCTCATGACCCCTTTCGACACATTCAAATGCTCAAGTGTGTCCTAAGGGGTCGTAGGACCCCTTAGGACACACTTGAGCATTTGAATGTGTCGAAAGGGGTCATGAGGACTTCCTAGGGGTCCTAGTACACCTTATCACACGTTAGGACCCCTAGGAAGTCCTCATGACCCCATTCGACACATTAGAACTCTCAAGTGTGTCCTAAGGGGTCCTACGACCCCTTAGGACACACTTGAGCATTCGAATGTGTCGAAAGGGGTCATGAGGACTTCCTAGGGGTCCTAGTATGCCTTATCATACGTTAGGACCCCTAGGAAGTCCTCATGACCCCTTTCGACACTTTAGAACCCTCAAGTGTGTCCTAAAGGGTCTTATGACTTGAGAATTCAAATGTGTCGAAAGGGGTCATGAGGACTTCCTAGGGGTCCTAGTACACCTTATCACATGTTAGGACCCCTAAGAAGTCCTCATGACCCCTTTCGATAATTTAGAACCCTCAAGTGTGTCCTAAGGGGTCCTATGACCCCTTAGGACACACTTGAGCATTCAATGTGTTGAAAGGGGTCATGAGGACTTCCTAGGGGTCCTAGTACACCTTATCACACATTAGGACCACTAGGAAGTCCTCATGACCCCATTCGACACATTAGAACCCTCAAGTGTGTCCTCTCTCTCTCTCATATCTCCTCTCTCTCTCTCTCTCAAGTGAGAGAGAGAGAGAGGAGAGAAAGAGAGGAGAGTGAGAGTGAGAAAGAGTAAGATATCGGATATCCGATAATATCGGATATCCAATTCTTTTCATTGGTGTTAAAAAAAATAAGATTCTTTGGGTCCCTCTAGAGAGTCATGTGTTTTTCCTGAATTATGGGATTCGAGTTGTAGCGAGAAGACAAAAAACCACTTTTTGGGGTGATTTTCTCTATTACCAAAGGTATTTCATCTTTTTTGGGGGTGATTTTCTCGATTACCAAGGGTATTTCATCTTTTTTTGGGGTGATTTTCTCTATTAGAAAAGGTATTTCATCTTTTTGTGGGGTTATTTTCTCGATTACCAAAGGTATTTCATCTTTTTTAGGGGAGATTTTCTCTATTACCAAAGGTATTTGCATCTACTTTTTGGTCTAACTATGGGGAGTAGTAGTCGTCGAAAGCATAAACAGAAGAGGAGACTCACAAATGAAGATGTTGAAGTGTATAGAGAAATGGATAGGGTTGCCCATCAGAATAAGAGAGAAGGAATGTTAAATATGAATGAAGATGTCGGCATAGACCCACCTTTGAATGTGGTTTCAAGTGAAGAACATGAATTTGAAGATGAAAATGTAGGTTTTGAAAATGAACATGTAGATGTGGCCAATGGAAGTGTGGACATTGCCAATGACAATCCATCGATTGAATATGAAGGAATTGACAATGATAATGGTGCAGAAGAACCAAATAAATGTTACACATCTCCAAATTATATGAGAAATGAAGTCCCTTCAGAGGAAGAAAGAAAAACTTCAAAATTGAGATCTTCAAGAAGAACTAAATGGTTACTTGAAATTGATGAGAACATAATGAGCAATTTTGATGGCAAGAGATCAAAAAGAATCATTCGGTTGTGGGTTTCAAAACTTTTTGATCAATTTTTTAAGCACAAGATGTTGGTTGAGCAATGTCAAATGTTTTTGCAACTGTTAAAGATGCAGAAGATGAGACATATACTAGTCAAATTGAAGATTAGTGTGAACAAGAAAAAGGAGCGGAATGCTATTATTGTGAGAAATCTTTTTAGTGCTCTCAATTCCATTGGGAAGACTACCAAGGAAAAAGATAAGAGAGCCACTAGGAGGGTTATTACAACCTCTTTGGTAAGTCATCATTTGAGAAAGGCTCATTTGATGAGACAAACTTGTGTTGACTTGAATCTAAATTGTAAAACTTTGGATAGAGCACTTGCAAGAAGAGAAAGACTTGATTATCCTCTTCAAAATGATACATGGGCTTATGGTGGGAGACTTTCACGTTGTGATAAGAAGCTTACCGATGTTGTGAAGGATCAAATTCAACTATTTTGACAATCTAACTCAAGAGTGTCACCAAATGTGAAGGATGTCTTGAAGTTGAGAATTGGCATTCGAGACCGCACCCCGCATCCCAAACATTATTTGGAGGTGAGTCAACTAATGTTGTTCAAAATATTTGTGAGACACATCCAACATTGAAAATATCACAAAGAGCTTTTGAAGCCCTGAAGCCTTTTTTTTGTGTGCCTCTTAAGATTCGAAATACTTGTTGCAAATATCATGTGGAGTTTTCAATGCACCATGAATTGTTACGATCCATTCATTCTACTTTGCATAGTAGTGAAATGTTGGAGGAGTGTGGTGCAAGTGCTCTTCCAAAATCATCAAGAGACTTGCTAGATCATTTTTTATGTCCTAGAGATGATGGATGTTTCTTTTATAGAAAAGATTGCTTAAATGACAAGTGTTCAGAATGTGGTGGGCTAGTGAAGTTTGTTGAATGTTTTCATGAGGGTTGCGAACATGATTTTGGAAAGACAATTGCCACAAAAAGGTATATGAAACCATTAAATATACATTAAAAAGTGGAGGTGAAGGCTCTAGATGTGAGTTGGTTACTAAAGAATGCAAAGGTAGTTGATTTTATTTCAGATTTCAGGAAGAATCTTTTTTACAAGTATGCAAGGCATAGTCACAGGTCTCAGTGGTTGGATCAAAAATTCAAGATGTGTAAGGACATTTTCCCAGTTGGCACTATTATATCAGTTGTTGACTTTGCAGAGAACTATACACTGCAGCCCCAAAATGAGTTGCAAGCTCAATATTACAATTCTATTCAGGTTTCTATTTTTGTGCACATAACATATAGACATTCCCCTAATAGTACAAAAGATGATCAGAAGATAATCAGAGAGTACCATTTGTATATGAGCGATGATAGATCACACTCATCTGAGTTTGTCCAACATTACTTTGAGAATTATTTTGAGTGGGTGCGGGAAAATAATATTGCTATGGATAGACATCTCATTTGGTCAGATAATTGCACAGATCAATTCAAAAATGCTCGTATGTTTTAATGGTTATGTAGAATGCATGTAGAGAGAGGTGTACCTCATATTTGGAGTTTTTTTTAGGCCAGTCATGGAAAAGGGGAGCATGATGGAGCAGGTGTATGTGTAAAGAGAGCTCTAGTTAAGGAGCAACTAAGGATTTCAGGTGCAGAACTCATTGATGCCCATTCTATTATTGATTGGTTTACTTCCACATTGTCATAGGGGGTGACTCATGATTCAGCGGTGTGCAAATTCTTTTGGTTGGTTGAGTTGGGCACAATAGGAGATAGGTTGGATTGTCAAACTGTGAAAGATTCTTAAAAAATGCATTCATTTCGAAGCTCAGATGTTGGTACATGGACAATTTGGACATGAGAGTTGGCTTGTTATTGTCTGAGTTGTCTTCAGTGTGATTGGGATCAATGTGAGTCAAGTGAGTGGGTTGATACATGGGTTCCACATTATCTTACTCCTTTATCTCTCGTAGTCTTTGTAATAAATGATGACATGGATTATTCACTTGACTACGACCATCTTTCAAATCTTCTATAGCTAGGACATGTTTTTGCATTGGCTGCACCAAAAGGAAATGATGAGAGATCAGATTACTGGTTAGCACGTTGTGTACAAGGAAAGCAGAAACTTGCACAATCGACGACAGATGATGATATGTTCACATATCCAATAGAATCACATGTTGTTGTGGGAACATGGTTGTGCACATATATGATTAGAAATAATGGCATTCCTGTGTTTGAAGACTATGAAAACCACAAAACCATTCTCATGTATTCACACCTTGTTATAGTAGCCAATGTTAAGTTGAAACATCAAGGAAAGCCAAAGAGAAAGGAACTTTGGACTATTAGTATTGTTGATCTGAAGCAATACTGAATACTCTCAAGCAAAGAGATGACCCTTCAGGCACACTTCAATAGGTAAGTTCAACTCAAGTTAAAATATAGTTATGTAATTTGCATATTTAGATGCCAAAAGGGCACTTCTTATATTCTCTATTAACTTTTCTTCTGCCTTTCGAATGCAGGGATTGTAGCAGAAAGGACACTTATTTTTTTTATATAGTTGTGTAATTTGCATATTTAGATGTCAAATTTTGTATATAAAACTAACAATCAAATGTAATGTGCATAGTTAAATGCCAAATTTTGTATATAAAAATAACAATTGAATGTAATGTGCATATTTAGATGCTAAATTTTGTATATAAAAACAACAATTGAATGTAATGTGCATATTTAGATGCCAAATTTTGTATATAAAAAATTAGATGCAAAATTAGATGCAAAATTGGAAATATAAAAGAGCCCATGGGGTTGATTTGCAAATATTAAAAGCTCACATTTGTATTGTCTTAATGCCATGTAAAGCACAAAAAATGTGTTTCCTTACTATGAATGTTGTATCCTTATATAATTTGTATCATCTTAATTTTGTATCCTTACATTTTTATTGTCTTAATTCAATTACATTTGTATCATCAAATGATGTAATAGTTGGAGTCATTGAGTCAAAATTGGTCAAATGTGTCCAAAGTAAAATGATGATTCCCTGGTGAAGGGATAGTATTCAAGGATTGCATCCTGGCACCGAATGGACTGCACCATTAGCTATGATTGGGTGGTTAAACACTAGGAACAACCCTATTTCGACCACTGAGTCAGTAGAACGTTTCGAACCACGCCAGACCAAAGTGTCCCCAAGGTGCACTAAGCACGATCGGGCAAAAAACTTTCGAGGCTCGTAACTTGGACCCCGTGAGAGGTATCAAAGATTCATGAGATGCTACAGGATGACATTTCTGAGGCCTACAATAACCTCTCTCCATTCTGGGAGATTCAAATTTGTTTGAATTTGGCATGCCAGTCTCGCTCGATGCCAAAACTTGCAATGAGGGTCAATTGAAAGTTGCACCAATGGATTACTTCCAAACCATTCATCCCAGCACTGAATGGACTGCGCCATTAGCTCTGGTTGGGTGGTTAAATGCTAGGAACAACCCCATTTTGACCATTGAGTTAGCAGAACGTTCCGGACCACGCTGAACCAAAGTGTCCCCAAGGTGCACTAAGCACGATTGGGCAAAAAACTTTCGAGCCTCGTAACTCAGACCTTGTGAAAGGTATTGAAGATTTTTGAGATGCTACAGGATGACATTTATGAGGCCTACAATAACCTCTCTCCATTCTGGGAGATTCAAATTTGTTTGAATTTGGCACGCTAGTCTCGCTCGATGCCAAAACTTGCAATGAGGGTCAGTTGAAAGTTGCACCAATGGATTAATTCCAAACCATTCATCCCGACACTGAATGGACTGCACCATTAGCTCTGGTTAGGCAGGTAAATTCTAGGAACAACAATGTTTCAACCACTGAGTCAGTAGAACATTTCAGACCACGCCAGACCAAAGTGTCCCCAAGGTGCACTAAGCACGATTGGGTAGTGAAATTTTGAGGCTCATAACTCAGACCCTGTGAGAGGTATTGAAGATTTGTGAGATGCTACAAGATGGCATTTTCAAAGCCTACAATAACCTCTCTCCATTCTGGGAGATTCAAATTTATTTGAATTTGGCACGCCAGTCTCGCTTGATGCCAAAACTTGTAGTGAGGGTCAGTTGAAAGTTGCACCAATGGATTACTTCCAAACCGTTCATCCCAACACTGAATGGACTGTGCCATTATCTCTGGTTGGGTGGATAAATGCTAGGTACAACTTTCTTTTGACCACTGAGTCAACAAAACATTTCGGACTACGCCAGACCAAAGTGTCCCCAAGGTGCACTAAGCATGATTGGGCAAAAAACTTTTGAGCCTCGTAACTCAGACCCCGTGAGAGGTATCAGAGATCTGTGAGATGCTATAGGATGATGTTTCCAAGGCCTACAATAACCTCTCTCCATTCTAGGAGATTCAAATTTGTTTGAATTTGGCACGCTAGTCTTGCTCGATGCCAAAACTTGCAGTGAGGGTCAGTTGAAATTTGCACCAATGGATTACTTCCAAACCATTCGTCCTGGCACCAAATGGACTACGCCATTAGCTCCGGTTGGGTGGGTAAACACTAGGCACAACCCCATTTCGACCACTAATTCAGCCGAACGTTCTGGACCACACCGGACCAAAATGTCCCCAAGGTGCACTAAGCACGATTGGGCAACGAACTTTTGAGCCTCGTAACTTAGACCCCATGAGAGGCATCAAAGATCCATGAGATGCTACAGGATCACATTTTTTAGGCCTACAATAACCTCTCTCCATTCTAGGAGATTCAAATTTGTTTGAATTTGGCACACTAGTCTCGCTCGATGCCAAAACTTGCAGTGAGGGTCAATTGAAAGTTGCACCAATGGATTACTTCCAAACCGTTCATCTTGGCACTAAATGGACTATGCCATTAGCTCCAGTTGGGTGGGTAAATGCTAGGAATAATCCTATTTTGACCACTAAGTCAGTAGAACGTTTCGGACCACGTCGGACCAAAATGTCCCCAAGGTGCACTAAGCACGATTGAGCAACAAACTTTTGAGGCTCGTAACTCAGACCCCATGAGAGGTATCAGAGATCTATGAGATGCTACAAGATGGTGTTTTTGAGGCCTACAATAACCTCTCTCTATTCTAGGAGATTCAATTTTTTTGAATTTGGCACGCTAGTCTCGCTCGATGCCAAAACTTGCAGTGAGGGTCAGTTGAAAGTTGCACCAATAGATTACTTCCAAACCATTCATCCTAGCACCGAATGGACTGTGCCATTAGCTCTGGTTGGGTAGGTAAATTCTAGGCACAAACCCATTTCAACCACTGAGTTAGTAGAACATTCTGGACCACGCCGAACCAAAGTGCCCCCAAGGTGCACTAAGCACGATTAGGCAGCGAACTTTTGAGGCTCGTAACTTGGACCCTATGAGAGGTATCAAATATTTGTGAGATGCTACAAGATGGAATTTTTGAGGCCTACAATAACCTCTCTCCATTCTGGGAGATTCAAATTTGTTTGAATTTGGCACGCCAATCTCGCTCGATGCCAAAACTTGCAATGAGGGTCAGTTGAAAGTTGCACTAAGCACGATTGGTCAGAAAACTATCAAGCCTCGTAACTCAAACCTCGTGAGAGGTATCGGTGATCCATGAGATGCTACAAGACAGTGTTTCTTAGGCATTCCTAGTGTATTTGTAGGGGTACAGACATAGTACTGATATTTTGTCCAAAAGACCAATATGTTTTGATATGGCCAAAAGGGTGTTTGATTATTGCCAAAAGGGTGTTTGATTATGTAATTAGGCCAATTTGAAGTCTTTTAGCCATTGGGAGTAAAAGGTAAATCTACAAACCTTGAAACCACTTTAATAGATATCCTTATATACCTCAAATGATGAATTACATGTGTGAACACACGTAGCACATAAAGCATACACATAAATTTTCTTAAGTCATGATGCATACATGTAGCACATAATTATAAAGCATGCAACATGAATTCACTTAAGTCATGCGTGTAGCCCATACACGTGAATTTAGGTTATGAATATTGTACTTGAATATACATGAATATACTTAAGGCATAAATTGTACACAAGAGTACATACACACAAGCATATTTACATACTAACAATGAATAAATGAATACACAATTAACAAATTGGATCGAATATCAAGTTTCATATATATATCAAAATGAACAATAATTATGTCCTCATGGTTATATGTCAACATATCTAGATACAATGTGGCATACGCCATCTCAAAATATGTCATATGACATCTCAAAATAAGAAGTGCAACTACAAATATTTCTAGGACATCCTATTCTACTGGTGGATCATCAAAATTGAGCCTCTTTGAAGTACTCTTCAGCTCTAATGGATCCTGCATTCAAACACAAAAGTGAAACCCCAAGTTAGATTAAAATTCAGAATCATAGTAAACAATAATAAATAAAATTTAAACTAAAATTAAACTCTCATATACCTCACCTCTCTGTCTCCTCCCACGACCAGGAGACCTAATATATGTCCTAGGTAGCGCATGAATAGTGCCACCAATGACGACTCCCACCTGTATATGTTTACGAACATGAGATTGATCTACGAGTTATACTATTTAATGTTAAAAACTTGGTAGCAAATATATGTTTACAAAATAACTGAATTAACATTAAAACTTACCTCTATTGAACTTTCTTCAGGGATTGTTGGTTGAGTCATCAGCAATACAAACCCTTGCCGTTCTGGCTCCCTCAAACTAGGAGTGACCTACAAAAGTCAAACAAATACTTCATATTATCATAACTTGACCATATTATATATACTTGATAGAAAAATACACACAAATAACTTTAGAAATGTACGTACCATGGGGCTCTCACTCCGAATGGATATGCCTGTGACTTTATCATGACGATAGGGTCTCATGACATCATCACATGCCACTCTCTGTCAAATAAACTATGTAAATTAAAAATGAGTACGCACAATTGACAAGTATACATGTATGCATAAACAAACTAAATTACTTAATTACCTTTCCTTTATCAATAGCTGAGACCTGCACCCCCTCACATTGCCCCCCGGTGGCAACTGGTGACACCTGCATCAGTATGTAAAAGATGATCATAAAAATTAGAAAACAATGTACATATACTATTATCATAATTTAAAAGGAAACCAATGAGTACATTAAAACATATGTACCGTGGAAGAGTCAAGACCAAATGATATGGACAAAAGCATGGACCCCTCCACCTGTGCCATCTCCTCCTCTGTCATCAACTGAACATAAATGTAACACATAAAAAGACATAAGTGGGAAATTATTATAAGGAAATTCTACTAAAAATACGAACAATAAAATTTAAAAATAATGTAAAAAATGAATGGTTTACCCTTACCGTAACAGTGGGAGTCCATGGCACTGTAGGCTCCTAATGCACATCTCCATGGGCTACTTCAGTGCCTGTAGTGTGTTGTGTAGAGTCATCCCCATCGAAGTCGAAACTATATGTATCACTATCAGTCAGGGGACCAAGGCAAATATTCTTGCATATAATGCAAGTGTGGGCCACACAAACATGTGAGCTCATGGAAGCACCAGAAGCATCAGGTCGAGGAGGCAACAATGTTGTGCTCTACATAACTAGCAGATCACTCAATGTGCGAATGGCTCAAATAGTCTATGAGCCAGCCTCAACAATAATGTCTAGATGTTGCACTGTGGGAGGTGGTGAAATCTCGGGAGGGGGGACATATGTACAAGATTTCACCCGTTGTGACGATGGCCTATCTTGCGGAGCACCTAAACCTACACCCTGGTTCTATCTCATACTCCAATAATCCACCTTGTGACTGAGCACAAATTCAGCATACAATTTTCTAAGAAAATAAAATGGGACATCCAAATTGTTGTGAGGTGGTTTATCAAAAACCATCCACCAACGGTCCCAAAAGTTGTCACGTATTACACTACTTGTGCACCATTTAATTGACAACTTGGTTTTTTTAGGGTCTACTTTTAGACCAGTTTTAGGATCCACAAAAAGATTAGCTATGTCATGTTTTGTTATATTTAGGTTCATGACTTGATCATAATCAAGCCCATCGTCAAACTGGGCGTGCATGGAATCGCGCCAAAGAAGTGCAACATTATGTTGTTGTGTCAGTTTCTCCATATTTTCAATTATTGTGTTCAATGTCATAAACATGGGGTGCAATGTGGGGATATTGGCATATGCGGTTTCCAATCCTCTAAGTTCATTTAGATTATCTCCTATTAGATCTTCTAAACGATGAGGGTTTGTGACAGGTACATCTTCTAGAGGTGGGGGATTGTTGGGAGGTGGGTCTGGATTGTTTGCGAAATCATTAGGAGGGTTTTCTGATTCCATGTCTGATAGCAATGAAAAAAATAGATAATTACAATGAATTTAAAAAAACAATACAAAAACTCATTGCTACCCTAATTTTTATATAAAAAACTATATATTTATATTTAAAAACAACAAAAAATAATTAAAATAATAAAAAATAGAAGCTTCACTTACCCGGGCAATTTGGGAAAAATTAGATAGGGGATATAGGACCGGATATCCGAAAGCCTAGCCACGTTCACATTTTTGCAATGAAAAAATGTTGAACACGGCTAGGTATAGTGATTTATATTCACTAGCAAATATCGAATATCTGATAATATTGGATATTTGATAATGCCTTCAGGTTTGGCTTTTGGTTTGGCCAGGTGTACTGACACCCAGGCCTACCAAAAAGTCAACAAATCTATTTGTGCGCTTCTGGACAAGTGAAAATAAGTTTTTTTCACATCGCCACTTTTTGGCATACCATGATCCTGCACATACCCAGCTATGGTAAGAGTTGGAGTGTGCAATCATAAAGGAAGATCAAGTGATGTCTCTAGATGATATATATGTGACTGCACAAGTTTATCTTATGTATATTGTGACTTATGATTGTTTGAAGGTTGTCAGGTAAATAGGAAGAACAGGTTGGAGCCAAGGAGTGATGATTTGATGATTGTGTCAAATTGGTTTTGGTTTCTGGTGTTGCGATTTAGAATGTGGTATCTTGACTATATTAATGGATTGATGGTACAATTGCATCATTATTGGTGATCGGTGGACAAAGTTACAATGAACAGAAGATCACTCAATGAAAGGTACAAAAAGTTCTTAGAATAATCGGTCAGATCCTTAACCGGTGATGTTGCACCATGATGTGATAAGCGATTATGTGTTTAAAGGATCTTTATGACATGTTATTATTGGAAAGTTGACTTTACTTAGTATATATGACTAATTTTTATGTTGTCATTATGGAAACAAAGTTATATGAAGTTTTGTAGTCAACGCACTAACTTAGAAGATCATAATTCAGCTAAGTATAGAAGACAGAGCAGACAAAGAAGCACCTGATGACCAGAGCATCAGTGCACATGTGTATGACCGAGTTTTGGTATGCGCCCTTGGATATAAGCTTTTGAGTATGTTATTATGCTAAGTCTAAGAATACATGGTCAGATTTGATAGTATGGATAAGTTACAACAAGTCTAAGTGACACTGACAGTTAAGCGACAAAGCAGAACAAAGCATAAAGCCGACAAATAGTTTTTTGTTTAGCGTGTATCATTTTGTTTTGTAAAGACTATGTGCCTATTGTAATAATGATGTAAACATGTTATTATCATTGTATGTAAACACGCTTGAGCCAATTAAGTTGGAAGCATTGTATGTGTTAGGTTTTAAGCTGACATAGTAGTTAGTTTTGGTTGTGCCCATTCAACATGTATATATGACATGCACTTTTGTATTTGGACATGATGAGGTAGAGAGACAAAGTATGGAAGATATAAAGAAGAGTAGATGTATGTGAGTTTAGTCAGTATGAGATAAAGCTCTAAAAGAAGTTAGAGCATCGATGCACAAAAGGAACTGATTAGACAACAGTGTCAAAGTAGTAGTTCACCATTGTAGATATAGTGTGTATCTGATAACTAGGAGGTTGTAGCCTTCTTCATTGAGTAGTGAGCTCTGGCAGTGAGCCTTCCACCCCTAACAGGGTTTTTTCTATCAGACTCTTAACCGAGTCATTGTACTCAGCTTTGTAAAGACTGCTTCTAACAGGGCAAAGGAACATTAACAAGTTAATAAGGTTAGTACAATTATTCATGGGTATTAATTCCCACCGAGGTTTTCCTCTGGCCAAGGTTTTCCCATAAACATATCTTGTGTTATGTGTTATGGTTGAATGTTTCATTTGCTTTACTATTCATTTCAGTACTTAAGTAATTGAGCTAAGTTTAAAGAAGTGAAAAAACATTAATTGTAGAACATTGATTCACCCACCCCCCCCCCCCTCTCTCAGTGTTCCCATTCTTAACCATTGGTATCAAAGCTTTGGTCCTCTAAGATAAGTTTAACGACTTGAGGAGATCATGGATATAGCTGAAGTGAAACATTTGAAGAAAAACCTTGAAGTAGCTCTTGAAGATCTTGATAGAGTTGAAAAAGAAATTGAAGAACTGAAATTGAAGGTTAGTGGCTCACATGTATTCATCAAGAAACTAAGAAAAGATTTGAAAGTTTGTTCAACCAATGATTTGGGGAAAATGGTCAAAATCTCAATGAAGAAAATACATATCTAAAGGATCAGATTGAAGAGTTGGATGAAAAGTTAAGTATAAATTAGGAAGCCTATGAAGAATAGATTGAAGAAAACAAACAGTTGGATGAAGAAATTATGAAAGCAAATCTGAAAATCTTGGAGTTAGAAAATATCAAGAAAAAGATGGAATCTAAATTAAAAGAAGCAAAGAATCATATTGACAAATTGCACACAAGTGCTAATCTATTAGAATCTCAGATATATGCACAAAGGATAAAAGGAGATTCAAGTGGTATAGGATTCAATGAAGCACAAATTCAAATCAATACATTTCAAGAAAGATTGAAAGCACCTGAAGAATCTACATAAGCTAAGAAGATTGAAAATCATACTGAAGCTAAAGCAGAACCATCTAAAGATGAACACAAGCTAGTAAATAGAACTCATTATGCCTGTAACAAGCATGGACATATAGAAAGAGATTGTAAATAGGTAAGACCTTTTAATGGTTATTGTTATTCATGCAATAAATTTAGTCATAGAGCTATGAATTGTAGATCAAATCAAAGAAGTCAAACACAACACAATTAGAGAAATCAACCACAACAAAATTCTAGAATTCCTCAAAACATCACATGTCAGATATGCAATTACAATGGTCACATAGCTAAACAATGTAGTATGGTAACTCACATCAATATGCCGAGGAATATAAGGCCTCTAGTCATTTTTCACTCTTGTAACAAGGTTGGACACATCTCAAATTTTTGCATATCACAAGCGCAAAGTCAAGAAAGACCTAATAAGTCTTAAAGATCAATATTGGATGAATCTAGAGAAGTCAAGTTTGTGAAAGCTACAGAAGATGCGAGCAAGATATGGATGGAAGTAAACAAAGATAATGTCAATGACAAAGTAGTGGATGCATTCGCAATGGACACACCTTCTACTGCTAGATAAATGACCCTCATGGTCATAGGGGGAGCTAGATAAGCTCTAGACTCCTACGTGGCTGGTATACTCACCCTCATAGTATGCACCTTTGGTTTTAGTTATTTGGTTGCTAGTTGATGTAGTATGCAAAATCGCACAGCCTGATTGATAGCAAGAATGAAGATTGAAATTAAATGTTGCAACTCGTGTCAACGCGACAAGCATTAATTTTATAAAATTGATTTATTAGTCACCGGAGATCTATTATCCTCACTTTTGCATTTGAGATCAAGCCTTTGGAGAGCACAGGAGATCATAGCAGCAAGTATTGAAGGATTGAAGTTGTTTCATCAACAAAGAAGTGTTAAAATTATTGTGGAACCCTAGGTTGGCCGCATCATTTCAAAAACCCTTTGGAGCCCTACTTAAGCGTTGAAGAAAGTAAGTAGTGGAAACTATAGTAGTCCTTGATGTCAAAGAAAGGAAAAGATATGTATTCAAGAAGCATCCATTTAAGTCAGTGCTAGATGATTTAGAAGGAGCATTTTCTATAACTCTGATGGTAGTTATGCATGTTGAGGATATTTGTGCTTACATCTATTGTAAGAAGGAGCCTATAGGAGTAGACAGGATAAGGTCACACATTGAATCTATGGTTAATCCAAACTTCACATTTAAGGATGAATTCACGCACTTCAGAAACAACCCTATCATAGAGTATGCGACTGCATATGAATTATATGAATCAGAATGGATCAAGATATTTTTTAGTAGGATTCATGATGACTTGTTTTGGATTGGAGAAGTCCCCATTCGCATAACTACTGATCTCATTCATGAGATGACCAAACTTTCTAAGATCGACACCATTCTTCCATCAAGAAAAGATGTCAGGAAACAAGTTGAGCAAACATGTAAGTCTAGGAGTGATAAACATGGCATGAATATTGAGCCTATTGAGAAGAAAGACATAAAACTCATGGCTATGATCCTAGGATACAAGTTCCCGCATGCTAACAGAGTGAATAGTGTATCTGCAGTGACTATTCTAGCAGCTATAGGGATAGTGAAAGAAAATGGAGAGTTTAACCTATGTGAGATCTTGCGCGCATAGTTGTTAGACAACATAAGAGCCATAAAACATGATAAGAGCAAAATATTCATATTTGGGTCATTGATCATCTACATGTACTTTCATATAGTTGGTAAGGTCTCTGATCTCTATCTAGACAAGAGCATACCTACATTGCCTCAAATTTCATTCAAGGAAACATTAGAAAGCACCCTAAAGGATTACATGGAACTAGAGATTAAGACATTCAAAATTAAGATGCAGAGAAGGTATAGGATACCTGAGAAGATAGTGGAGAAATACAAGGACAACATTTGATTCATGGTGGAAATAGACACTACATGTATGGAAGCAGTTGAGCCTAGGACAAAGTGGATTCATCCACTTGGCTATGAATTTGATGAACACATTTTAGAAGGCTATGCACAAGTCCTCCTATCAGTGCCTAAGGATCCCAATGAACCTAGATGGGGAACTTATGAAGAAAAGACAAGACAAGTTGATTCTATCTTATATAGTATTGCGACAAAGAGAAAAGCATCTAGAATTACCTCAGACATTATGAAAATTCATGGTGTTACCAAAGTAGACTTAGATAAAGCAAGGGAAGCCAAGCTTGCTATGAAAATTGAGAGTGCATCCTCATCTACTGAAGTCAAAATAAAAAAATCTGATGATCCAAAGGAGAAGAAGAAAAATACTGATGTCAGCACCTCAGCGCCCACAACTATAATTGATCTAGAGTCAACTCCACCTCTTGAGCCTAGCAAGATGTATAGAAGGAAGAAGAAGACTGGCACAAGCCACCCATCCTCAAGGACAACCAAAAGCAAAGGAAAGAACACTCAAGCACCTCCTGAGGTAGGATTCAGATCGAATCTAGAAGT
Organism: Chamaecyparis obtusa; assembly: GCA_027943335.1. Taxonomy (NCBI): domain Eukaryota; kingdom Viridiplantae; phylum Streptophyta; class Pinopsida; order Cupressales; family Cupressaceae; genus Chamaecyparis; species Chamaecyparis obtusa. The sequence continues at coordinate 646,850 of BSBK01005134.1, read as the reverse complement.
CTTGAGAACTAGAGTTGTTGATGAAGGAAGGATATATTAGATAGAAAAATTCTATGATAAGTATCATGAGATTGACAAGTCAGAAATTCATTCTATGATCATCAAGCATATGATTAAGCTCAAAAAGTTAGTTTTGGAACTTAAGATAGTCATTCCCGATCAAGTATGGAATATACTTGACTCTTTGAAAAGACAAGCTATTGAAGAGGATATGAGAATAAGAGAAAAGACATTGGATGACAACATCTATGTCTGTTCACTGGAAGAAAATATATTACTATTAGATTTGGTTAAGCCACATCTAAGAACAAAAATTAGAACACTGCAAATAATGAACAAAGACTATGAGTTGGTTGCGAAGGAGACTGAGAAGGCATTTGAAAAGTGTTTTTGGAAAGACACGTGTATCCTCCTACTACACCTGCAACCTAAGTTCCCTTCAAGAAAGTAAAAGAATTTGAGATCCAAAATGCACCTATGATAGGTCCACAGGATTCTATGCCCACGGCTGAAGCTAAGGATGAAACCATTGTGATTGATAATGTTGAAATATCCATGGCGGTGATAGATAAAGATCTAGATAAGTTTTAAGAAGCCTCTGTAAGTACTGAAGAGGCTGAGATCTTATGCGGTGATAGATCACCTATGTAGCAAGAAGAAGTCCAAATTGAAGACTTAACAAAATAGAAAGAATAGAAGGAAGATGAACCTCAAGAAAATCCTTATGTTGAGATCCTAGTGAAGGTGAAGAGTGAATTCATGGATGTAATTCAAAGAACACTTCTTACTCCTAAGTCATCTATATCATTGTTGTCAAGTTTGACACCTGATACAACAAGTCTAGACTCATGGGGAGAAGAAGATCTAATGAAGATAAGTGTATTGGCTATGGAGAAAGCCAAAAAAAAACAAGTAATGAGGAATCCTCTATTTGTTGAATCAGTCGGCATACTAAATAGTTTATTGGTTGAGGATAAGAAAGTAATTAGTGTTCATTCAGTGGATGATGTTAGTAGCATCTTATCAAGCTTCAAAACAAATTTTTCAAGTCTAGAAATCTCAGCATCAAAACTGCAGAAGAGAAATATATCAAGAAAAGGCTGAATGAATTGATAAGCAATTTCTCACTTGACCTCAATTCTCTAAAGATTGGTCAAGAAATGCTGAAAGATTTAGCAGCAAAAGGAAGGAAGATAATTTTTGATTGCATGAATAAGGACAAACTCACTGTAGACATTTCTAAAAAGATTTAGGAAGCAGAATCTCTAATGGCAGCAATAAGAAAATTAGTGGAAGATCCCTCCCAAGATATAAACATGTGCAACAATGTTTATCAAGGTTAGCTAGATAAAATTGAGAAGGCAAAAAAAGAGATGGCAAAGATAAGGGCTAGACAAGCACAACTAAGAAATGCACTAGCGCCCTCTCTAGATGTACTGAATCAAAACATCAAGAAGATAGATGCCACAATTGTAACATATGATCAAGGTCCCTACACAGATTTAGAAAAGATGGAGAAGCTAACATATGGATTATGCGCCCATCTTCAGACAGTTGATGCACTTAAGGTTTTTTGGTAGCAAGAAATCAAAAACCTTCAAATTGCATACTTGGATGTATTTTCTTTGTAAGTACTTGAAGTTTTCCTTTTTGAGAACCCTTGTCATTAATTTCAAAGGGGGAGTAGTGTATATGATAAAGGAGATAGTAGTGTATAGAGAAGAAGAAGATGATGTACAGTTTGATAGCAAGTTTTGTGTGTAAGTTAAGTTTAGCAACTTTGCCATATTCCTTTGTTGCCATTAATGACAAAGGGGGAGACTATTGGAAAGTTGAATTTACTTGGTATATATAACTAAGTTTTATGTTGTCATTATGGAAAAAAAGTCATGAATTTTTTTAGTCAACGCACTAACTTAGAAGATCATAATTCGGCTAAGTATAGAAGACAGAGCAGACATAGAAATACTTGATGATCAAAGCATCAGCGCACATGTGTATGACCAAGATTTGGTATGTGCCCTTGGATATAATCTTTTGAGTATGTTATTATGCTAAATCTAAGAACGCATGGTCAGATTTGATAGTATGGATAAGTTACAGAAAGTCTAAGTGACACTGGCAGTTAAGCGATAGAGCATGCAACTTATAGATAGTTTTTTGTTTAGCGTGTATCATTTTGTTTTGTAAAGGCTATGCACCTTTTGTAATAATGATGTAAACATGTTATTATAATTGTATGTAAACACACTTGATCCAATTAAGTTGGAAGCATTGTATGTGTTAGGTTTTAGGCCGACACAATAGTTAGTTTTGGTCGTGCCCATTTAGCATGTATATATATGACATGCGCTTTTGTATTTAGACATGATGAGGTAGAGAGATAGAGTATGGCAATATAAAGAAGAGCAGATGTATGAAAGTTTAGTCAGTATGAGATAAATCTCTAAAAGAAGTTAGAGCATCGGTGCACAAAAGGAATTGATCAGATAGCAGTGTCAAAGCAGCAGTTCACCATTGCAGATATAGTGTGTATCTGATAACCAGGAGGTTGTAGCCTTCTTCATTGAGAAGTGAGCTATGGGAGTGATCCTTCCACCCCTAACAGGGATTTGTTCTATCAGAATCTTAACCGATTCACTATACTCAGCTTTGTAAAGATTGCTCCTAACAGGGCAAAGGAACATTAACAAGTTCATAAGATTAGTACAATTATTCATGGGTATTAATTCCCACTGGGGTTTTCCTCTGGCCGAGGTTTCCCTGTAAATATATCTTGTGTTATGTGTTATAGTTGAATGTTTCATTTTCTTTACTATTCATTTCAGTACTTAGTAATTGAGCCAAGTTTAAAGAAGCAGAAAAACATTAATTGTAGAACATTGATTCACCCCCCCCCCCCCTCTCAGTGTTCCCATTCTTAATAGTTATATCGATGTGGAATGATGAGTTGGCATTTTCATGATCGTGATGATTGGATTTCTTGGAGTTGTGCAAGTACATTAGGGAGTGTTATATGGTTTGACTTTTCTTTGTCAAATTGATTGTGTGATGGATCTAGAGGCCCACATGAGTATGAAATTGTAAATGATAATTGGTATTACATTTTAGGGTTAAAGGAATGAGTAAGAATGTATTGTAATTCAAATGTAATAGGTCTTGGCCAACCTAGTTAGTGAAAATGTATTTATATATCATTTATGATTTATTTTAAGGAGAAGAAGAAGAGAAGAGGAGAAAGATCAATGTGCAGTGTTGTTTTTGCGGTGGTTTATGGTGATCAAAGGTGTTAGTACATATATGAATAAGTGTTTCAGAGCAGAGCATTGATCAAGAATATATTGGATCTTTCATGCATTAAGGGCAAATAACATATCATTCTTTACTTCTTGATTCTAGCTAATTGACAAGAGAAATCTCTCAACTAGGCCACTCCTAATAGGGTGTGCAAGATCCTAATAGGACTGAAGATCAAAATCCTCTAACAAGGTGACTCCTGAGAAGGAGTTCTAAATCTCTTAACTGGGTAGGTCCTAAAATGGTTTTGTTGTAAGCTCCTAACATGGTTAAATACTCTTAATCAAGTGGATGTAATGTTCCTAACAACACAACCTATTACTACAATAGTGAGCATTTGTGGGTACTAATTCCCACATGTGGTTTTACCCTCTAACATGGGTTTCCACAAGAAAAATATATGTGTCAAAGTGTTGTATGATTTTTACGTTTGATTTACTTTTTTTCTACTTTGTTATTTGCATTGCATGCTATATATTGAGGAAGTTGGTGGTGAAAGTAGTTAGAGTTTTTGGTTACACTAATTCACCCCCCCCCCCCCCCCCCCATTGTCATCTAGCATTAACAATTGGTTTCAGAGCTGAGTTCCCTTGAAGAAGCCTAACCTCTTGGGTAGGATCCTTGAGGCAGATATGGAGGGTTTGACATTGAGATACAGAAGACAAAAAGAAGAAGCTAAAGAGGTCATTGAAAAGATTAAAGAGCAAATGGATATCTCAGGGGACAAAAGAAAAGAACTTTGTGAGAAATTGAATGAGAGTCAAGACTACATTGAGAAATTGTCTAAAAATAGTGGATATGAGGAATCTGGGGCAACCCTTGAAGCCTTGTCTCAAGAGAATGAACAACTCCACAAAGATAAGAAGAATATCAAGAGGGAATTAAAAATTTTGTCCATTAAGATGGGTTAGGAAATAGAAGCTAAGACATTTGTTGAGGAAGCAAGGAAAATGGCAGAAGATACCCTAAAAGAAAAAGTGGATGAACTTTTTAGATCTAAACAAGAAGTTGGTACCTTGTAGGTATATCTTCATGAGACCAAAGATGAAATGCAAGATCGAAGAGGTGAGATCAACAATCTAATGATGAGAAATTAAGATTTGGGAAGAAAGAATCAAAAACTATAGAGTGAACTTGATGCAACAAACAAGTTGTTGAAGAAATTTAATGAGAGTTATGAGAAACTTGATGAACAACTGAGAAGTCAAAGAAGAAGCAAGGGCACAACTGGTCTAGGATATACCAATCAAACTACTTTTGAAATTGGTGAATCATCTGAATCCAATAAGCCCAAACAAGATGTCAAGTCTCCACCCAAGGTGACCAATAAAAGTCTTGGTAAGAAAATTTATAAACAATTTTGTTTTACTTGTCACAAGATAGGACATACTGCAAATCTTTGTTGGAATAGGCCTAGTACACCTACATGTTCAATTTGTCATGATGAGGGTCATACTTTTAGGGTTTGCAAGAATAAACCTAATATGTTTAATGGTCACTGTTATAACTACAAGAAGTATGCACATAGATTTAGTGAGTGCAGGACCAGATTCAACAATAATGAAAGATCACCCGTGAACAAGGAAACCCCTTACCAAAGGGAAAGAAAATTCAATGCCACATGCTCAATTTATGGAAACTATGGACACATGGAAATGAATTATAGAATGAGAACAAACAAAGGTAATGTTAGACCATGGAGGACAACTGGTATGGCATATTTTTATTGTCATAAGATTGGTCATCTAGCAAGAAATTGTGAAATGAGAAACCAACTAGTAAACCAGTCAGAGGATCAAAAGGGAAAGTATATTGTGAATGTAGATGAGACTAGAACATAGATGAGTAAAGTATGGGAAAATAAGGATGAGATAAAAACATCAGAAGGATCAACATCTACATCAGGTGTGGAGAATTCATTAGCTAATTAAGCCTAATTTGGCTTAGGGGGAGAAAATCAAGGTCAGATCAATCTTAGACCCCCGAGAAGAATGTGTGGTAAATCCTATCTATAAATTTAGATGCACAATTATGTATTTTGATGTGATCTAAAGTTTTAGCTACATTACATGAAGTTTTACCTATTGGTAATTAAGTTTGAAATGTTAAGCGGTGTATAGTTAAGCTCAACCGGTAATTGAAAAAATAAGAAAAGAAGTGAAGCAACTCACCATGCTGAGGAATTTACAAAAGAAGTAAAATAGATAAAGAAAGGAAAAATTATGCCACAAACCAAGCAGGTACATTTGATGTTGTAGGTGATAATGATGAAGAGGTTGACATGGTATCTTCAACAACCGGTAAAGCCCCTACTAGTAGACGAGCAAGGAATGTGTTAGCCCCATATAGAGCCAAATTTAAAAATTTAGAATTTGGGTCTCCTCTGTGTCAATCCTTGTTGGTGGAAATTTTATCTATTAAGCATGAGTATTGAACCCCTTCGAACTAAGTTTGAAGGGGTTCGAAGAGGTTCAAAATGGTTTAGGCAGTTTGCAGGTTCAAAGGTGTAGCTCACAAGGTTCCACAGGTTCGATGGAAAATTTCAAAAGTACAAATTGCACAGTTAGATGATTTGATGCTAGTTTGACATGAGATTATGGAAATGATAACTATGTTGGGTCATCAAAAAGATTCCAGAATTTAGAGCACCAATGAAAAACAATTCACTAAGGTTTTAAATTAGAGAATTTTATGGGAATAAGAAAATTGTCTCTATAAACATGTGTATCATTTATATTCCAAAATAGTGTGGCACTGTGCAATTTTTTGAGAGGAATTACCACATCAAAAGATGTTATTAAATTTGTCCACTCTTTCATGTACAAGATTTGTATTCAGAGCCGAATCTAATTTTGCAACAAAGCAATAAGAACAATTGGATGGGATTTTGAGAACTATGGAGGCATCATGATTGTTATATCACAAAGGAGATAGAATTTGAGACCACCAATATTGTACATTCATTCTCAATGGAACAGAGAGACACTCTTGTCACCGTTCATGAGAAAGGAACCATGACAATAATCATTCAAGCCCGTGATTTAAGAATGGGAGCTTAAATTTGGATCCTTGTGTATGAGAGGTATGAAGTATCTGCAGAGGATATCATTTGGTAGAAATGATATGATGAAATATTTTTAAATTGAATGGTTGTGAGAATTTAAAAACAACACAGTCTTATTGTGAAAGCTTTGTGGAAATAATAATTTAGGGCCAAAGATTGAGGATACAATACCTTTCCCTAATATTTATCTTTTTATATTCTAAGGGAAGCTCCAAGTGCAGGAATTGGTGTATACACTATTTGTAGCTTCTTTTTTTTATGCAACCTGTAACCATAGATTTTTGGAAGTAGAAAAATGGGTCTCAGTACGGGGGGCATAACTTCCAATTTCACCATTGGATCGTGCTTAGTTTTAGATAAGTTTTTGCAACCCTAATTTTCCAAATTCTCATTGGAGCGATCGTCACAATTCTGCTTGGTTCGTGAGATATGGATGACTGAGTTAAGTACTATCAAAACTGTCAATGACAGTTACAAAATGATGACAACTCTTCATCACCAGTGAATGCCACCTGCCCAAGAGCCCATGTGTAAATTTGTAAAAGGTTATTTAGAAACTAATTTATATCATATATCAATATGTAGAAACCTTTGCAACAGGTGGTAGCCTATTAAAGGCTTTGTGATAACTATGTAGGCTAATGTCCAATTGTAGTATTAAATTTTATTATCACATTTTCTCATTATGCAATAATGTTTATGAGAACATTATAAAACATTATAATGAGATAAGTAAAGGAGGACATAAATTCAAGATTCAATTACCCAAACTGAAAAATATCTCTCTGTGATTATTTATTGTAAGAGGTTGGATAGATAGGGATCTGGATTCTACCTTTGGCTGGAGACTGTGTGTTGTAGGAAAGGGGATTTGTTTTCTTTTTCTATTTGTAATGTAGGGGAGAATTCTTTTCTGAGAAATCATATTGTACAGGGATAGAGGGCTTTGAATTTCTATGCAAATATAAATAAAAGGAAGATGATGTTCATAATCTTTGAGTTATCTGAACTTTATTTTCTGATTGTAATTAGACTTTGGGCTTTTATAATCATCCATTCCTATCTTTTTTGTCACAAAATATTGTATGCATGAGTGTATTTCAGAACTTTGCTTTCTGCAATATAATCATATCGGAAAGGAAGTCTTTCATTTGTTTTCTTTTTAAATCTAGATGTCATTTGGGATTAGTTGTGAAGTGTTGTTTGATGGAAACTTGGTTTTCTTTCAAATTTGTATCTTTCCTTATCTTATTTAACAAACACTTTCAAATCATGTTGATGATTGAATAGGGGCCTTTAGTTGCTTTTTGGTTAAAAGCAAAGGTGTGCTTTAAAACCAAGTAATTCATTACATATCTGATCGGGGAGTTGTACCCTGTAAAATTCAAATGACGCTTAGGTATTTCAATTGCAAAGCGATCCAGCTATTGTGTTGCAAGTTTTTCTTTCAACCTTTGGTGTTTAGGAGTCATTTTGTGCAGGTGTTTTGAGAAGACAAATTTGTTTACCAACAGATTTTTGGTGACTCTAATGGGGAAAGGAATCGCAGTCTCAGTGTTTTCTTTTCTCATAAATTTGAAGGTACCTCCCCGAGGATGGAGGTTGGTGACTCTATTGAAGATGAATACCATGAGGTATTTCAGAAATATCCAGAGATCTTGGAAGATTGGGTTCTTGCAAGAAGTGAAGATATCACAAATATCTTTATCTTTATACCACCATTTAGAGAAAACCCAATCAGAGAAGTTACAAAAGACTTGGAAAGAGAAGTAGAATTTCTAAAATCCTTCTATGGTTTTGTCCTTATCAAGAAGAAATATCTTATACAAGAACCAAAAGAAGAAATATGCACATGCGAGAAAGAAGCTGGTAAAAAAAAATGTACACAAGAAAGGGATCTTGAATGCAAAGAGAATGATAGTTTGGGGAAAAAAGAAAAAGATCCTTTTATTTTTCACCCCCTTACATCTCTCTCTTCTTTGCCTTTGGAAGAATTGGTGCAACAAGGAATGGCCCAGCCTCAAGAAAATACACCATCAACTGTCCAAAAGGAGAACTCTGCTGTCAAAAATTCAAATTATGAAGAAGGGGCTGAACAACATGATGATTTGGTGGATGAGAGGACAAGTAAAATGTTTGGTATGTTTGGTGATGCTCTCCTTTCTGCTAAAAATGAAGTAAGTATCCTTATGAGAGCAAATTTCATGCCGGATGAAAAGTCTTTATTTGTTGAAATTTGTCATAATACTAAAGATTATTTGAAAAAAGTTAATCTTGATAGCATCAATCACAAAGATTATGCAATCTTTCTTGAAGAAATTTCTAGGGATCTTTTTTTTTTACCAGATATTGAAAATCATTTGGGAAATGATATGCAAAAAGCCCAAGAAAAATCAGAAATTTATGATGAAAAATGGATTTTTGGGTGTGGATGGTTATTCAAGAAATTTATTCTTGCTACTAATATGATTTATAACATTAATGGAGTTGTTAGATGGTAGTTTTTAAGAGCTACATCGAAGAGGCACCATCAGTTGCTCCGTAAAGGATCCTATTTCTCTCAGTCAGTGGATGGCTTTGTGTAAGTGCTTCTTGTTTATGGTTCTTGTGGTAGGATTTTCTTGCCTATGTGTATACTTGTGAATATGTCTTTCCTTTGCAATTTTTTGTTGTGCGTAGTTTAGTCTGATTTGTTTTGGCTTGTTGTTTGTCCTCATTTTTGGCTTATTAATTTAGCCCTGCTCCCCTCCACCCACATTTCAAGCAGCTCCCTTCTCTCTATATTCTTGTGACTCTATTGCCCAATGGTTTTAGACACTCATCTTTTCAACCAGAGAATGATGGAGTTCTCTATTTTTGTATAAAAAATAGTCCCCCTATAGAGCCAATGTTAGCCCCATATAGAGCCAAATTTAAAAATTTAGAATTTGGGTCTCCTCCGTGTCAATCCTTGTTGGTGGACATTTTATCTATTAAGCATGAGTATTGAACCCCTTCAAACTAAATTCAAAGGGGTTCGAAGAGGTTCAAAATGGTTCAGGTAGTTCGCAGGTTCAAAGGTGCAACTCACAAGGTTCCACAGGTTCGATGGAAAATTTTAAAAGTACAAATTGCACAGTTAGATGATTTGATGCTAGTTTGACATGAGATTATGGAAATGATAACTATGTTGGGTCATCAAAAAGATTCCAGAATTCAGAGCACCAATGAAAAATAATTCACTAAGGTTTTAAATTAGAGAATTTTTTGGGAATAAGAAAATTGTCTCTACAAACATGTGTATCATTTATATTCCAAAATAGTGCAGCACTGTGCAATTTGTTGAGAGGAATTACCACATTAGAAGATGTTATTAAATTTTTCCACTCTTTCATGTACAAGATCTGTATTCAGAGCTGAATCTAGTTTTGCAACAAAGCAATAAGAACAATTGGATGAGATTTTGAGAACTATGGAGGCATCATGACTGTTATATCACAAAGGAGATAGAATTTGAGACCATCAATACTGTACATTCATTCTCAATGGAACAGAGAGACACTCTTGTCACCGTTCATGAGGAAGGAACCATGACAATAATCATTCACGCATGTGATTTAAGAATGTGAGCTTAAATTTGGATCCTTGTGTATGAGAGGTATGAAGTATCTGCAGAGGATATCATTTGGTAGAAATGATATGATGAAATATTTTTAAATTGAATGGTTGTGAGAATTTAAAAACAACATTGTCTTATTATGAAAGCTTTGTGGAAATAATAATTCAGGGCCAAAGATTGAGGATACAATACCTTTCTCTAATATTTATCTTTTTATATTCTAAGGGAACCTCCAAGTGTAGGAATTGGTGTATACACTATTTGTAGCTTTTTTTTAATGCAACCTGTAACCACGAATTTTTGGAAGTAGAAAAATGGGTCTCAGTGCGGGGGGAATAACTTCCAATTTCACCGTTGGATCGTGCTTAGTTTTGGATAAGTTTTTGCAATCCTAATTTTCTAGATTATTGCTAGAGCGATCATCAAAATTCTTCATGGTTCGCGAGATATGGATGACTGAGTTAAGTACTGTCAAAACTATCAATGACAGTTACAAAATGATGACAACTCTTCATCACCAGCGAATGCCACCTACCCAAGAGCCCATCTATAAATTTGTACAAGGTTATTTAGAAACTAATTTATATCATATATCAATATGTAGAAACCTTTGCAACAGGTGGCAGCCTATTAAAGGCTTTGTGATAACTATGTAGGCTAATGTCCAGCTGTAGTATTAAATTTTATTATCACATTTTATCATTATACAATAATGTTTACAAGAACATTATAAAACATTATAATGAGATAAGTAAAGGAGGACATAAATTCAAGATTCGGTTACCCAAACTGAAAAATATCTCTCCATGATTATTTATTGTAAGAGGTTGGACAGACAGGGTTTCAGATTCCACCTTTGCCTGGAGACTATGTGCTGCAGGAAAGGGGATTTGTTTTCTTTTTCTATTTGTAATGTAGGGGGGAATTCTTTTCTGAGCAATCATATTGTATAGGGATAGAGAGCTTTGAATTTCTATGCAGATATGAATAAAAGGAAGATGATGTTCATAATCTTTGAGTTATCCGAATTTTATTTTTTGATTGTAATTAGACTTTGGGCTTTTATAATCATCCATTCATATCTTTTCTATCACAAAAGATTGTATGCATGAGTGTATTTTAGAACTTTGCTTTCTACAATATAATCATATTGGAAAGGAAGTCTTTCATTTGTTTTCTTTTTAAATCTAGATGTCATTTGGGATTAGTTGTGAAGTGTTGTTTAATGGAAACTTGGTTTTCTTTCACATTTGTATCTTTCCTTATCTTATTTAACAAACACTTTCAAATCATGTTGATGATTGAATAGGGGCCTTTAGTTGCTTTCTAGTTAAAAGCAAAGGTGTGCTTTAAAACCAAGTAATTCATTGCATATCTGATCGGGGAGCTGTACCCTGTAAAATTCAGAGGACACTTAGGTATTTCAATTGCAAAGTGATCCAGCTGTTGTGTTGCGAGTTTGTCTTTCAGCCTTGGGTGTTTAGGAGTCATTTTGTGCAAGTGTTTTGAGAAGACAAATATGTTTACCAACATAATGTTATAGTTAAACAGGAAAATATCACTTCATAGGTGAAGTTGTTAGTAAAGAGAAAATAAGGTTGCTAAGGTTGATACACCTAAGTCCTCCAAAAGTGAGAAACCATCTGAACCAATGAAGGCTATTGGAAAGAGGAAGAAGGATGAAGCACAAAGAGAAAAGGATGAGGACAAAATTGAAGAAGAATGAACTGAATTAGATGAAGGCCAGTAAAAGATGGACACAGGGAAGAAGTCCAAACATGTTATATCCTCTACTGAGAAGATTGTGTTATCTGATATGAGTAAGATTTTTTCTATTGACAAGATTCTAAGATAGGGTTAGAAAATAGAGTATTTTGGTTGGAGTCAACAAATATTTTGACTAGCTTATTGTAATGTCCCCATTTTTAATAAATTATTTTTAATTAATTAATGGTCCCATAATTTAAATAATATCATAAATGGACCTTTAATTAATAAAAGGGGGGGAATTTTTATTATTATTGTCTATAGGTGTTTTTCGTGTCGACGTTCTTTTGTAAACCCTTGAGAGTTTCTCTGAAGGGGTATTTATGACCAGCGTGTAGGATATATTTTGCATGTCGAGATTTGATATTTTATTTGTATTTGTGAATTCATGTTGGGATACTTCTGGCTACCATTTCAGAGGTGAAATATCCTCCCTATTTGGTATTTGCAGTTTTGGTGGTTCACAACCACCCTAGTCTGTCATTGGAAATATTATTCTGATATTTCACTATGCGCCAAAATCTATTGTGCTTTGTTTATTTCAGATTTGGCAATTCTGAAACACCATCTTTGTATACATCTATGAAATCTATTTACATCTTTGGCATTTATGCAACTGGTGGCATCATTGGTACTTAGCATTCGGTGTTATGTGGCACTATTATTGTTTGAATTACTTCTGGCATCACTAGCTTTGGTGTTCATCTCTAATTGGACAATCTGGAGTTATATTATTTTTTGCACATCTATTAAATATGGTTTGGAGAATACTACCCTCAAGCAAGCACAATACAAATCAATCCCCACCCGTACGACCTCAAATCATATCACCACCAGACAGTCTTCCACCATACGGTCTCTTCACCACTGGATGGTCTTCCACTATATGATCTCTTCACCATCGTACGGTCTTCCACTGTACGGTCTCTTCACCACCGAACGGTCTTCCACTGTATGGTCTCTTCACTACCAGGTGGTCTTCCACTGATGTTCCCTTCACCACCAGATGGTCTTCCACCATATGATCTCTTTACCATTGGATGGTCTTCCACCACTGCGTGGTCTTCCACCGTACAGTCTCTTCACCACTAGGTAGTCTTCCACAGTATGGTCTCTTCACCACTGGATAGTCTTCCATCGTACAACCTCTTCACCATCGAATAGTCTTCCATTGTACGGTCTCTTCACCACTAGATGATCTTCCACTGTACGGTCCCTTCACCATCGGATGGTCTTCCACCATACGATTTCACATAGGTTGTTATAGCTACACTTGATCCATACCAGAAACTGAAAGGTTATCCGAAGGAGGTTTTTTCAGTCACGTTGTGGTTGGGAACATTACACTTATTAAGGATAAGAAGAGGCAATTAAAGATATTATTTTTGGCATGAATTAGTAAAGCCTTAATTGAAATACAAGGTCAAATCCATATGTCTCTATATGATAAGCTAGAAGTAAGATGGAAGTATGCACCAAAACTAGACAAAGAACTTACTGAATATGTATTAGTGCAATTACAATCAAAACTGTCAAAAGAAGAAATATAAGAGATACTTGGTAAAACCAGACCATCGTTCAAAGACCTAGAAGAGGTTGATAAGATTATTAATTGATCAAACTGAAGCTATTTTGAAAAAATTCTTTTGGGACTGGATGAACCATAGAAAGAAGAAGTATGTGATGTTGAATAAGAGCCAGCACAAGAGAAGCGAGAAAACACATACTAAGGAAGAGTGAAAATTAAAAATATTAAGATCACAATTGGTGACATTTATGCTCCTTATACTCCAAAGGAATGATTGTAGGTATCGATGGATGTTGCAAGTAGAGGAGATAAAAAAAAGTGAACATGTGCATACTGATGATGTGCAAATTAAAGGTAAAAGGGAAATGCAAGTACAAGAAGAGGAAGGAACTTTTGTCAAGGATAAAGAGCAGGAAATAATAGTATAGATTTTGAAGGTATCAATGATGATGATGACATACTGATCATACAAGGGAAAATTGATGTCAATTCTTTTAGCCCAAGTCATTCAATCAACAAGAGATGTATTGGCATATCTAATGCCAAAGGTTGATTGTGATGAGTATGCCATAATTATTGCTAAATCTGGTAGATTGGTGATTGTTGCAGGAGAACAAATGAAAAGTCTAGAGGATGAAAAAAAATTTGATTCCAAGAGACAATGAGCATCACAGGAAAAAGAAATTAGTTTAATCCATTGCATTGGAAAGAGTCAACTTATTAGTAAGTGTGAACCAAGTCACAGAGCCTTATAGGTAGGTGGTAAGATTCTTGTCACTATTTTTCATTTTCAAGTTTGTTGAGGATGTTGAGCAGAAGAAAGGTGAGACATAAGAAGAAATCAAGAAGATATCGTTCGATCAAAAGTGTGACAAACTTCTATGAATCATTACACTTGAGAGAATCCATGGAAGAGGAAATCTCAAGAAGTGACTCATAGCTTCCTAGTTGAAGTGATTATAATCCTTCTCATGATGCTCATCAAATTGACATAGAGGATTAGTGACTTGACTACTCCAAAATAGAATATTCAAAGCTAGGAATGAAGCTAAGATGCAAGATTAATACGATAGAATGAAAGATTGAGCTAGAATGAGTGTAAATAACTAGTATTATAGAATGAAGATGCAAGAGCTATACTATTGAAGCAATGCAAGAAAGAAACTAGATTAACAATGTAATATTAAGCTAGAAATAAAGCTAAGCTAAGAAATGAGAGCAACTAAGAGCTAAGAATTCAAATTAGAAAGATTACTCTAAGAATGCAAGATTAGGACTTTAAAATGCAAGAGAATGGACCCTTGAACAAAGGAAGAGCTTCATTTTAAAGGAATTTCCTCAAGAATGAAGGGTGGATATTAAGAGGCAAAATCATGAGTGATTGAGATGAAGATGCAAAACGAGGGTGAATGAGATGCAAGTTTAGGTAGAAATGAATGGTGAGGATTAAGAGGCAAAAGGGAAATGTTAGGTAGAATAAGATAAAATATCTAAGTTTTGAAAGCATAAATATCTTTTAATTGTTAATTAGTTAAGATTAAGTATGTGCACACATGTGAATGTGTTCTTTTAAAAAGTGTAGAAACTTTATATTAAAAGTGAGCTTATAATAATTAAATAAATATGCAAGCGCTAGAAATTAGACCATAGTATAATCTTGATATAAGATTTTTGATTTAATTATGCAAAGGGGGTTTAAGGGTTACTCTACACAATTATGTCTAGTAAATATGCCTTTGAGATTAAGGATTTAATTTGAGGCAATTTGATAAAAAAAGGGGGCTCAAGTTCTACTAGACCAATTTTAGGTGATTACATTTGCCCCTCTTTGACAAATGTGTGAGTGATCTAGAAACACATTGAGTCAAATAATGATGATGTCAAGGTAGCCAATAGAGATCTAAATTTGTACCTGATTGAATGAAGATCGATAAACATGATGAGAGTATCCAACCTGACATGAAGCGATGAGACTAAATATCTATCCAAGGAGATTGAGATAGCTAATCATCTGAGAGATAATACCAAATTGATATGGGTCCTGATAAACCTGATATGCCCCAAGAGATTGAAAAGATGACTATTTGAGTGAACTGATATGAAGCGATGAGAACACCCTTTCTGAAAGGTGATGTGGAGAATCTCAACTTGATATGAAGCGATGAAGCTCAGATGCCCTTAGTGATGATGTTTTAGTCCTAATCAACTCGATCGATTTTAGATTTGGTTCAATTACTAAATTTTCAGATTAGGAGATTTGATCGACAAAAATATTTGTTATATTGTCATGCCCCCTTGAGATCAAAATTCAAATGAGGTACAAGGGGAAAAAATTAGCCTTAGAGTCCAAGAAAAGAAGGCAGAAGCGAGCGAGAAGCAATAACATCGACAATCAACTGTGTTTGACAATTAAATGATCTTGAATTTGGATTTTGATCCCAAAAATAGGATCAAGAACAAAGACATGTAGTCCAATGCCTCAACAAAGAGAAAGGGAGGATGAAAAGAAAGCATAGCTCAAGGGAATAAAAAATGAAAAGCTAAATGCAGCCCTTAGAATGAAATGTAGCCTAAGGCATGAGACTAGTCAAGTCATTGATCCAATAGCCATTCATTTTTCATCATTTGAGCATTTGGGACATCAGAGATCATTAAAACCTACACCGGTGCAAGAGAAACCATGAAAATATGAATATGACCTTATCGGATAAGATGTAGGAAACACACGCAAGCATCAAGACATAAGCATCTAGATGACCTGAACATGGTTTCCAAGTTAATATTGTAAGATAACATTTGTACCGAGGCATAAGAAACCAAGATAACCAAGAGTGTTGTCATATGTGCTACACACAAGAAACAAACAAAGAGATAATTCCAACCTCACCTTAAGTATCCAAATGTATCATCTTAAAATGGAATCACTTCCATGGTAAGAGTGTTTATCCCTCCAAGTAAGTGGTTTGGGGTCATGTCAAACGCCTTGAATGGATATTTGACTTGGATCTGGCTTTTCCCCCTGTTCTACCCCATTTTCCACTTCTTCCTAGCATTTTCCTAGCATTCTGAACTATGAACCTGAGATTCTTGACCTCAGGGTCAAGGTCGACCTTTTTAGGTCAAGGTCGACCTCGACCCTGACCTGGTCAAGATCAGCCTCGATCCTGACCTAGTCAGGATCAACCTCAATCCTAACCTAGTCAGGATCAACCTCGATCCTAACCTAGTCAAGAACAACCTCATCGTTGACCCTAGGGTCCGGGATCCTCAGGTTTAGCTTTCAGTTTCGTGATTTCATCAAAATCTTGCACTTTCCCTCTTCAGGGCCATTATTTCTCGAGTTAAGTGTCAAATTCTCAAAGTAATATTTGAGGTGGACCTTTCTCGATATTTGTATAGGATTCCTAATTTATTATTGGAGATTAGCCTTTCTTGAGTTTTGTGCCTAATGCTCAAATTAACTTTGGGGTTGGCCTTACCTCGAATTTTGTAACAAGGCTCTTAAATAATTATTTTATTTCTATATTAAGGGTGGTCCCCTCCTAGAGTTTTGTGTCAAGACTTTAATTTAATTTCCTCTCCATGTGCACCTCTCTAGAGTTTTGTGCCATAGGCCCTTAATTATTGTTTTCTACGAGGCCCCTCTTGTGCCCTAGATCACTATACAAGGGAGCTTTCCTCTCTCATTTTCTCCATCCACTTTCATGATCAAGCTCTCAAGTGTAAGCAAGAAGATCAAGCATTCAAGCATTCAATTCATCAAGGAGATCCATTAGAAGCCATTGAAGGATTCAAGCTCTATGGAGCTCTCTTGTTGAAGATTCCTCCATTTCTATTCAAGCCTCTTCCTATTCCAAGATCCATTCAAGATTGGTGTTGAAGATCTAAAGATAATTGATTGGAGACATCCTACATTTGATTCATCCATTCTTGTGGATTCAAGGATTTGAATCCTCCACAAGGGTTTCAACTCAAGCAAGGTGAATTATTCCATTTACTTTGTTTATTCCAGCAATTTCAATTCAATTTCAAGGTTAATTCCTAAATTGGGGTTTGACTGAGGCAAACCCCTCCCCCCCAACAAACAAAACCATTTTTCTTGCAGGTATAGGTGCAAAATTTTAGATCTGAGAGCGGATTTGGATACCCTTTTCGGTGAACTTTCGAGATTTGTGAACAAAGTCAAAATCGACCTTCAAAATAAAAATGTAGCCTTTGACCTTTTATAAGGGGTAAAAGTCGACCTGATCTCATCTTGGAAAAATATTTCTAGGTTTTGTAGATCTCGCAGTTTCGATTCAAAATTATAGGAATCAACAATTTTTGAGATCGTTTGACAGGGTTTTCAACCGATTCTTTTTCAGAGATAAGTACCTTTATTTCTTCATTTCAATATTAATCATCTATATTTACTTTCCATATCAATATAATTCAATGTAAGTATAAAATATTGGTTTTGGGGTCTCTTTTATGTGCAAGCCATTGCCCTAGGACCTCATCCATATTTTATCCTATACACCAAATAAAGAGGGTTAAGGTACATGTGGCATTCCAATCATGATGGAGGCTCTTACCACAAATAGGCAGTTTATTAGACAACTTAGGATCATTGAAATCACACCACAAGAAGAAATCAAAGAAAATATGTTACACCCCATGTTGTGAATATCTAGTCAAGTAGACATCATCAAGTGACCTTAGAAGACATAAAAAGAAAAAGTCAATAATAATAGAAAACACATAAGAAAATACTTCAACATATCTTAGTTAATTTCAGTTCTCTAGGATGTAGGTTGTGTTGGGTGTTAAGGAAAAACCTTTGTGCTAGTGTCAAAGTACAAGTGCATAGTGAATAATACAAGATTTGATATGTGTTGAGAAACACAATGATGTCCAGATTGGTAGTGTTAAGAAACACTGTAGGATTGGGGTGTTGAGAAACACCAATTAGTGTAAGTGAGAAATTTCTCAAGTTGGAGGCATTTTAAAGAACTAGTTGATGGCTGCCCCTCCCAAAGATCGAGGGAAGAAATGCATTAAGTATGTAGGTTCATGCATAAAATCCATGGATAGAGTAAAAAATTCTCTGACATGATCTTGAGGATCATAATTTCCATCATATTTGTCATATTTTGGGAGCTCCATTCTTTTTGGGAAGGGTGGCATGTATAAATTACGATTGAATGCAAATGGACATAAGGCTTCCATAGAGAATTCTTTAGGTTCTTTCTCCTTTTCCAGCTTGTTAAGTTTGATTTGCATGACATGCATTTGTTTCATCATAGCTTTTATGGGAGTTTCTTCCTCTTGTGTGATGATGTCTTCAACATTGAAGTTGGGAGGAAGCTTGGCTCCTTGTCTTACCAATTCGAGGAAGTATGTCTCTTTGTCTTCTTGTAAGAAGCATCTCATCAGTCTTCTAAAGAGATCATCCTCACAAAACCATTTGATTTCAGTTGGTGTGGAATCTGGATCTCCACCATGATTGGACTGGTGACCTTGGGAGCCTTGGTTTGCCCCTCTTTGATACATATTGGCATTTTGATTTTCCTCTAGGATTGAGTGAGGAGGATTAGAGAAACCTTGTCTTAGATGTAGATTTCCTAGGGCATCTTCTTCATAATGAGTGGTAACGTACGGCTGATGAATGGTCTGAATAATCAAAGAGGATGATGTTGACATTTAGGTTCTTCTCTTGGTTTTCTATGTGAGGAAGCTTTAGTTTCCACCATCAACCTTGGGTGAATTGGAAGAGAAAGATAAGACAACTGATAGATGATATGATTTAGGAAAAATCAAATGATGCAACCTTGTCAAGATTTGGTGAGAAGATTGATTGGACGTAAGTGTAGGATACTGTGCCCTAGGTGTATGGGTAGATGCCCAAGAGATGATGAACATGAGCTCATAACACTTAGCCATTTTGAGGATTAATTTCAAGATTATTTTGACAAGGTTTTGACACAAGATGAGACAGGATTTAGATCAAGAATCGGAAGACAAATTCAAGCTGAAAAGACCACTTTGGGAAAATGAGTTGGATTCTCTGTTGACTCTGCTTTGTTCCTGACACCAGGGATTTTCTAATAGAATCTGAATGATGACTGCAAATGGTTGATTTTCTGACAAAACATGGATCTTTTGACAATTTTTGGTCAAATCTCATATGACTTTATCCAGGCTCGTACGATATAGAATCAGGGCTGGCATGACAATTGCAGAGGTTCGTACGACAAATGACTCCAGGATATCTTTGTGCTTAGGGTTTCTGGCAAGACTCATATGACACAACATTGGTTCCCATATGAGTTTATGGGGGTTATGATACGACAATTGTAATTCTTAGCAAGACTCGTATGATAATTGAATTTCCAAGATGACAGTTTATACTAGAAAAGGATTTTCTTTCAAATTTTGCAAGTTTTTCGATTGTTGGGTGTTTTCGGTATCAAGTTGTTTGCAAATTTCTCTGTTCTTGGTTTTGAAAATCTATGTATTGGATTGTATCAAGTTATTTAACATAGCAGTAGGCTCACAATCATAGAAAATAGAGGGAACTGACTCAATGAATCAATCACACCTATCTTACCCTAGCTAGGAGAAGAGATGTATTACTTTTTTGTTGACTTAGGAACACACTCATAGACACCTCAGAATATGTAGGTCCA
The DNA here is from genome assembly GCA_027943335.1 of Chamaecyparis obtusa. Classification (NCBI taxonomy): domain Eukaryota; kingdom Viridiplantae; phylum Streptophyta; class Pinopsida; order Cupressales; family Cupressaceae; genus Chamaecyparis; species Chamaecyparis obtusa. The sequence continues at coordinate 626,928 of BSBK01005134.1, read as the reverse complement.
ACAACACACAATGGATTTTGAATCCCATATTAGCCAAGTTCAAGTGTCGAAGAGGGCTCGATATGACGAGTTTCTTGGGATGATTACTGTTCACCTCGCACAAGCACTACAAATACTTCAGGGGTGGATCAGTGGCAAAACTAGCTTAGGATTTTAATCAAGGCATTTGTTCACAACTATCTCCCATAGTCCCACAAGAAGGATTAAGGCTGTTAACCCTATGAGCACTATGACAAGTGTAGTCTCGCAAGCAAGATTTAAGCGAATCTGCTCTACACAAAATCAAAGCGTGTTCATGGCACGATGCCAAGGAACAAATACAACTATGTCTTCTAAGGCTTTAACCTCAAGAAATCATCAAATTTTATAGTGGGGTGGAAGAGTCGATATAAGACTTATCCCCACTTGGGTCATTCCTGAGAGCTTTTTATCTCTCCGATAGGCCCTCTAAAGTTTTAAAGCAAATGTGAGGTTGGGGACCACAAGATTTGGGTTTCAGATTCTCTGAAATAGAAGAGCATAATCCCCTAACCTTGTCATTTTACCTATCCAAGACACATCAAGTAGATTAATCTAGAGACAGTACACAAACTGGCACCAAGGAAGACACCTTCTGGGTTTCTGGTTCTCCTAAGAAGGAGAAGAGCATAATCCCCTCAGTATTTTCCCCAATGGCAATAGCCGCACATACCTATTTAGCTAAGTGCCTATGAAATGAAATTTAAGAAAACAAAATATTTTCTTGTATAATATTAGGCAACCTACAAAACCACTTGTCAGAAATTTGGTTGAATGAGCATCTTTGACCAGCATTTTCTGAAAAATGGGGTTATCTGCAAAAGATGGGTTTAGAAGTCAAGACAAGAAGAAGTCAAAAGGATGTGTTTTTATGCTTAGTCTTTGTCTTTCATCTTGCAAAAATGTTTTAGGCTATAAAAAATTATCAGAAACCAGCAAACATCAATTGTTAGGATTAGCTGTCAATCGAAATCTGAAATCCAAATATCAAAGACTGCTCAAAAATTTGATACGACAATGCAATGCTGGAGTCAAAACTTGTATGAGAATATACTACTTCCCATACGAAAATTCTAGTATGATACGATAGTGGTTTCCTACACACATGACACTTTAGCTCTCATACGACAATACTGATACAACCGACATGACAAAGCAAATTGTCATATGTCGTACGAAAGACAAAGTATTCTAGTACAACAATCTGCAGAATGTCGTATGAGATTGTACAGAACAGAAAATAAAAATCAAAGCTTGAAATGACAATGTCAGAATAATGATAAAATCAAAATGGAAACCCATTGTCAGGCCCTACGGTGGGTGCCAGAAATGTGTGTGTGAAATTGTACCTAGCTATGGACACAACACTTTAGTAAAACATTAGAGGTTAGAAATTTAGAAAATCTGAAAATAAGACAAATATTACTAACCAAGCAATTTACTACCTTCTAGTAGATGCGAGTTTGATATTCTCAAAATTGGACTAAGACCAATGACAATGTAGCATCGGCTAAACGAAGGATTTAATGATGAAAAATAGATGGAGTATGAATACAGATTAATCTATGTTTTTTATTTTTCTATGCAATATGGATGAAAACTGTTTGAAAATTGACTTAGAAACTGAATGAAAATGAATGCAATCTAATATAACAATGAGATGAATTGCTATGAAAATGAAATCAAATGAGAACAAGAATCTCAAGGAATTAGCACAATCTCACAAAATTGCCAGATCGCACAAGCCAAATTCTCCAGATTCGCAAGAGGGTGATCATTTGTAAAGGACTGAGCCTTGTTTATATAGAAATCCAAGTTCTGTGAGAACTCATGGAAAGCCAAAAATCTCTCCCTGATCAACTCAGATTGATTGTTGAGTTATCAAAAAATCAGAACTAGTTAACTCACAAAATCATGCAAAAAGAGCTTTTTAACTCAAATTAGGAGTTCAGATCACTTTTTCAACTCACAATCACATTTTGAGTTTGAAAAGTTAACAAATTGAATTGATTTGTTGATTTAGAGTTTAACTGCTTTTCTGAATGTGCATGGATAATTATGAATTTATTTAATAATTCAAGTGATTTATCCTCAACTTAACTGATTTTTGAATAAAATAACTGATTTATGGGTTAATCAATTATTTAATCAAACTTTATCCCAAAACTATATCATTAATTTTGACAATTTGATTTAATCAATTACATAGATATTCAACTGATTATTTCTAGAATTTTTTATTTATTGTAAAAATAAAATAAAAAATAATAATATTAATTAGGAATAAATGTAATTAAATCTAATTAAATAATTAAGTGGCAAAATTAAATTCAATTAATCAAATATTCAACATATTTAATTAATTAACTTTAGGATAAAATAAAATAATATCATTTATCGCCAAATAATATTTAATTAAAGATAATTAGGATAAATTAGGAATATTTAAGAATATTCCCTGATGCAGAATTAGGATAGAATCGATTAGGGTTTTGATGATTCGATGTGTAGATGTGCCTTAGGTTAGGGCTTTTATGTCAGTTTCGATCGATTTGTCGATGTAGAAGGTTAATGGTCATGAAGCCCATTTTTGGGGTATTACAAAGAGGTCGACCAAGTGATAAAGCAGTGACAACTTAGATAGGTGTATGATTGCCCCCAGACGGTAGATAAGAACCGAGCATGGGACTAAGACTAGTTACAGCCCATGATGACACAAGGAAACCGAAAGCGGGATGGATGCAAGGAGACAACAGATCAACCATGCATTGATAGATGGAGCATTGATTACAAGTGACATCTATTTGCCAGGTTTTCACCACTTCGGATTATTTTATTTTTTCTACCAAGGCGCATGTTTCCAAGTTTTCACCAAGGCATAGTTTTTCTTTTTTCAATTTTTTGGTTCTTTTTTTTTTTTATATATATATATTTGATTTTTTTGGGGATACATCAAGGTGTCTGTTTCAAGGTTTTCACAAGGATGGTCATTTTTTAGGACATTTTACAATTTTTTATATTTTTTGAGGACTTTATAAGTTTTTTAGAATTTTTCCATAATCACAAGTTGTTGTACAAGGATGCTTAATGCTTAGTTGTAGAGTCACTTCATGTGAAGAGCATTGCCTTTTATAGTAGCCAATTGATAAACTACAAAACTAGATGTTGTAGTTATGATAAAAGGATCCATCCAGTAGTGTCCATCTATCAAGATTTTTGTAGCCAAGGAAAGACCATTCAAGCGAGATCCACAAATATCCTCATAGACCTCTCTTAACACTTTTTCAGATTCCTCACGTTCTAAACACCTAAGGAGAGTACCATCTAGATGTCTCTTAAACAAGTCATTAGTGATGAGTAGATATCAGGATGCACTTTTGGAAAGGCAATGATGGATTTGAGAGTAGAAGGATATATTGGAAGTAATGAAGGTGTAGACAATCTGAGGATTAAGTGAGCTATTGGAAGGAAAGGGGAGTTCTTCCACTAGGAAGTCATAGCAAAATTGGCATTCTTCAATTTGTAGCATAGAAGCTGAGATAGCCATAGTATCTGTAGTTCTATTTTATGCACATAGTAACTATTGGAGAGTGATGAATACAAAGTATTTCTTTAAGTCATCAACCAGAAGGAGCTTTTTATCTCTGGTTTGGTATTCATTGATAACTTGATTGAGTATCAATTGAGAGTCACCATAGACATGAAGTTATTTGATTGTCCATTCAATAGCTAGCTTGAATTCATTAGTGAATCTTTCATATTCTATCATATTGTTTGTGGTGAAAAATATTATCTTGTATTCTTGTGGAGCTTTATAGCTTTATGAAGATATTAACAGAACATCAACATTTTTTTGTATACATGAGCCATTAAAGTATATCTTCCAAGGATTTTGAGTTCAGATAGATTCATCATGTATCCCATCTACAGGTGCCTCAGAGAGGTTTTCACCATTGGATACGTCTTTTATTTTTACTTTTTTAGAGTCTGACACTGCCACAGAGTGGTTTTCACCATCAGACCATATTTTGTTTTTTCTATTACTTTTCTAACTAAGATATTTTATATCTTCCCCTTTTATATCTCCACTCATTGCACTGGTGGAAGAAGGGAAAGGTTCAAAAACATTTAGGTAATAGACTAGTTCAAGATCAGTGTCAATGGATATGAGGTGGATAGATTCAAAAGGAGTCCATTCAATTAGCTCAGGATGGATGAGGGATAAAGGCTCGTTAGGTTCAAGTGCAAAGACACCAGTATCATCCTCATTGTTCATGAATGAATCTGAGAGATCAAGAAAGTTATCCTCCATAGAGCGTTATCGATCGTGTGTTGTCCTAGAAGTATTAGAGGAGTTTAGAGAAGTATTATGTGAATCTAACTAGGATGGCCTACTCTGAGAACTAAGTCCCTCTTGTTGTTCCAAAAGTGTGTGAACATGAACCATCTCAATTCTAGACCTTCCTAAGTTCCATGTTGTTGTCATAGGAAGATGTCTTACATATCCATGATTTGTTTGGTTAGTTGGAGTGTTGTTTTGACAATAGGCATATGGCCTAGGAGCTATAGGGATGATTTCCATAGGAGAATAGAAAGGATCTTCATTATTTGTTTGTTCTTGAGAATTTGAGATTTCTCCTCTTTCAAAATTCATAGTAGTAGTGTATATGTGTATGACATCAACTTGTATTTCCATTGTAGGATCAGATAATGAGTCTCACTCATATTTATGAAAATCTATTTTATTGTTATGATATTCTCTAATGTAATCAACTAAATTTATTGTAGGAGGTAGATCTTCATCCTCACTTTCTTATGTCATAGGAGGTATTTTTTCAGTAGCAGGAGCCTGTTCAGTAGCAGTAGCAGTAGACTAGTCTAGAATAGGCATAAACCAAGGCATATCAAAGATTAGGGAGACATCACCAAGTTGCCCCAAATCAGGGTGTATGTGATCAGAATCAATAATATGCTCAACAGTAGCAAAAGTAGTAGTAGTAGTAGTATTAGCAATAGTGAAAATATTCTTAGGAGACTGAGTGATATTTTCTTGATCAAGACCATGTTCTATTGGATCCATGGATTCATTTTCTTGAGGAGCTTGAGATGGTATATAAGGTTCTCCTTGATAGTATGGGTTAGATGTTTGGATATGTAGAAGTCTCTAATATGTCATGGGTTAAATTTATGCTTCTTCCTCATCATGTGAGTCCTCATATGGGTGAGTGTTGCCTCTAGGTTTGTCAAACTTGTGTTCATGATAGCCAACACTAGTCTTATCTTTAGGATTTTTGAACTCAACATGTAGAGGTTCAAGAAGACCTTTTCCATCATATCTCATTTTTTGCATAAGTTGGTAACCCACTTATGTTCATGATAGCCAACACTAGTCTTATCTTTAGGATTTTTGAACTCAACATGTAGAGGTTCAAGAAGACCTTTGTCTTTACCAAGAGGACCTTTTCCATCATATCTCATTTTTTGCATAAGTTGGTAACCCACACCATACTTTTCAGGTGAAATTTCAACATGTTTGATCTCTTATTCAAATTATTCTCTCTTGTAGAGTTGTTATAGGACAACTCTTTCCTCCCTTTCTAGCTCTAGGAGAATTTTTTCCTTAACCATTCCAGTACTTTCATGTATAACATGTGTTGTTTTAATTGTAGGAATGAATGAGACAGATGATTTGCCATAAGATTTTGGAGAGATGAGAAGAGTGTCCACTTGATATTCTCCTATACTAGTAGGTTTGTCTAATATTATTTTCCCATAGTCTGATTGAGGTCTTTTTCTTTTGCTTCTTTAGGATTTGACCTTTCTTTGTTGTGAGGAACCATTTGGTCTTCATGTTTAAGATTATTGCAAGCATATGTTGAGTCTACAGGAATAGTAATTTCAATTCCATCATGAGGGAATTTAATGCATCGATGGTATGTAGAAGGAACTAATTTCATTTCATGGATCCAAGGGCAACCCAGTAGTATGTTATATGCCAAAGGAATATCTAGGACTTGATAGATGATGTCCCACTGAACAAGACCTACCCGAATGGGTAAGACTACCATGCCTTTAGAAGAACGTTCCTCTTCATCATATGCTTTGATCATTATTTTGTGTTGTGGATCAATATCATGCTCTAAGAAACAAATAGCTTTAACCAATTTAAAACTATAGATGTTCAAACATGCACCTCAATCTATCAAAACACGCTTAACTCTTTACTTATAGATAACAACTTCAATATGGAGGGGCTGATTATGTAGATGGATGACAAATTTGTCATCTATTTTAGAGAAAGTTAGATAAGGAGGTGAAGTGAGATGACTGACCATGGACTAGAACTTATCAATGTCTAGGTCCTTAGGTATGTTAGCTGCAAGAAGGGCTTGATCAAGGATCTCCCTGTGAACATGAGAGATTTTGAGAAACTCAAGTATTGAGGTCTGAGCTGGAGTATGTTGAAGTTGGTCAACCAAATTGTAGTCCTGTATAGCAGAAAAGGTAGTTGGTTTAGATGTTGAGGTTCTTGTTTTCTTAGGAGAAAAGTAGGAAGATGAACCTTTTCCTGATAGAGTGACTTTCTCTTGAGAGCGGGTTACCACATTAGATGGTCCAGCTTCAACTTTTTCCTTAGCTTTAATAGTATGGATAGTATAATTGGAGGACTCAAGCATGTTGATCACATTATAACTATTAGAATATGTGTAACCGACCTTATTATCCTTTTCCTTAGAAGACTCCCATTTCTCAAAATTAGGAAAAGGCTCCTTGAAAACCTTATTATCATTGTTCGCTTATGGGGGTCAACCACAATAGTCTCATTATCAATTAGATCTTGGATGAGGTTCTTAAGCTTCATGCATTCATTAGTCTTGTGGCCTTTTTTGCAATGATAATCATGATAGTGGTTGTCATTCCACCATTTAGGCTTTATATCATGATCATAGGGTCTTGATTTATTAGGAAAGGTAATGATCTTATTAGTCAAAAGCATCTTCGAAGTGTTTTCAAGCAATTCTGCAAGAGGAGTGAAGTTTATCTTAGGATTAGAAGTCTAAGGCCTATCATTTATGGAGATTTTTGAATCATTCTTATTATCTTTCACATCAGTAGATAGATTGAAAGTTGGCTCTTTAGTAGTAGTAGACATTGAATTTGTACCCATGATTTTGTCATTGATGATATCTTTGGTCTTGTTTCAAAACTAGATCTTATCCTTGTTATGTTGGTTGTTAGAAGAGGATTTATGCTCTTTAAATTAAAGAGTGATTTCACCCTTACAAACAAGGACATCCTCTATGCGAATAAATGATTCAGCCAGTTTATCAAATGAAGCATGAGTTTGCATTTGCAATATGTAATTCATTTCAGGAACCAAAGCATTGATGAATATATCAATCTTTTCAGTCTTAGGAATCTTCTGAGGATAACGTGAGTAGAGCTTCTGCCATCGCTGAAGAAAAAACACAAAGGATTCACCTTGGCATTGTTTGATATTGCAAAGATCAAGCATAGTGATAACATGTTGGATATTATAGGAGTATTGTTGAATAAATATATGCACTAGCAGGTCAAATGATTTAAGAGGAGGAGATAGTTTAATAAAGCACTCCATAACTTGACCAATAAGACTCCTAGGAAAGAGTCTCATAAGATATGTGGGTTCATACAAGAATTCCATGCTTAGTTTGCAAAATTCCCTAATATGATCATGAGGATCTCTGCAACCATCATACTTTTCGTACTTAGGAAATTTGACTTTTTGAGGAAAAGGAGGTGTGTATAGATCTTTGTCAAAAGGAAATGAGCATATAGCCTCAAGAGAAAAAGATATGCTTGGTTATTCCTTTTCCAAGCGTAGAATTTGTTTTATCATTTCTTCCATCTATTTCTTCATGATTTCTATTTTAGATGGTTCCTCTTTCTTTATCAGGTTGTCAATGTCAAAGTTGTGAGGTAGTTTGACCCCTTGCGAAGCTAAGTACAAGAAGTACTAGTCTTTGTTTTGACTCAAGGTCAATTTCATAAGTCTTTGCAAGCGTTCATCTTGTTGAAATTGTAAGATATCTTCCTCGGTTATTTCATTATCTAAATCACCACCTTGTGAACCATGTGATCCAAGTCTAGTATGTTGAGAACCATTTTGTGAGCCATGTATAGAGTTGTGATTATTTATTTTTTCTTGTCCAAAATGCTTGTCACCCAATTGTTTTATAAATTCCTCAATCCTTTTGTTTTCTTCTTCCGTGATTGGAGTGTAAGAAACACTATGTGCAAACCTAAGAGAGGATAGGGTAGATTCACTAGAGATATTAGAAAAGGGTTTGAAACCCCAAGGTACAAGATATTCTTTAGATGATTTGTGAAAGGTAGCTCCATGTTTCTTTCCTTCACAGATCTAAGATCTACTTGTGACAAACATGAAAGAAGGTTGTTAAAAGCCAAAGAGGATGACTTGATGTTCAAGATAGATAAGTAAAAGTGTTCACTTGTCCAAAGTGTAAAAGATATAGAAAAGAAACTTCCCACAAGATGTCCAAGCTGTGGGTAGATCCTTGTGTAGGACACTTGTGAACAAGTAAATATAGGATAGAGCATCCAAGAGAGATAATTAATAAGATGATAGATAAGCGAATATTCTACTAGCCAAGAGTGTAGTCAAGAGATCAAAGTTATCTTTTCTAACTAGATGCAATTCCTAACATGTTGGAATGTACCAAATAACAAGATGAGCTAAGGATAACAAAGAAGAAGCAATGTTGACAACATTTGGGCTTAGTCCAAAAGTTTAATTTCAAAGAATTGCAAGAGTTGATTGATAAGATTAGAGCATTTCCTAGACCAAGTTTGATATGTAAGAAAATAGTGTGAGAAAGAAATAGTATTCAAACAATCCAACAAGGTACAAAGTAACCTTATGGATACAAGCATATGTGAGGTCTTGCAAGGTATAATAAATTTTACGAAGTGTATGTTCCACAAATGTTTTCACGGGTCTTAGTACATTAAGGCACATCAACAAAAGCTACATAAGGTCAAGAGGGAAGTGTTTCAACCTTTTCCCACAACTTTATGTTCTTAGCCCCATGATTAAGAGATTGAATGTCTTTTCCTAGGACTATACAAGTTATGGATCAATTGGAAGAGAATAATGCTCGAATCACATGTCTTTCCAAATTGCCATATTCAAGATTTTCATCCAAGGGAACACATATGGTGAGTATCTTGAGGTGATATGGGTAAAGTCCACTTGGATCGATCCTTGCACAAAGGCAATCACAAGGCCAAAAGGTTAGCCTCTAAGTCCTAAGGTGTTTAGTAAGAATCTTTGTTCATGACTACCCCTTGTAGTTTTGCAAGTAAAATTAATGCCTATAGCCATACATGCACCCAAAATGCATAGTCTTTCAAGAAAGATTTAGACCTCTCGGACCTATACAAATTGAATGTACTCCACTTGTAATCTTGTAAGCAAGATTTAGACCAAGATGGCCCTACAAGTTCCCAATCAAGTGTATTCTTGCTTAACAAGATTGAGGCAACTAGGCCCTACACATGAAGAAGAATTAGGAATAAAAAATAGCCAAGTCTTACCTCTCTTTATATTGAAGGAAGTTTTTTATTATAGTGGGATGGAGTAGCCAAGTTTTCTTGTTCCCCACTTGGATCGTTCCCAAAAGATTTCTCTCTTGGCAGGCCCTCTAAAGGTAAATGCAAGAAAGCAAATGGATAGCTAGTGGAAGTCTACATTTTTTATTTTCCATGAGGAAATGAGCATACTCTCCTACTCCATAGTGTCTCCCAAACACATCAAGCACATGTTTATTTACCCAAGACTTTTTGCAAGTGATCAACTAAGTAGGTCAAGATTTCTGATTTTCCAAAAGGAAAAGAGCATACTCTCTTACTACTCAACCAACCATGAGACAAGAAGCCTTATAATTAAGATACATGCCTAGAAAACCAAATTTAAGAAATCATAGTGTTGATTTGTATCTCAAAGGCAACCTACAAGATAAATAGCATTATTGAGTCTTTAACAAGTGTCCTACATCACAAAGCATTAGTAGTCATGAAAGTGTTGATCTCTTTGACAAGAGAATCCTACAATACCACAAGTTAGGGCACAAAAGATATGAAAATGAAAGCAATAACCCAACAAGATCACTTGTTAGTTGCTGTTAGGAAACTAGAAAATCTAAAAATGCAAGAAAGAACAAGAAAACTCAACTAAAAACTCAGACTGTGACAAAAATTAAATCTGGATGACACTTTATCAGTCTGTCAGAAATCTATACGATACACCTTTAAAAAGCCAAGTGATATTTCAGTGTAGAATGATAGACCTCAGAGAAGCAAGATGATATTTCTTTGGGAAGGAGACAATATTTCTCAGAGAAGCATAATGACATTCCAGAAACTGAGAAATTTTGCCTAGTAATATACTAGAATGTCGCCCATGTATGATCCAGAATGTCGTACAATTCTCTGACCTGCAAAAACAAAATGACAAACCTGCATCACCAAAAAGACAAAAGAGCAAGAAATAGAGCTAAAATGAATGTCTAGCCCCATGGTGGGCACCAAAGATGTGTGACCAAAAGTGTGACACACTTCTATGAACCATTACACTTGAGAGAATCCATGGAAGAGGAAATCTCAATAAGTGGCTCATAGCTTCCTAGTTGAAGCGAGTTTAATCCTTCTCATGATGCTCATCAAATTGGTATAGAGGATTAGTGACTTGACTACTCCAAAATAGAAGATTCAAAGTTAGAAATGAAGCTAAGATGCAAGATTAATAAGCTAGAATGAGTGCAAACAACTAGTATTCTAGAATGAAGATGTAAGAGCTATACTATTGAAGCAATGTAAGAAAGAAACTAGATTAAAAATGTAAGATTAAGTTAGAAATGAAGCTAAGCTAAGAAATGAGAGCAACTAAGAGCTAAGAATTAAAATTAGCAAGATTACTCTAAGAATGTAAGAAAGATAGAATGTAAATGATCAAGATGACAAGAATGCAACATTAGGACTTTAGAATGCAAGAGAATGGACCCTTGAGAAAAGGAAGAGATTCCTTTTAAAGGAATTGCCTCAAGAATAAAGGGTGGAGATTAAGAGGCAAAAGAATGAGTGATTGAGATGAAGATGCAAAAGGAGGGTGAAGGAGATGCAAGGTTAGGTAGAAATGAGTGGTCAGGATTAAGAGGCAAAAGGGAAATGTTATGTAGAATAAGACAAAATAGCAATTTTGAAAGCACAAATCTCTTTTAATTGTTAATTAATCAAGATTAACATGTGCATACATGTGAATGCGTTCTTTTAAAAAGTGTAGAAATTTTATATTAAAAGCAAGGTTATGGCAATTAAATAAATATGCTAGAAATTAGACCATAGTATAAGCTTGATATAAGATTTTTTATTTAATTATGCAAAGGGGAATTTAAGGGTTACTCTACACAATTATGTCTAGTAAATATGCCTTTGAGATTTAGGATTTAATTTGAGGCAATTTGATCGAAAAAGGGGTCTCAAGTTCTAATAGAACAATTTTAGGTTATTACAGATGTTGAGGTAGATTTTAGCTCTACCAGATATGTGTGCACTTGTTGCATTATAGGAGTAAGCATTTTTTATGAAAATGACACATTGTTTTATTGGAAAACCTATTGAAGAATTGGAAGGATGATATGTAAGCATTGAAGACAAGTGGAGTAGATTAAGATGCAATGAAAAGTTTTGATTGGTAGCTCATGTACATTTTAATTGGCTTTATTGTTAAAGGGAGAGAGGAGATAGTAAAGAAACAAAGGGGGAGAAGTATCAATAAAGGGAGAAGAAACATAGAAAAACTAGTAAGGGCTGAATAATCAAAGAAAGGAGGATAAAGGGACTAGGAATAAAGAGATTATTTATTTGCTTGGTATTGTTGGTGTTTCCATCAATTCCAAATGGGGAGATTGTTGGCATAACTGATGAGATTGTTGGTATAGGTGATGCAACTGATGCTAAGATTAGATGATTATGCTATGTTATGTATTTGATGAATGTATGATGATAGGATGATCAGATATGATGTTGTCATTGATTTCAACTTAGTACATGCTGATTGATATTGTTCCTATTATGTTGAGGTATGTTTAAGAGGTTGGATCTAGAGCTATAGTAAGAGTTGGAGTGTGTGATCATAAATGAAGATTAAGTGATATCTCCAGATGATATATCTTGTTAACTACAACTGATGGTGATGATGATGAAGACTGAGATTAGAGGTATACAATATTGTAGAAGGATTAGATCAGTTGTTATTTTTTCATTGATGTCAAGAAATTGATTTCTAGTTTATATTGATTTTCCATATCATTCAGAGTATGATATAAGTTGAGTGAGTTAAGGAAAAAGAGGAAGTGAAAAATTGTGAAGCTGAAGAGATTAATTGGGAAACAAATACAGATCAAACAATGATAAGGTTATAATGATTTAATAGTTTTCTACTTTACATTTGATTATATCAAGTCGGTAAAGGAGATTGGACAAGTTGGCAAAGAAAACAATTTTTTTTTTCGAGAAGGAAGAAGTTATTCAGTAAAAGGAAAGTAATATTCGATAAAGAGAAAGGAAGCCAAGACACCGAGTGAAAGGAGTTAGTTACCGAGTGAAGATAAAGGAATTTTGGTTGAAGGAAAAGGAAGGGCACCAATCAAGGAACACAAATTAAAGATAAGGATCAGAATGGCATTTAACAAAGAGCTACAATAATCTAGAAGATTCCAAAGATGAAGATGAGTTAGTTAAAGAGATATGCAATCAGGGAAATTCAAGGTGATGTTCTATGGTAAATATTTAAGTGAAAAAAGAGAAATACAAGTTCCAAGAAAAGTTCAAGTTTCGAGGTGATGATAAAATATTTTATCGAGTGCCAAATTCATTGAATCAGTTCAAGACAATGATCTAACGGTTTAGAATAAACATAGGAAAAACTAATCAAAGATATTAAGAGGCAAAACATAGTCTATATAAAGGATGAAATTGAAAAAACTAGATGGAAAGTTGAAGTGTGGATGTGTAACCGAGTGATGCAGTGATGAAGAAAAAGGTTGAAATCCAAGTCTGCAAATAGAGATTGATGAAGTGTGGAAGCTAGTGACTAGTGAAGGAAATAAGTGAAGACAAAGAGCGCATAAGGGATCTGACTAAGAAAGAGGTAGTTTTAGATTTATAGATCAAGTTTTATATTATTGCTTATTAACATTTGTAGCAGGAAAATCTCTTAATCGAGTGGACTTAATAGTGTCATTGTATATCCTTGAGAGAGGTGACATTATAAAAGAGTGTTCAAAGGCCTTTAACCAAACCACTCCTAATAGGGTGAATATCCTAATGGATCTGAGGTAAATCCCCTAACAAGGTCACATTTAACAATGTGCATTGTAATCTTTAACAATATTGAATTTTAACCAAGTATACTTCGGAAGAGTATTTTTTATTGGTGGGTGATAATTCCCACAGTGGGTTTTCCCAAATTGGGTTTCCATGTTAAATATGAGTGTCAAATGTGTTGAATGTTTTTGGGCATGTTATTTATTGATTACTTAAAGTTGCTGATTGAAAAAGTTAATTGGTTACTACTGAATTTTGTCTTACCGAGTTGAATCAAAGTTAAATTTTTAAGGTTTAAAGATTCACTTATTATTGATTCACCCCCTCTTAGTAATCTAACAATATATATGACTACACAATTTTATCTTATGTATATTGTGACTTATGATTGTTTGAAGATTATCAGGTAAATAGGAAGAACATATTAAAGTCAAGGAATGATGATTTGATGATTGTTTAAAATTGGTTTGGTTCCTAGTGTTGCGATTCAAGATGTGGTATCTTGACACTGTTATTGGACTGATTTTATAATTGCATCATGATTGGTGATCAATGGGTAGATTTACAATGAAAAAAAGATCAATCAATGAAAGGTAAATGAAGTTATTAGAACAATCGGTCATATCCTTAACCGGCAACATTGCACCATGTTGCGATAAGTGATTACGTGTTCGCATGATCTTTATGAAGTGTCAGATTGATGTGGAATGATGAGTTGGAATTTTCATGATCATGATGATTGGATTTCTTGGACTTGTGCAAGTACATTGGAGAGTGTGATATGGTTTGACTTTTCTTTATCAAATTGATTATGTGATGGATCTAGAGGCTGACATGAGTCTGAACTTGTAAATGATAATTAGTATTACATTTTAGGGTTTAAGTAATGAGTGAGAATGTATAGTAATTCAAATGTATTAGGTCTTGGCCAACCTAGTTAGTGAAAATATACTTATATATCATTTATGATGTATTACAAGGAGACGAAGAAGAGAAGAGGAGAAAGATTAATACACAGTGTTGTTGTTGTTGTAGTGGTTTATGGTGATCAAAGGTGTTAGTATAGATATGAAGAAGTGTTTTAGAGAAGAGCATTGATCAAGAATACACTAGATATGTCATGCATTAAGTGAAAATATCATATCATTCTTTACTTGTTGATTCTAGGAGGTTGAAAAGAGAAATGCCCTAACCGGGTCACTCCTAATAGGGTTTGCAAGATCCTAGAAAGTCTAAAGATCAAATTCCTTTAACAAGGTGACTTATGAGAAGGAGTTCTAAATCTCTTAATTGTGTAGATCCTAACATGTCTTTTTTGAAATCTCCCAACATGGATAAATTATCTTAACCGGGTATACCCTTAACCGGCTAGATGTAATTCTCTTAACAAGGAAACTTATTACTATAATAGTGAGGATTTGTGGGTATTAATTCCCACGTGTGGTTTTTCCCTCTAACAAGGGTTTCCACAAGAAAAATATGTGTCAAAGTGTTGCATGCTTTTGATGTTTGATTTACTTTGTTACTACTTTGCTATTTGCATTGCATGCTATATCTTGAGGAAGTTGGCGGTGAAAGTAGTTAGAGTTTTTTGTTACACTAATTCACCCCCCCCCCCCCTCTCATTGTCATCTAGCATTAACAATTTGTATTTGAGTCATGTTCCCTTGAAGAATCCTTACCACTTGGGTAGGATCCCTGAGGCAGATATGGAGGGTTTGACATTGAGATACATAAGACAACTAGCTGAAGTTGAAGAGGTAATTGAAAATGTTAAAGAGCAACTAAAGATCTCAAGGGA
Organism: Chamaecyparis obtusa; assembly: GCA_027943335.1. Taxonomy (NCBI): domain Eukaryota; kingdom Viridiplantae; phylum Streptophyta; class Pinopsida; order Cupressales; family Cupressaceae; genus Chamaecyparis; species Chamaecyparis obtusa. The sequence goes on along the minus strand of BSBK01005134.1, from coordinate 611,723 downwards.
CAAAAGAAAAGAAATTTGTGAACAATTGAATGAGAGTCAAGACTACATTAAGAAATTGTTTAAACATAGTGGATATGAGGAATCTGGGGCAGCCCTTGAATCCTTGTCTCAAGAGAATGAACAATTGCACAAGAACAAGAAGAATATGAAGAGGGATTTAGAAGTTTTGTCCATTAAGATGGGTTAGGAAATAGAAGCTAATAAAGTTGTCGAGGAAGCAAGGAAAATGGTAGAAGATACCCTAAAAGAAAAAGTGGATGAACTTTCTAGATATGAACAAGAAGTTGGTACCTTGTAGGTATATCTTCATTAGACCAGAGATGAAATGCAAGATCTAAGAAGTGAGATCAACAATCTGATGATGAGAAATGAAGGTTTGGGAAGAAAGAATAAAAAATTATAGAGTGAACTTGATACAACAAACAAGTTGTTGAAATAATTTAATGAGAGTTCTGAGAAGCTTGATGAACAACTGAGAAGTCAAAGAAGAATCAAGGACACAATCAGTCTAGGCTATACTGGTCAGACTACTTTTGAGATTGGTGAATCATCTAAATCCAAGCTCAAACAAGATGACAAGTCTCCACCCAAGGTGAAAAAGAAAATTCATGGTAATAAATTTTATAAACCAATTTGTTTTATTTGTCACAAGATATCACATGTTGAAAATATTTGTTGGAATAGGCCTAGTACACCTACATGTTTAGTTTTTCAAGAGGGTCATATTTCTAGAGTTTGCAGGAATAAACCTAATATGTTTAATGGTCACTGTTATAACTACAAGAAGTGTGGACATAGATCTAGTGAGTGCAAGACCAAATTCAACAATAACGAAAGATCACCTATAAACTGGGAAAGCCCTTGCCAAAGGGAAATGCAATTCAATGCCACATGCTCAATTTGTGGAAACTATGGACACATGGATGTGAATTGTAAAATGATGAAAAATAGAGGTAATTTTGGACCATGGAGGACAACCGGTATGGCATTTTTTCATTTTCACAAGATTGGTCATCTAGCAACAAATTATAGAATGAGAAACCAACCAGTAAACTAGTCAAAGAATCAAAAGGGAAAGCATATTGTGAATGTCGAGGAGACCAGAAAGTAGATGAGTCAAGTATGGGTAAAGAAGTATGAGATTTAAATATCAAAAGGATCCACATCTCTATTAGGTGTGGAGAATTCATTAGCTAATTAAGCATGTTTTGGCTTAGGGGGAGAAAATCAAGGTCATTTCAATCTTAGACCCCTAAGAAGAATGTGTGGTAAATTCTATCCACATATTTAGGTGCATAATGATGTATTTTGATGTGATGTGAAGTTTTGGTTGTATTTGTAATTAGGTTTGAAATGTTAAGCGATGTATGGTTATGCTCAATCAGTAATTAAATAAATAAGAAAAGAAGTGAAGCAACTCATCTTGTTGGAGGATTTATAAAAGAAGCAAAATAGATAAAGAAATGGAAAATTATGTAGTAGAGAAAGAAGGAACATATGATGTTGTAGGTGATAATGATGAAGAGGTTCAAGTGGTATCTTCAACAATTGGTAAATCTCCTACTGGTAGAAAATAAAGGAGTGTAATAGTTAAATAGGAAAAGATCACTTCATCAGTGAAGTTGTTAGTGAAGAGGAAAGAAAGTTGCTAAGGATGATATGCCTAAGTCCTCCAAAAGAAAGAAAGCATTTGAACCAATGAAGACAACTGGAAAGAGCAAGAAGGACAAAGCACAAAGCGAAAAGGATGAGGATATAAGTGAAGAAGAATGAATTGAATCAGATGAAGGCCAGTAAAAGATTAAGGACATAGGGAAGAATTCTAAAGATGTTATTTCCCCTAATGAGAAGACTGTGTCATCTAATATGAGTAAGATTGTTTATGTTGATAAGATTCTAAGATAAGGTTAGAAAATGGATTATTTTGGTTGGATTCAACAAATATTTTGACTAGCTCAATAAGGATAAGAAAAGGAAATTAAATATATTTTTAGCATGAATAAGTAAAGCCTTAATTGAACTACAAGGTAAAATCCCTATGTCTCTATATGATAAGCTAGAAGAAAGATGGAAAAATGCACTAAAACTAGACACAAAACATACTAAATACAAATTAGTGCAATTACAATCAGAACTATCAAAAGAAGAAATATAAGAGATACTTAGTAAAACCAAACCAATGTTCAAAGACCTAGAAGAGGTTGATAAGATTGTTAACTGATGAGATTGAAGCTATTTTGAAAATATTATTATGGGACTAGAGGAGCCATAGAAAGAAGAAGTGCATGATGTTGAAGAAGAACTAGCAGAAGAGAAGCCATAAAACACATACTGAGGAAGAGTTAAAATTGGAAATATTATGATCACAATTGGTGACATATCTATTCCTTATGCTCTAATGGAATTATTGTAGGTATCGATAAATGTTGCAACTAATGGAGATGAAAAAAAGTGAACACGTGCATAATGATGATATGCAAATTGAAGGTGAAAGGGAAATGCAAGTAAAAGAAGAGGAAGGAACTTTTGTCAAGGATAAAGATAAGGAAATAGTAGTGGAAATTTTGAGGGTATCAACGATGATGATGACATATCGATCATACAAGGGAAAATTGATGTCAATGATTTGAGCCCAAGTCATTCATTCAACAAGAGATGTATTGGAAGATCTGATGTAAGAGGTTTATTATGATGAGTATGCCACAATTATTTCTAAATTTGATAGATTGGTGACTACTACAAGAGAACAAATGATAATTCTAGAGGATGCAAAAATGTATTGAGTCCAAGAGACAATGATCATCAAAGGAAAAATAAATTAGTTCAATCCATTACAATTGAGAGTCAGCTTATCAATAACTGTGAACCAAGTCACAGAGCCTTATAGGGAGGTGGTAAGATTATTGCCCCTATTTGTGATTTTCAAGGTTTTTGAGGATGTTGAGAAGAAGAAGGGTGAGACATAAGAAAAAATCAAGAAGATGTTGGGGTAGATTTTAGCTCTACCAGATATGTGTGCTCTTGTTGCATTAGAGGAGTAAGTATTTTTGTTGAAAGGACACATTGTTTTATTGGAAAACCTATTGAAGAAATAGAATAATGAACTTCAAGCAATGAAGACAAGGGGAGTAGATTAATATGTAGTGAAAAGTTTTGGGTGGTAGATCTTGTACTTTTTAATTGGCATTGTTTTCAAAGGGGGAGAATAATTAGTGAAGAATCAAAGGGGGAGAAGTATCACTAAGAGGAGAAGAGTGAGAGAAGAACTACTAAGAAGAGAAGAATCATACAAAGGATGATAAAGAGATCAGGAACATAGAGATTATTTATTAGCTTGGTATTTTTGGTATTTCCTTCAATACCAAAGGGGGAGATTGTTGACATAACTAATGAGATTGTTTCCATAACTAATGTAACAGATACTAAAATCAAATGAGTATGTTATGTTATGTGTTTGAAGAAGGTAGGATGGTAGGATGATCAATTATGATGTTGTCATTGATGTCAACTTAGTATTTGTTGATTGACAGTGTTCCTGCTATCCTAAGGTATGTTTAAGAGGTTGGATGTAGAGCTATGGTAAGAGTTGGAGTGTGTGATTGTAAAGGAAGATTAAGTGATGTCTCTAGATGATATATATGTGACTGCACAAGTTTATCTTATGTATATTGTGACTTATGATTGTTTGAAGGTCTTCAAATAAAGAGGAAGAATAGGTTAAAGCCAAGGAGTGATGATTGTGTCAATTTGGTTTGGTTTCTGGTGTTTCTATTTAAGATGTGGTATCTTGAATGTATTATTGGATTTCTGGTACAATTACATTGTGATTGGTGACTAGTGGACAAAGAATGAACATAAGATCACTAAATGAAAGGTATAGGAAGTTCTTAAAACAATCAGTTAGATCCTTAACTAGTGATGTTGCACCATATTGTGATAAGTAATTACATGCTTGAAGGATCTTTATGATGTGTCAGATTGATGTGAAATGATGAGTTAGCATTTTCATGGTCATGATGATCAGATTTCTTGGAGTTTTGTAAGTACATTGGAGAGTGTGATGTGGTTTGAGTTTTCTTTTTCAATTTGATTGTGTGATGGATATAGAGGTCAACATGAGTCTGAAATTGTAAATGATAATTGGTATTACATTTTAGGTTTTAAGGAATGAGCAAGAATGTATTGTAATTCAAATGTATTAGGTCTTGTCTAACCTAATTAGTGAAAATATATTTATATATTATTTATGATGAATTGTAAGGAGAAGAAGAAGAGGAGAGGAGAAAGATCAATGTGCAATGTTGTTGTTTTTGTTGTGATGGTTTATAGTGATCAAAGGTGTTAGTACAAATATGAAGAAGTGTTTCAGAGAAGAGGATTGATTAGAAATACACTGAATCTATCATGCATTAAGTGTAAATATAAGATCATCATTTACTTGTTGATTCTAGCAGGTTGACAAGAGAAATCCCTTAATCGGGTCACTCCTAACAGGGTGTGCAAGATCTTAATAGGTCTGAAGATCAAAATCCTCTAACAAGGTGTTTTATAAGAAGGATTTATAAATCCCTTACCTGGGTAGATCCTAACAAGTCTTTTTTGTAAGCTCCTAACATGGCTAAATACTTTTAACTGGGTATACCCTTAACCAAGTGGATGTAATGCTCCTAACAGGGCAATTTATTACTATAGAAGTGAGGATTTGTGGGTACTAATTCCTACACATGGTTTTTCCCTCTAGCAAGGGGTTCCATGAAAATATATTTGTGTCAAAGTGTTGCATGATTTTGATGTTTGATTTACTTTGTTACTACTTTTCTATTTGCATTGCATGTTTTGTCTTGAGGAAGTTGGTCGTGAAAGTAGTTAGATTTTTTTGTTACACTGATTCACCCCCCCCCCCCCCCCCCCATATCAGTGTCATCTAGCATTAACAAGGACCATCTTCATCAATTGAGTATTACTGAATAAGCATAGAACAAAGTTTAACTTCATGGTAGAATTTGGTAGATGATACTCATATTGACATTTTAGACTTGCATCACAGGAACATTAGAATTAATTCATACAATCAAGAGATATTTTATCCATTATAGTAGATTGATCATCCTATGGCTTGGATCCTTCCAGAGCTAAGAAATCTTCTTGTTGGAAATGTGCTCCTTAGATGATTTTTCTAGATATTAGTATCTCTTCTACCAATATTCACTTTCAATTATCAAAGTCATTAAGGTTTTTGCAACTAATAGCTTCCTGAGTGTCAAGGGAAATATAGGTTAGGAGATATAAACAATAAAAAAACCCACACTCTTGCATATATGCCAGTTGTTTGTCAAGATGCCACAACTAAACAAGTGCATATAAGACTTGTGGGAACTAGATTAAAATATATTACAATAGTATCAACTATTTGACATAACACACTTAAAGGAAAGAGCACAAAATTAGGAAAGCTAAGAGTGAATCCAGAAGAGGGTTGTTATATTTTCTACCCATCTACAAATTCTACGCTCTAGCATGTGTTGGTATTAAGGAACACTAAGGGGGGGGGGGGGGGTGTGAATCAGTGTTCTAAATTTTTTAGCTCTACCCATCTAACTTTTTAACCATAAATAAATAAATAACAATAAAATGTAAGCAACTAAAACACAAAGAAAACATCCACAAACTCATAACACCATGACTTTTGCATGGAAACCCAACTAACAGAAAAACCACGGTGGGGATGGAACCCATAATTATATCTACAAAAATAAAAATAAAAGTCTTGGTTAAGGGAAAAAGTTGGAATACACTTGCATTCAGACCCACTACTAGAGCTCACTATTTAGATTATAACATACATATAGAGGCTCACTTCCATACAAAATTTTGGACTACAATCCAAAATAGCATCAACTATGCCTATATAGTTCCATTAAGGTACAATACATATGCATCAAACTAACCTCAAATATTAGTTTCTTCGCATACATAAAATATTAGTATATCATCTCTAACTTCACATAATATCCTCTATCCAATCACATCATCAAATCTTCACAAAAACTTTGAGCTTATAAATCCAATAGCAAAGAATAATGAGTTAACTTGTTGACTCAGAGAATAAAACATGTAGCGTGTACAACTTTGGTCAAAACAATAATTAAATCTTCATGATAACCTCAACCAAAGCACATATACAATCTATCATGTTATCTCTACGAATAATTATACTCAAATCTATCAGATCATCGATCTGTTAGGATCATTGATCGATCCAACAAGTAATTGTCATTGTTCCTTACTCTTCTCTATATACTCAATACTCAGATCATTATAACTTGATCAAATGATATTATAAACAAGTTTGATCATGAAATATCATATAATATATCCTGTAGAATCTCCCTATAGCTACACAACTTGAAATTCATTCGAACCTGGCCATAGCGAGCCTTTTACCGATCTTGTACATTGTCCCCTATTCTTCCATACTTAGCCAAATATTAATTTTGAACTTCAGAAAAAATCCAAAAACTATCTAGTGACCAAGAGAATCATGTGAAATTTCTATTAATGACAACATACAAATTATCTAATGTAGTGTCTCTTGCCAACAATCTCCCCCTTTGGCATTGATGGCAAGACTTAGTGAAAAATGACTAAGTGTCCAAACAAAATGCCAATCTCTAAAAGTTCTCCTCCTAACAAAAAATGTGTGCTCTCCTTGAGTTGAATAACTCATTTTTCACTTCTTATCTCTCCCCCTTTGACATCAATGGCAAAGGTTGAGATCTCCCTTAATATTCAACTACCAAAATCCTATATCATCTTCCTATATACATGAGTTTGGAAAGTATACTTACAATAGTTTGAATATGTCTTAGAAATTGCACCTCTAAGCTATAAAAATTGTGTCCCAACTCTTCTTAATGCTTTCTACTATCTGAATCTTCCCACAAATGACATAGACAAACTTCTCTTCTTCTCCTAAATCAAGTGCATTAGGGAATTCATAGGTTGCAACCACTTCTTTTACACCTCTCAATATAATATCAAGCTTCAAAACAATCAAGTTCATCAATTCTTTGATCCTTCCCTTTACATTATCCCTTTCATTGACAAGAGTTCTGATTTTATCATTAAGTTTTGTCACTCACACTAAATGAATTGATGCCAACTCCTTCAAAGGATCAAATCCTTGTGATATTTATGATAGTTTGGCCTCACTCTCCTTAATCATTTTGTTAATATCTTTAACATGCTTAGGATAACCAACACAAGTTTTATAGATTTTACCTCCCTCTGAAAATGCATCTTTCAATTGTTGAATAGAAACTCCCAATGAGGTCTTATCCAAGTGGAAATCATGATACTAAACTACCATATGTGTATCCATATTTTCCTATCAAAATTATCAAGTCGTGAATATATAAATACCTTTTTTACAACTAGGGTTGGAAAATTCAATCTTTGAAAATACTCAAATCTCTACTTAAATTAATCTCAATCTCTCTACAAGGTCATTCTCAAGATAGAACGATGTCAAATGATGTCACCTAATTCCCTTTTAATGCTTCAAAAAGAAATCATAATAAATGTGTCAAACCCTAGCTCAAAAATTTGCATATAACCAATGATTCAAAATTTTTTTTGTGATCCTCAACAACTGATCATAATCTATCAAAAGTATTTTCATCAAGATTTAAATTCAACTCTTCATCTAACTCCATTGGTCACTTCTCCCAATCCTTCAGATTCAGGGGTAAGGTAAATATTTTCAATAAAAACCCCCCCTTAGGTCTATGACCTGATATATTCACACCAAAATTTGGTGTGATCTATCTAGTAGTATCTATCTATTCTTTTCTCATCCATTTCTTCCTCATTTCTTTCCTAACTTCTTCTACATCAATAATTTTCTTCTCCTTATCATCTTGTACTATGTTTGTCTCAACTAAACCTATTGTGTTCATATTAACCTTGTGGTATCTATAGTTCTTAGCAATATGACTAAAATTCTTTCAATTGAAACAAAACACATTTGGATTCCCATACCTTAGATTCTCTTGATTTGTCCTTAATCTTTATTGCTTCACCATGTGCCCAAAATTGTTGCATTTGCAATAGGTTATATTTCCTTGGTTCACATTTTTCTACATTCATTTGATTTGTGTCCATAGTTGTAGCAAGTGTAGCAATAACCAAAAAAGATGTGGCATTAGGTTTTATTTTGCACACCTTCGCTCTATGACCAAATTTGTTGCACGTAAAACATCTTCCATTCAATTTTGGTTTCCTCATAGATGTCTTCTTAGGTTCTTCAATCTGATTCTGTGATGAATTAATTTTCTCACTTGATCTAGAACTTTCTCCTTGCTCAAAGCCAAGTGCTTGTGTGTTTCCTTTTGGTCTCTGAATCTCAAGCTGTGCATCAAGCTTCATTGAATTAGATTAGAAATTTTCTTTGAATTTATTAGTTGCAACGAGCTCACTCCTAAGAACTTCATTAACCCTTTCAAGCTCTTGTGCATTATTTATCAATTCATCAAGATCAAGTTGCATCTTTCCAATCTGACAATTCAATTTGTAGCAATCCTCTGATTTGTCTTTTAAGGATTTTTCAAGATGTTTCTAATTCTTTTTCTTTTCCTCTATCTCCTTAGTAAACTTCATGATCGTGGCTTCCATCTCATGTTTTAGGTTCTCTTTTTCTTTCACAAGTTGTTCACATTGGTCATATTTCTCCTTAATGGTTGATAAATCATCAGTGCTTCCTTTCAGCTTCAACTTCTCAACAAGATCTTTCCTTTTTTTTTCTAGATTTATTCAACTGGTCCTTCATATTCTCTATAAAGCTTTCAACCTCTTTAAGTTTCTCTTTCAATTCAATGTTTTTAGCATTTGAATTGTCAACATCTTCAAGTGCAATCAAGAGTTGTCTCTCAACATTGCTAGAAAATGTTGAATCACCTATCAGGACCTTCCTCAAGTTGTTATACTTTCTCTGAGGCACAAGGCTCTGATACCAATTATTGGTATCAAGGAGCACTGAGAGGGGGGTGAATCAATGTTCCAATTTTTTTAGCTCTACCAATCTGATTCCTTAACCATAAATAGATAGCAATGAAAACTAAACAACTGAAACATAAAGAAAACATACACAAACTCATAACACCATGATTTTTGCATGGAAACCTGGTTAAGGGAAAAACCACGATTGGGGTAGAACCCACGATTATCTCTATAGAAATAATAAAGACACGGTTAAGGGAAAAAGTACAAAATGGAATGCACTTGCATTCAACCTCTCTACCAAGAACTCATTTCTCAAATTGCAACATACATATAGAGGCTCACTGCCATACAAAATTTTGGACTACAATCCAAAATAGCTTCAACTATGCCTATACAGTTCCATTTAGGTACAATACATATATATCAACCTAACCTCAAATATTAGGATCTTCATATACATAGAATATTGATATATCATCTCTAACTTTCACATAATATCCTCTGTCCAATCGCATCATTAAATATTCACAAAAAAAATTGAGCTTATATATCGAATCGTAAAGTATAATGTGTTAACTTGTTAGCTCCAAGAACAAAACATGTAACGTGTAGAACTTTGATAAAAACAATAATCAAAATGACATGCTAACCTTGACCAAAGCACATATACCATCTATCATGTGGTCTCTACCAATAATTGCAAACTAATCAAATTATCAATCTATTTAGATCATTGATCAATCCAACAAGTAACTATCATTACTCTTCTCTGTATACCCAATACTTAGATCATTATAACTTGAGCAAATGATATCATAAACAGTATGATCATGGAATATCATAGAATATATCCTATAGAATCTCTCTGTATTTGTGCAACTTAAAATTCATCTAAACCTATCCATATTGATCCTTTTATCAATTTTGTACACTATCCCTTTTTCTTCCATACTTAGCCAAATATTCATTTTGACCTTCGGTAAAACTAAAATATGTCTACAAACCAAGAGAAGCATGTGTAGTTATAATTAATGATAAAATACAAATCATCTAATGCAATGTCTCTTTCCAACAACATGCTCCCCAAAAAATATTCAAAAAGAGTGTTGACCATGAAAGTACAGTAATTAGAAGGACTATTTATGGCTCCACTTATGTGGAGAGGTTTAACAAAACTAGGTGTCCATTCAACCAGAAAAACATCTTGAGTGGCTCCATTAAATATCTCCTTGATATGTGGAGCTAGGAGATCAGCTCCCACTTTAAGAATTTTTCGTACAAATCATTTTTGTCTTGCACTTTACCACATTCCAAATTATTTATACCTTGTGTGATGTCCACCACTGAAAAGATCTCACTTGTATTATCAATTGTGGGTGGGTTATTCTTCTGATTTTTTTTTCATTTAGGAGTTTCACGTAGTCTAACCATTGAACACATGTGATATTATTTTCTTTGTATTTTGTCTTTTGTTGTAACTCCCTCCAACATCCTTTGGGGTTGTGCTTTCCAAGAGCAATTAATTCCTTCATTCTTGAGTTATATAGCTTTCTTTTTTTAATTTTATCAATTGATTTTATGCAGTCTTGCTTTATTTTTTTTAATCCTTCTCTTTGAGGGAAGTTTTTGCAGCCTTACACTCTTTGTCATACCAAGAGTTAGTAGGGAAGGTATTTGAAACATTCTTTAAAGGTCTAGATCTCTTACACTCATTTAAGGCCTTGTGAATTAGAGGGATCAATATGCTATTGCAAATGTACTCTTTTTATCACTTGTTTTCCTTGCCTTCTATATTTCTTTTAGCCAGTTGTAGGTGATTTTTAAGAGTGGCATTGAAGATCACTTGATTTTCCTAATTTACAATTATTTTACCTTATGTGTGAGCCTTCTTATGACTGTTTTGGGCTTGCACTTCTTGTAGGTCTCTTTTTATTTATGCCAACCTTTAAAAAAAGGCATATGATCAAAATTTAGTTCCATAAGACGGGTCTCAATATTGAAGTTCAACAACTTTGTATTATAACTTTGAGAGCATCTAACATAGTCAACTACACTTTGTCAAAAGATGATATTCATTTTCCCCTAGCCATAAGGGGTTATTATCTTCTCCTACATCACCACACAACTAAATAAATTGATTGTTCATTGTCCTACCTTTGAAGTCACCAATTAGGACTATTTCCCATATACTGTTGAAAACAAAAACATCTCTCTTTAATGCAACATAAGGGTCTTAATTAACTAGATTTATCTTGTTGTAAAAAAAATATAGGAAGAAAGAAATCTTAACGTCCACAATGATAAACACACTCCAAAAGCTGAGAGGTGGGTGAATTAACGTAAAATGAAACTCCAACAACTAACTTTTGAGATCTCCACATGAAATAGTATGCAACTAAATAACACAACCAACAACACTAGAACACCATATTTTATATGTGGAAAATCCAAAACTGGAAAAAACCACGGTAAGCACTTGCCCACAAAGATAATTCACTGAAGTATGTAATCTAATTACAAAATATTAGGATCTCACTACTCCAAATTATCAAATAGAGGCTCACTACTAATAAAACAATGAATATAGATATGAAGGTGTAAGCCTAAAACAATGAATATGGATATGAAGGTTTTCTTCCTTACAACAATGAATATAGATAAGAAGGCTCATTGCCTTACAAACCAAACAAGAGCTCACTACTCCCGACTTGCATATAGAGGCTCACTACCAAAGTATCAATATACAATAACCTCAAGAACCCAAGACTCTTTGTCTTATATTACTCACAACCCTTCAAAATTGATAAAGATAGACTCTCCTGATAATGTGGTTGATCTATAAAACACTATCCACTCTAGTAGAAAACTATTATTGCCTTCCCTTCTTTGCCACTATCACTAAACTCTCCTCTTGTGATTGTTTAATCATTTCACACACTTCACTTTCTTTGCACATTACTCTTACATTTTTCCAAGGCACCAACTATCCATACATACTTGATAGATCATTAGAGATTATAACAAGGTCGACCAAGACAAAATATATTACAGATAAGTTTCATGTTGGCAAAGGTTTTAGAAAAGTGCAAATAAGACCAAACCCAAAAAATCTAAACTGAGCATGGGGTTTTCACTGAAGAGGTAATACAATACCATGTGTGTTCATATTGGGGGGTTTAAAATGGGCAAAAAAAGAGGGCAATACATTGTTTAAATAGGGCGGAGGGGGATTTTTTTGGAGAGAGGGGTGGAGATTTATATAGGAAAATAGGTGTGGGGAGTACTAGGTGGATATTGGAGGGGGTGATAAAAAAGGAGTTTGAGGTAATATTTTGGAAATAGAGTGATTATTTAGTATGTCATGAATACACATGCTATGATTTAGGTTCACTAAGTGAAGCACTCGTGGAACTGAGGACCCAAATGGATAAGAAGTAAACATTAAATACATAGGTCCCATATAGCATGAACCCATCTGAATAAGAGACAAACATTAAGTATAAGACCCGTACCTAAATTTGATACTTCAATAATCAATAAATATAACACCTAGACCTAAATCTAAAAACATGATCCATCCTAGGAGAAGATGGACCAAGAATACACTACACATATCCCAATGTCAGATCCACAATAAGTGGAACAACTACCAAATGTAATTCAAATGCATAGAAGAAAACTACCAACTTGCTAGTTGTAACCAAACCTCCATACAATATGGAGAGATAAACACACCACATCAGAAGGCATTCCAACATGGCACATCAAAATCCATGCCAACATGCCAAGTTATAAGTTGCCACAATACATTTCCTAATCACAACAACAACTAAAAGGACAACAACATTGGATGACATAGTCTCCAAAATATCAAGAACACATTCCAAAGAATGCCACAACCAATACCAAGATCAAAACCTTAATCCATTTGTATGAGTAGTAGAACACCTTCAACCATGATTTCCATAATATAAACACTCTGAAAAGTACAAGCAATTGTAATTGTAAAACTACTAACTATTTTGCAACACAATACCACTATAATTGAACCATAGACATCCAAACCATACAGACTTTTGGAAATAAGAGTATAACATGTAGGCACTATAAAACATCATCTTCACATGATCACATAACACATACTTGTATTCTATCATTTTGAAACCATATAATATACATACATGTCTTCCACTATTCTGAATCCATACATGATACATACCTATCTTCCATTGTTCTAAAACCATAAAAGATGCATAAATGTCTTTCATTTTTATAAAACCATAGAGGATACATACATGTATTAAAGTACACTATAATTCAATGCTAGAAACATACTTTTCTTCTATAGTTTAGCACACAAACCCACATCACCAAGAATAGGAAACCTCCAAACCAAAAAGATTGAGCAAAAACAAACTCAGATTCCTCTAGAAAACTAGAAACGCTATGTTTTACGTCAATGAAAACAAACAACAATCATATATTTATAACAATCTCCCCCTTTTTCATTGATGGAAAACAAAAACCAAATAATTCAACTCCCCTTACTATAATAAACATTTCATGTATCTTTTCCCCCCTTTTCTATCAAGGAAAACGGCCAAGAAAAGATCTACCATTTCTCAACTTTGATAACCTATCACCAACATCACTCCAGAATAAAAATAATTCAGAAAGCTCCTCCTGGATAAATGCACTGGTATCTTGATGCACTAAGCTAGACAAAGAAAGGGAAAAAAACTTGAAGCATTTTTGGAGAAACTTGAAATAATTCTAATCATATGATGAAGCATGTATCCAATAAGATCAATCACTAGAGAAAAGAATCTCTTCGAATACACTTTTCTCATTTATCTTTTCCTTACATTTTTTTTCTCTAAATTTGCCACAACTCTAGTCGTTATAGCATTAAACACAATTATCAAAACAACTTTAAACTCAATCTTTTCTATGTAACAACTAATCATATTCTATCTTAACCAATCATTAGATTTAGTAGATAAATATCCCCATAGACTTATCAACTCATCAAGAGGACTTTTATAATTCATAGCATTGTCATTCAAATGTACCTTAATTTGTGATCCAAAACACACATCATATTTCCAAACCATGCTTGAATATTTCTTAGAAACAACAAATTTGAACACCATTAACAAAACAAACACCTTTCTAGACCACAAAACTCAAATCTTATATTTGGAGAAGTATTCATACCTTATTGTCATGCTTGTAAGTTACCCAACATCTAGTCTCAAGTGGAAAAACTGATGAAGACACCCCCTCAGGCCCTACAATCTGAGTCATTTAATAGAGGAGAAAAAAACATTAAGAATGGATACTAGACCACATTATAACACCCTCTATAATCCACAACAAATATATCTTGTTTCTTTCTTTTGAGTCTTTTGCAACCGTCAAACAATCACCCTCCTCTTCAACATTCTTGCAAAACTTAGCAATATGTCTTGTCATGGTACATTTATAGCAAATCATACCATCCTTGCAAAACCTTTCAATATGTCATATCTTGTTACATTTATAGAAAATCAAACCATTATTTTTCATTTTAGCAATTTTATTATTCCTAACATTGATATTTATACTACATTCAACTTTTTTGTGTCCATATCTATTGCAATAATAGTAGTATCCGTTGAAGTTCTTGACATCTTTGTTCACATTCATTCTATTGTAATTCACTTTAATTATACACTAGACTACCTTATGCCCTAACTTATTGCAATGATAATATACTCCTTTGAAAATATAATTCATTCTCAAACTTCTACACTCATTAACTTTGTGTCCTACACTTTTGCAATAAAAACAAATACCATCAAAAGAAGAGTACCTAGAAAGTATAGAAGGAGATATTTGATTCTTAATAATCTTTTTGTCCTTTGCATTAGTTTATGATCAATTAATGTTCTGCTACTGAATTGGTAGAGGATAGTCAATATGAGTTGATGATCAATTATTTTTTTGCAAATGAATGAAAAATTACTAGTAGTTAATATTTATGGTCCCATCTTCGATATAAATAAAAGGGTAGTTCGAAAATAAATTTCTATTAAATTACAGAACCTATAAGGAGAAATAGAGTTTAAGAAGGAGACTTTAATGCCACTTTGAACAACACTAAGAAATGGGGGGTATGCCACATTTGTCCCAAGTCTAGTTAAACTTCCAACATTTTGTTAAATAGAAACATCTTAAGTGACATCTGGCCAAAAAATAACATTTTCATATAGACAAATAAAAGGATTATGATTGTGAGAGACTGGGAAAATCTAACTATTGCATGAAAATCCTACATACATCCTTTTATAGGATCTGATCATTACTTAGTGCAAGTACAACTCACCCCTGATAGACCTCCAGAGCGAGACCCTTTTAAGTTTGAGAACATGTACATGGTTAAAAGATGCAAGATTGAAGAATATTATTGTGGTTTGGTGGAGTGAAGTAAAGGTAGGGAATAATTATCAATTATTCTTGTTAGTTAAAATATTGAATGATGTAAAAAACAAACTAAAAATGTGGAACATGGAACATTTCACAAACATCTTTGATGAGAAAGAGAGAGTTGAAAATAAAAAAATTGAATTGAATGAATTAATAACTAATAAAGGAATGATTTTTTATGACTCTACAATAGAAAAAAATGTTGAAGAAGGAACTATTAGAGATCTTGGAAATGGAAGAGTGTTTTTGGAGGCAAAAATCTAGAGATTTTTTTTCTAAAGCACCTAGACTGGAATACAGAGTTCTTTCAAAAATATTCTATAGAAAATAGGAGAAAAAATATGATCATTGAGATCACAAATAAAGTTGTGGTGCGGCTGAAATTCTAGAAGTTTATAAGGTGACCAATTTATTTGAGGCTTTACTAGGTAAAGGTGCACCAAAAAATGAGGAAGACAAAGAAAACATCTTGAGAAACATCCCAACTTTAATCAACCCAAATCAAAATGAAAAGTTATTTTAGAAGATAACAGTGGAGAAAGTAAAGAAAGTCACTTTCCATATCAATTCTAATAAAGCCCCTAGGCTTGATGGTTTATTTTCTAGCCTTTTCCAAAAAATTTGGGATATAATTAGGCTAGACCTCTCTCCTAATGATGGAAGAATCAAGGAAGAAATAACAATGTTGGGAGAGTTAAACCACACTTCTTTGGCCTTGAATTTGAAGAAGAAGCCTTATTGATGAGAAACTACAGACCCATCACCTTTTGCAACATGATATATAAGATTATCACTAAAAAATGGCCAATATACTAAAGGAGGTATTGGTAAATTTGATTTTAGTGGAGAAAAGTAGTTTCTCTCTAGGAAGATCAATCATGGATGGCAGAAGGGTCACACATAAAGCAATCCATATGGTTAAAAAAGCTAGAACAACAAGTATGATCATCAAGCTAGATATTTTGAAAGTTTATGACATGGTTGACCCCTAGTTTTTGTTAGAAGTAATAAGATTTATTTTTTATGGTAATTAGATCAAGTGGATAAAAAGTTTGACCCCACCAAGTTTTTAGTTTTATTAAATAGGTCCATGTGTTGTCCTTCATTTTGTATTCGTAAAATTTAGGCAATACTACAAAAAAATTTGTAAATTCATAGCCTAAAACTCTCTAAGGTAGGCGTTCTAAAGGCATTTTTCAAAGGCAATTGGTTATACCTTGAATTGGTCTAAGTTTCTCATCCTACAGATGCCATTTTTGAATATTTTCATTGATTTTTTCTTTGTCTTTCTTGCAAATATGTGTTTTCTTTCTTGATTGTAGGTACTCAATTTTTGGTAATATTCAAGTCCTTGATTGATTTTTCTTGATTATTTTGTTTGTTTTCATCCTAGGTCTATTTTTTTTAATTCCACTCATTTTGAGCTATCGTAGACCTAATTCAGAGCTATATTCTAAGATATAATAAATAATTAAGCTACCTACAAGTGGGGTTTTAAAGCCCAACTGCTGTGTGTGTGAAAATTATACCTGATCTGTAGACACAACACTCAGTAAAACATTAGAGGTTAGCTATAATCAAAATCATGCAAAATTGAAAGCTATCTAACCAAGCGATTTACTGCCTTCTAATAGGTGCGAGATTAATGTTCTCAGATTGTAATCAAGATCAGTGACCTAGACGACACCTAAATGAAGGATTTGAATGCAATTCTAGATATGGAATAAATGCAATTAATCTATATTTTTGATATTTTCTATGCAATAAGAATGATAAAAACTGATATGAAATCTATGCTAAATGAAATTGATATGCTATGAATGCTATTGAAAATTGATATGCTATGAATCTAACAATGATATGAAATATGAATGCAAAAATAAGATTGATCTCACAAAGATGTCGATTCGCAAGAGCTTTGATTCTTCAATTCCAATTCTCCAGCGTGATTGTGCAAAATATGAGATGCTTTGTGAAGAGCTAAAGCCTTAATTTATAGAAATCCAGGGCTTTGGAGGTGCATGAATAAAAGCCATAAATCACTCAAATTAACTCATCTTGATTTTTGAGTTATCTGATCATAAAAGATAGTTAATTCTCAAAATCATGCAAAAACATGCAAAAACAGCTTTTTAACTCAAATTAGAGTTTAGATCAACTTTTTGAACTCCAAAAGGATGTTGAGTTCCAAAAAGTCAATAACTTGCATTGATTTTCTGATTTGGAGTTTAACTGTTTCTTTTGAATATGCATAATAATTAAGAATTAAATAAATAAATAAAGTGATTTATCCTCAACTCAACTGATTTTTGAAAATAAATAATTAATTTATGGGTTAATTAACTATTTATTCAAACTTTTATTAAAAATTATATTATTAAATAATGACAACATGCTTTAATTAATTAAATAAGAATTTAATCAATTAAAGATAGGAATTTTGATTTATTGTCAAAATTAAATAATACAATTAATAATAGATAGAATTAAATTTAATTACATAATTAAGTGGCAAATATTAAATCTAATTAATTAAATATGAAAATATTCAATTAATCAAATTTTAGGATAAATGTGATTTATTGCCAAATAATTATAAAATTAAAGATAATTAAGATAATTAGGAATATTACTAGGAATATTCTCCGATGCAAAATTTAAGATAATCAATTAGATTTGATGATGTTTAGATGTGCCTTAGATTAGGACTTTGATGTCGATTTCATATGATTTGATGATATAGGAGGTTAATGAACTTATAGCCCATTTTTGGGGTATTACATTTTGCCCCTCTTTGAATTATTGTGCGAAGCGCAGTGGTTCAAAGATAGTTTGTGTTTGATAGAGATATGAAACTGATGTTTGAGATTGATAATTGATATGAGATAGAAGCTGATTGATATTGAATTGAGATGGAGATAATAGGTCTTGAATGACCAAAGATAATGTTCACTGTAGAAGCAAATGAACCTATGATTGCGAAAAAGTGTGAAAACACCTGATTCTGAACCTTAGGATTGATAAGAAGTGAGTGATCCGTTCTAGACTCGATTGTCTTAGCAGAACTAGCAAGTATCACATCCAAATCCTTCAGTTGCCGAAGAACCAAGGAAAGAACACTATGATCTGATGGTTGCAAAAACTAATACAGATTACAAGATTAGGAGAATACCAAATTGATATGGATCTTGATGAATCTGATATGCCCCAAGTGATGATAGATTTGCCCCGAGCGATGAGGACTTTTGATGAATCAGTAACTAGACGTGATTGTTTGTCTTGATCACTGATGAAAGATATTGATAGACTTGATCGATAGAATTTGATTTACAAACTTTGAATGATGTGCAATACCATGCCCCCTTCGGGATTAAAATTGAAATCTGACAAGAAAAGTCAGCGTTGATAGTTTAGAAGCATGTTAATTGATCTGAGAAGTGGTTATTTACATCCGAGAACGCATTCTGCATCGTTGGAAGGTCCCAAAAGACCAAGTTTGACTAGGTTTGACCATGAGTTGACCATGGTTGACCAAGTTGAAATTTTGATAGTTTGATGTAAGATAATCAGTTAAGTTGAATACTAGATTTCTGTGATGATTGAAGGTCGAATATGCAAGCAGTTAATAATATGAATGATCTCAGATTTTGATTTTGATCCCGAAAAAGAATTCTACTTGCTGTTTCGTTGGAGGAACCTTCGTGTGAGATTCAGCTCTTGTTAGATTTGAAGAGACAAATGGAGAATTGTTTAAGCTTTGAAGTTCGTTTAGCCATTGTGAGATCATGCAAACATGCAAAATGCAATGAGACATGCAAAATGAAATGCAACCTAAGACCTAGGACCTAGTCACTAATCATGTGTCGATTTGTTATCATCATTGAACTTTTAGGTAACCGGATAAATCAATACAATGCCCACTAGCCATGAAACCATAGACATATGAATATCAATTTGTATGCGCAAGAATCAATACAACACCCACTGGACAACAACCATGGATATATGAATATTGACTTTATTTTCAAAATGTTGGATTAAATATAAGCATCAAGGCACAAATGCCAGGATGACCTGAATATCATGTCCATTTTGATATAGCAATTTGTACAAGCATCAAAACATAAACGTCATGATGACCTGAATACGCCTTGCATTGCAAACACATCAAACAGTCAAGAGATCATTCTAAATCCAATGTGAATTACCCATAGTGACCCTTTATCGTTCACATCCTTAGGCAAGATTGCGTTCCACAGTAGGAGAAAGAACTTACTCAAAAAGACAATAGTTAGATCAAACTTCCTTGAATTTTTCAGGTATCAATGGTCGAGGTACGCATGGCCATCCAATTCGAGATAGAGGCTCTTACAGTCGGACACCATTTCAATCCAGAAGTTCCAAAGATGTTAGATTTTCACATACAAACAGAAGACAAAGAAAAGATTATGCCCCCAGTCATCACTCTCTAAATCCTATAAAGGACATCATCGAAGAGCTCGAAGGGACACAATATGCAAAAATCTCAATGCGAATCAATAAGCATACAAGGAGATAAAAGCATGTAAAAAGCACAGATTGTTTTCAGTTTGAGTTTGATGTGTGATTGCGTTGTTGTAGATGCAAAATCCTTTCTGGAGACGAGACAGACTGACTGACTCAACTTGAAGCTTCAAAGGACTCTGAGTGGATATGACACGTCTAAGATACATTGGAGGCCATAGGATATGACATTGATTGCCCCCAAGTGTGAACATTGATAGGATATAGACGCTTGAGCTGATTGGTGTACAGACCGACTTATTGAAAACTGGAAATGCAGGAACAAACCGGGAGATATGTACAAACTAAAGCAAGACTGAAAGCTGGGAAAGACCAAGATTGTGCTGATAGATGGAGCATTTGGAACAAGTGGCACCTGTTTGCCAGGTTTTCACCATCTTGGTAGAGATTCTATTTTTGCTACCGAGGTGCCTGTTTCCAGGTTTTCACCAAGGCACTTTTTCTTTCTTTTTTTTTTTTTTTTTTTTTTGTATTTTTCATTTTTTCAATTTTTTTGTACTTTTCATATTTTTTGATTTTTTTTGTGAATCATCAAGGTGCCTATTGCTAGGTTTTCACCAAGATGTTCATTTTTTTCAGGACTTTTTCTGATTTTTAAGATTTTTTTCAGGACATTTACCAAGCACTGAATGCCTTAGGCATAGAATTTCTTTAGATGGAGAACGTTGATTGGTTCTCGGAGCTGTTCTCCTTCAGTTGTTGAGAGTTGATAGGCACCAGAGCCAAAAGTAGCAGTGATTACAAAGGGACCCAGCCAGTTGGGTTTGAACTTCCCCTTGCGTTCTCGATGTGATTGATTTTTAGGATTTTCTCTCAACACTAGATCACCAACCTGAAATTCTCTATGTTTGACTGTCTTGTTGTAGCCTCTAGATATTCTCTTCTAATATACTCTGAGATGATCATACGCTGCTTGCCTGCGCTCATCTAGTAATTCAAGTTCTTGTAACCTAGACACTCTGTAGTCTTCATCAGTGACAAGTCCATGCATTTTGATTCTGAGTGATGGGATTTTAACCTCAATAGGTAGTACCGCTTCAAACCCATAAACTAAAGCGAATGGTGTAGCCCCAGTAGGTGTTCTGATACTTGTTCTGAAACTCATTGTGATACTTGTTCTGATACTACTTTTGATACTAATTCTGATACTGGTTCTGATACTTGTTCTGATACTGGTTCTGATACTGATTCTGATACTGATTCTGATAATTGTTCTGATACTTGGTATACTTGATAGCATCTTTTTCCATTTGCAAACTCCCAAGCAAGATCATATCATGCAGTCCCAATGTCTAGCGAGGTGGAGAACAAGAGGGATTAGCAAGCTAGTGGAAGAGATGGAAGACAAGAGAATGAAGGAGAATGAAGGGAAAAATCCTCAAAAATACTCAAGCTAGGGAAAAATTGTCATGTAAAGCATATTTGGATAAGTAGTGAAAGGCTAGCATAAGATAAGTCACAAAAGTGTAATGCCAAAGAAGGACAGGATGCAGTCCAAAGGAGGAGGCATGTCAAGAGGCTTCATAGCACCGTGTTTTACTCTCCTTTTTTTTTTTATATTAGATCAAGACCAAAGGGGAAAAGGATAGTGATAGGTGAAAATGAATGGAGGAAGATGGATATGAAGGCTAAACATGGAAGGAATGAAAGCAAGATCATCATAAAATAGCTCACAAAATAGCCAAATGTTCATGTATAGGTCAACCTTGTCAAGATCAAAGAGAGAAGATGGAATGGGTGAAATATGTAGAAGAACTACGCATGATGCCTGATTGCCAGGTTTTCATCATGGTACTTATCCAAGGTGCCACAAGGGAGTGGTTTCACCATAGGATGAAGTTATTTCTCTTTACTTTTGCTACCAAAGTGCCTGTTTCCAGGTTTTCACCAAGGCACATTTTCAATTTTTTATTTTATTTTTCATTTCATTTTTATTTTTTTTGGAAGAAGGCAAGCTTTTTATGTAATGCTCCTTGAAAGGATAAACCATGATATGCCAAGGATTCAAAAAAAATATGCTCAAAGATGCTGATAGGGAAAGGAAGATGGAAGAGGAAATGGAGGATAGGGTTTTATGTAAAGCGAGTGAGGATGGAAGATAGGAGGAATAGGCAAATGAGGAAAAATGATAGAAGGTAGAAGGATAATGCATGGAAAGATTGTGAAAGGGTAGATGGAAAGGAAGGCAAGCTCAACATCAACACATACCTTGAAGGGTGGCGAGAGGGTGGAGGAAATGTGAATGAGGGAATATGTGAAGGAATATGGCGAATGGATAGCAGAGGTTGTGGTTTAGGCACATGAAATGGAAGAATATTTTTGGAGGGAGATGTAGTGGAAGCCTTTGGAAGCTTGAATGTCAATTTTACTTTTTGTTCAACATGAGACTCTCTTATGAGAGACTTTGGAATCCATATAGCCTTAGGCTTTTTATTTCCCTTTGATGACTTAGAGAGAATATCTTGAATGATGGATTTTGGAACCCATACTTGTCTTGTAGTTTTTTTCTTAGATATCTCTTTTGACTTTATGCTTCCATGTCTATGAGAGGAGACATGGTGATATTCTTTTTTTGATGGATTCTTGTATTGCTTCTTTTTCTTGTATTGAACATTCAAGTTACTTCCAAAAGACTTGGGACTTGTGGAAGAGGGAGGATATGACTGGTTTAGATGGGTGGGTGGATGAAAAGGATTCAAGGGTATGCATCTATGTTGATCTTGAGGAAAGATGGGAGATGGAGGTATGTAAGGACCCAAGATGGATGGCGAATCAAGAGAGTTAGGAGGGGAAAGTGAAGGGACATAAGGACCCAAGATGGAAGGAATGCGTGAAGATCTTTGTAGTGGTGGAAGAGGTCCAAGGATGGAAGTGAAAGACGCAAAAGGATAATCAATAAGTTCATCAGCATCTATATGACAACCAAGGATATCAACATCTTTAGAGTGAGCATTAGGATCTTCAATAGAATCATGAACATCTTGAATAAGAGCATTTTCTTTGATAGGATCATTCAAAGCTTGCGAAGACTTAGGAAGAGTAGAAAGTGGAAGTGAACATGGAGTGGTAGAACAAGAAGATGAAAGACTTTGATCTTGACAAGGATCTTCGGATAGCATAAGTGCATAATTTTTCTTTTGATTTTCAATAGGCTTGACATTGGAAGGAACACCATTTTTACCAACCTTAATGGAAGTATCATCTTTGGAAAGCGCAAGTGTAGTAAGGTTATTTTGATTGTCAATAAGCTCAACAGTGTAAGTAGTAGCTTGATCTTGCTTAGGCGAAGACTTAAGACATGGTGGAATGCATGAAAAAGGGGGTACAGGATCAAAAGAACCCTGAGGCAGATAAGAGACATCAGAAAAAGGAGTGGATGACATGGAGGCTTCTTGATCTTGATCTTTCTTTATGTTCTTCTCTTTATCATTTTTAGAGTCCTCTTGACATGGAGCCACTTCTAAGGACAAGGAAGCATGTTGGGATTGTATGGATGACTTTGGAAGAGATGGTGAAGGACTAGCTGAAGTAGGCATTATAGCATATGAAGGCATAGGCTCTTTAGGTTTATCATTATTGAAAGTATTTGCAGCCAAGTGAAGGTTAGCTTGAGTTTCTTTAAGAGGTAGCCCTGGAGGATAACTATAGGGAACCACATGAAAAGTATCAGGGCTTGTGTCAGATGAAGGTTCTTTGAAAGATTTGAAAGACTCGGAAGCTTTAGGAAATGTATGGGTACTGGAGGAAGTAGGGGATGGAAGGGAACCATCACAAGACAAAGGTCCAACATTAACATGATCTTGCTTGAGAGTGTAATCTTTATTTTCAGCTGGAGAGTTCTGAGAGGAGAGATCCTTATAGTATTGACGTTTCAAGCTAGCACGATGTATTTTATAGTCCTCAGCAGTAGTAGATGGATCATCATCAAGGTATTGTCCACAAAAGCCATCAAAATCTCTTTCAAAATCAGAATCATATGGATCACCATCACGATCTATCCAATGTGACGGCCCATTTGTAGTAAGCAGGAATGAACGATGAGGAGGACTCTTAGGAATAGAGGTGTCATAGGTATCATTACATTTTCTGTCATCATAGTCATCATAGTCTTCAAAGCTAGATGTGTCACTCTCCGTGGAAGAGGTATCATATTGCTCAATTTTTTTCCGGGGGCATGGTGACATGTACAAGTCTTTATCAAATGGAAAAGAGTATAAAGATTCCGTGGAGAACTTTTTAGATTCCTTCTCTTTCTCAAGTTTGTCAAGCTGGACTTGCATAGCATGTATCTGTTTCATTATAGCGGCGATCAGAATTTCTTCCTCATGTGTACTGATTCTTTGAGACATGTGTACTAATTCTCAATAGCTACTGATTTGTTCTTGACACAATGATATTTTTGACAGATTCTGGAACTAGGCTGGAAACATTGGATATCTTGCAATTTGATAATTTCTGACAACTTTCTCAAATTTTTCCAAACGACACTCTGCAGACTCATACGACACTGGGTAGTCTATGAAATGATAGTTGCTAAACTCATACGACAGTTGGGTAATACTGAAATGACACTTGAAAAAACTCGTACGACTTTTGACTTCCTGAAATGACTTTTGACTCCAGAAAGAACTTTACGTCAATTTTTGCAAAATTTAAGGTTTTCAATTTTGGATTGTTTGCAAATTGTATTGTCCAGATTTTGAAGGTTATACCAGATTTGATCATTTTTATAGCCAAGTAGATAAATAAGCACGCAGAACAACAAGCAAGTGATTCCAAGCACGTCTGAAAACAATGAACAAGGGCAAAAGCAACCTTGCGCATGAACAATCAAGTGACCAAATTATGCTAATCCCTGAGAGTACTAATTGTGTATGTTCTGAAAAGTTTTGCAATAACACACATATACCTGAGAATGAAAAATTGGCCTCTCTAGGGTTTTTAGTAATGGTTTGACTCTGCAACTTTTATGATTCAAAGGGGTGAACTCCAATCCCGGCGCACCAGGGTTTTGACACAGTCCGAGAACTTAATCTTCAAGAGCTGCTAGGGAGATCTGACAACCCAACAATGAACCATACCCGTGGAGATTTCTTCCACAAGGACATTTATATAGCGGTTGTCACTACCATGGCGAAAATGGCTATTACCGCTTGAGGTTCCGTCAATGCAGTTTGCCCTTTGAAGGGATTGTCCGCTACGGTTAACCCTCTCTAAAGATGACTCACAATAGTATACCACAAGGGGACTTGGCTCCAGATTCAAGGTTTTGACACCTCTTCACTTTTAACCCAAACAAAGCAAGCAGATTAATCCGACACGCTAAGACAAAGTTTTGTTCCACCAAGGTCTGTGATATCAACTCCACGTGATCTATCAACCTCTCCGGGGAGAGAATGTATCAATCAATAAAAGAAGACGCACTAACCAATTTTGATTCACCAAAGCTTGTGATATCAACCCCACAAAATCTATCAACCTCTCCGGAGAGAGAATGTGTCGATCAATAAGAGAAGACTCACTAACTAAGTTGAATGTGAAACACACTAAGTATCCTCCCTACCTACAAGGATTCTGTCATCAAGAAGGATTTCGCTGGGAATCCAATCTTTCAAGAATCACGAATAGTGTTCATAGGGCCTAATTACTATGTGAGCACAGATATATGTTCTGAAAGTAAATCTACCAAAAGCATTCAAAAAGTAGAAAGAGGAACACTTAACGCTTAAAGCAAATATGAGATGAGTCCACAAGGTGGAACACTTAACACCTCACACAAGCTAAAAATGAGTCCCCAACTTAGAAAACAAGTGAGTTCCTAAAAGCACAAAAGGGTTGCCAAGTGGAACATTTAACGCTTCTGTCCTGTTGACCCCTCCCCTTTATGGCGCTGAGATTGCAACCACGGGGCGGAAATGAGGGGCCGGCGGATTAGCGAGTCCAATAACCCAAGATAGCAATCAAGATCAATCACAAGTATTCTAAGACTACTTAATGAATCCTTAAGGGTTCACAACCTAGTATCAATTATGCAAGTGTGTAGAAATAGATCAAAAGCATGAAAAGATGCACACAAGCTTGACACATAAGAGATTTATTTTAAGTCCCAAATCAAAATATTATTAGATGAAGGAGAATACCTGGGATCCTTGCAACGCACTTAGTAGATTTTGCTTGATTTTTAGCAATTTTTGTTGAGCTTTTCCATGCAAGCAAGTGACGAACTCTCCAACAAGCAAACAAGCAAACAAGATATGCAAAATATATTCAACTTATGAAAACCATAGGGTTAGCTCTAAAAATCAATTATTATCAGTAATAATAACCAGCAATCAACCCAAATGACAACTCATATCATTCATTGAACCATGTAAAAAAAATAAGTGCATACCCATCACAAAACTTTATTTTTTTTTTTGCATTTGACCTAGTCAACAAGATCTAATTTTTTTGATATGATTTTGGCCACAAAAATAGAAATTCAGAATAGAGACCCCTGCTAAAAAACAGAGAGCTTTCCAAAAATGCAAAAATTTTAGAAAAACCTCTTCATTTGTGCCCTAGAGACCCATTTTATCAAAACAGACCAGTTTTTGTAAATTGACTATTTGAGCTATGATATCATATCCAAATTTAAAACACAAAGAATGGACCCCCTGTAGAATTTAAAGAGCTTTCCGAAAATATAAAAATTTTCGAAAAATATGCTGATTTGCGTCAGATATTAATTTTTTCCGGAATTTAAAGAAAAAATTATTAAAAATTCAAAACATCTCAGAAAATTCTAAATTTTTTACTGTAGCTTCCATGACATGTCACCAACCTACAAAAAAAATTTCAGACCAAAATTCGAAGCTGTTTGGGAGATAAAATTAAATCTTTGAAACTTTGGGGTTTTAGCTCCCAAAAAAATCAAAACCAGCATGCAAAGGTGGGTTGCCCCACGGTGGGCGCCAGAAATGTGTGTGTGAAAATTATACCTGATCTGTAGACACAACACTCAGTAAAACATTAGAGGTTAGCTATAATCAAAATCATGCAAAATTGAAAGCTATCTAACCAAGCGATTTACTGCCTTCTAATAGGTGCGAGATTAATGTTCTCAGATTGTAATCAAGATCAGTGACCTAGACGACACCTAAATGAAGGATTTGAATGCAATTCTAGATATGGAATAAATGCAATTAATCTATATTTTTGATATTTTCTATGCAATAAGAATGATAAAAACTGATATGAAATCTATGCTAAATGAAATTGATATGCTATGAATGCTATTGAAAATTGATATGCTATGAATCTAACAATGATATGAAATATGAATGCAAAAATAAGATTGATCTCACAAAGATGTCGATTCGCAAGAGCTTTGATTCTTCAATTCCAATTCTCCAGCGTGATTGTGCAAAATATGAGATGCTTTGTGAAGAGCTAAAGCCTTAATTTATAGAAATCCAGGGCTTTGGAGGTGCATGAATAAAAGCCATAAATCACTCAAATTAACTCATCTTGATTTTTGAGTTATCTGATCATAAAAGATAGTTAATTCTCAAAATCATGCAAAAACATGCAAAAACAGCTTTTTAACTCAAATTAGAGTTTAGATCAACTTTTTGAACTCCAAAAGGATGTTGAGTTCCAAAAAGTCAATAACTTGCATTGATTTTCTGATTTGGAGTTTAACTGTTTCTTTTGAATATGCATAATAATTAAGAATTAAATAAATAAATAAAGTGATTTATCCTCAACTCAACTGATTTTTGAAAATAAATAATTAATTTATGGGTTAATTAACTATTTATTCAAACTTTTATTAAAAATTATATTATTAAATAATGACAACATGCTTTAATTAATTAAATAAGAATTTAATCAATTAAAGATAGGAATTTTGATTTATTGTCAAAATTAAATAATACAATTAATAATAGATAGAATTAAATTTAATTACATAATTAAGTGGCAAATATTAAATCTAATTAATTAAATATGAAAATATTCAATTAATCAAATTTTAGGATAAATGTGATTTATTGCCAAATAATTATAAAATTAAAGATAATTAAGATAATTAGGAATATTACTAGGAATATTCTCCGATGCAAAATTTAAGATAATCAATTAGATTTGATGATGTTTAGATGTGCCTTAGATTAGGACTTTGATGTCGATTTCATATGATTTGATGATATAGGAGGTTAATGAACTTATAGCCCATTTTTGGGGTATTACAACTGCGGGTCATTGTTCTTTGTTTAAAAGCCTGTGATATAGAATCAAAAGTCTACCAAGACCTATTAAGTCATGAAGTTGGGATTTTTATGAGTCATTGTGACTTTTTTTGAGAAGCATTCAGTACTAATGGAGAGATAAAAGTCCACCATTGCATTTGAAATAACACTTTCAAGGGAAATTAATCATTTTAATGAGAATGTTATATATGTAAGTAAGCTTTTTAAGCATGATTACATGACTTCTACATAACAAAAAATGCTTGCAGAGATGCATATAAAACCCACCTATGCTCTTAAGATGATTTTTTTCAAGTTGATTGTAAGTGTTTTAAGGAAAAATATATGTAGATGGGCTTTTAAAGCCCGACTACATATATTAATTACAACTTAAAAATATTACCAATAGTCCTTGCAACTCAAAATAAAAAACCCAACCATGCATTTAGAAGGGAAAATATTTGTTTTAAATGAATGTTGGAGCATGTAGTCAAGCTTAAAAATCTCGACTATGTTATTCTTTCATGTTTTAAAAAACTTTTAAACATGCGTCATGATAAAAAAAAGCACATCGGTATGTAAAGTGTTGAGTTTTTTGAATAAACAAGAGATGTTTTTTACTTGCAGTCACAATTAAAAGCCCAATCTTAAGCATTTGCAACGATTTTTAATGGAAATAATTTCTTCCAAATCTTAAAATGTCAATTTAAAAGCTCGTCTAGGGCATTTAATCATGTTTTTGCAAAGAGTAAAAGCATTTCCATGATGCAATTCCATTTTTAAAGCTTGTCTAGGTAATTTGAAGCATATTTAAAAGGGAAGAAGTCACTCTAACTTTCAACATCACTTCTAAATCCTGACCTAGGATGGATTCAAGTCATTTACAAACTTGTTTTGCCTTGTCTAAACCACATTTTGCCCAATAGGCACCATTTATTGCAAAGATTACAAGTCAGCTTGCAATACATGAATTAAACCTCATTTTTGGTGTTTGAAAATGTATTTTAGATTCTATATTCATGCATTTGATTTTTTATTCTTTTTTATTTATCAAGAGACCTTCCAAGACTACAAATTGCATTTATGGAGAAGGTGTTTTGGTTTGACTTAAGTTGGATTTTTAAATTCTTATAAGAGTGCTTGCGTGGGTGGATTTTTGGCATTGTTTGCAGTGATTTTGTTCTTTGTAGAGGCATTTTGAGAAGGCTTTTGATTTTCTTTGTCTCCTTCAAATGAAAACAACATTTGGAGAGATCTTGTATAGGGTTTTTGGGCATTAAAGATTGAATGTGTTTTCCCAATAACAAAAATTTATTCCCAAAAATGGAATTCAAGTTCTTCCCAAAAAAAATGTAAGAGAAGATGCAATATTTTCCCCAAAGAAAGAACTTCAAGTATGCATATTTTCCCCACTTGAAAATGGAATTAAAAACCTTGTTTGTGAGTCTATTTTGCTAAAAAAAGCCAAGTTTTTCCCCTTACTTGCAAGTGGGCTTTAAAAACCTGATTGCATGCAATAAAACTTCCCAAAATGACTTTTAATTGGATTTAAAAACCCCACTTATAAGTAAGATATACCCCTCTTATATATATATGCACTTATATCTATTTCCATGCCAAATAATTACATTTCATTCACCCGCAATGCTCAAGAAAAACTTGGTAATTTATCTTTTTCCCCATTTTAAAAAGTTGATTCCTTTCATTTTCCGTCAAGGTTTGATTATCCAACATGCATGGCTCCAAATTTGCAAATTTATAGCTTGGAAAAACGATCCACTACTTTTCTTGTTTGCTTGTATGATCCACCCAATCAACAAATCATGGCATTGGTCTTATTTTCGTAAACATATTCCTAGAGTAAGGAGTGACACGAGAAAAGGAAAATCACATGATCGAGCCATACAAGGAAAAATATGAGCGATTGAAAGATGGCAAGCATAAAAAAATTTCAAGACAGAGATGGAAAGAAACGTTGAAAGGGTGATTTTCAAATAAAGGGTTTTTTGATGCAGAATGATCCAAAATACAATTTCTTATTCCAAGATGTTTCAACCAAACCTGAACACATCAATGATGGAGCATCCTATAACAGCATGAAGACTAATGAATGATGATGCAGTAAAAGTCATGTCTTGTTAGACACTTAGTTTATTTTCATCATGCATTTTGTAATTTTGTTATTGCCAGATTACATGTAATTAGGAACAATTTGTAATTACAGGGGGATTTTCACCTATAAATTGCATGTAATACAACTACAGGTCAAGTTAGTTAGGACCTATAGTTTGAATAAGTCAAAGTTAGTTAGGGAATCAGTAAAATTTTGTGGGGTTTCTCCCACCTTTCTCTCTCAACCCCTCACCTATATATAGGAGGGTGCCTCATTGTAATTATCATCTTTTGGCAATGCAAGAAAACTTTGTTAATTTATATATGCACTCTAAGACTTTGTAATTGGATGTAGATTAAATCGCTTTCAATAAAAGAGGCAACTTTCTTTAAAAATTTATTTTTATTCAAGGTGTTATGCGATGACACTTTATGAATATTGATTGTGAGTTGTATACTTTATTCAAGACGGATTTGAACTCAATCTTGTACACTGTGAGCTGCACATTGTTTTAGAGTTATAGTTCATTTTCAGTTTTTGGAGACTTTGTGTTATATAAGGGCAAATTGATATAGTTGATAGTGGCTTCAAATACTTAAGGTTGAAATAATTTGTAATTTAGTGTTAATTAGTTTCATAGAATATAGTGAGTATTTGGTAAGAGACTTTGTGCCTTACCATTTATTCAAGTTATCAAATCATCATTCATGATAAATGCAGAAGACTTTAGGTTTATGAATATGTTCCAATCATATAAAAGTATATTGGTGTCTTATGTTTTGTTCTTATGTCAACTCACAATCCATCTATATTATTGTAGAAATAGGTACTTTTTGTTGAAGTTTTAGCATTGTTTAGAAGTTGTTTGTATAATCATTCCTAAAAAAAGAGGAATAAATTAAGAGAACCGCCCTATTTTTAATTTCTAATTAAGTCCTTATTGGGGCCACCTAAAATAAGAAGAGATCCTACCCTATTTATAAGAGGAGAGATTTATCTCACTTGACTTTTTCTAAAGTTACAATTTTTCAAGTTGTTGTCACAGTGACTTACAAAACTTTTAGCCAAACCCCCTATAGGGTTTTGTCTCCTCTAGTGAGGGGTTCAGATAAGGAGGTCCAATATCTCCCTTCCACTTCATTATTATGGTTAGGCCTTGGGAAGAATCATTTTCAAATTAAGATAGGAAGGCGAGTGGCTAGGGATGAAAGCAGTTGTTGAGGTGGAAGCAATAACACACCAAAAATTTGTTGATAACACAATGTTATTTGTGAATTCTTTTAGATGAGAAGAAATAATGATGAGGTCTATATTGTATTAATCCTATTATGCATCTGGTAAGAGTATCAACTAGATTAAATTAGAGGTTTCCTTTCCCAATACTCAACCTAGTCTTTAAAGAGACATTGCTAGAATTCTGGATCTCAACATTGCTGTCTTCTGAAGGAAATTTTTGGGGATGCTTTTTTCAGTGGTGTTGTAATGTTTTAAATTTGCACCCTAGTGTAATTTAAAAGTTTCATGATGTTCTACCTTAGATAAAATACAAAATTCCACATCACCCTTCTCTTTACCTTGTCACCACCTGCTTAGATTCTTAGCCATGTGGCATGGTCATCCCAAGGTGTGTGCACGTCATGGAGACATCTAGGTGGCACACACTAGTCCCAAAAATATATAGGTGTGTAGTGAGTCATTGAAGTGTTACAACTTCCACCCCTACAACATAATGCCTCATACCACCACCCACTAATTCCAAGATTTGACCCTTTGCCAATATATCTCCATTTTTAACTTCATTTTCCCTTCTTCACAATTCTTGGCTATATTTTTCTTCTTCACTCACCCTTTCTCTCTAGCTTCACGTTTGAGCTTCTTCATTATTTTTTTATTGTATTGGTATAACTTACATTTGATCTCTCCATATTCATAGCTTTTTTGTCTCAATTATTTGGCCTTAATTCCATCAGGCGACATGCTTTGTGGTTCTGAACGGGAGTTTCTCACCTCCATACTTTGCATATTATCAAGAATATTGTATTATCATCATAATATTATAGTTATATTCTTTTTCATATAGTTTTCCATTATCTATTTTGGTTATCTATCACCAATCATCTATCTGGTTGTCTGTGATGTCCCCTTCTAGCTAGAGACATCATTCTAGCTATTGATTAGCCTATCATTGGACCCTCGTAGGCTAGTAGAGATGAATAGAGGGTCAATTTGTGCACAGAGGAGATATGCTTATCTGATGGTTCAACTTTTGCAGAGCTCAGCACCCTTGAGTTGGTATGGAGAGGTTTCAGACTCTGTTTGTTTGAGTTTTGCTATTTTTAGCAACTTTTAGAGTCATAGAGATGGACCCCTTCTATTTTTAGAAATATTATTTAATCACATGGGAAATTATTATGCCAACTCCAGTTCTAGACGGTTAAGCCAGATTCGCATTTTTGAGGGAGTTATTCAGTTTTCGGTGATTATATATTAATTAAATGGCAATGGATTTAACATTAAGTTGTAAATTAACTTTATATTAAATCACTTAAGTGATGGGTCTTAATATCATAAAGGGGGCCAAATTAATGTATTAATTTATTGGCATGTTTTCCTAAGTCTAAATCATTAAATTTATTTAATGATTATATTTTTAATACCTTGAAGAAAGTAATCACAACTTTTCGAGGAATTGTGAATTAGGGTTGGAAAGCCTATTTATTCTTGTTGGGGAAAGAAGAAAGGCATCCATTGTTATTATTATTGATTATTGCTTCTTCCTCTGAGCTCTAGATAAGGGTTTTCAACATTTCACCATTGGAGAAATGTAGTTTTCTTCTGTGTTCGCCATTTGAGCCAGCGAAATACCTGGTGAATTTGGCATTGTGGAGAGGGTCTCATCCAGAGATTCTTATTGTGCTTTAGCAGAGGGTTTTACTCATAGTTGTGGAAAGATAATATCTGTTGGCAGTTGGGGATTGACGAAGACAGATTATATCATATAGAGGTTGAAATGTGGGGATGAAATGACATCATCATTTACTACTTCAACAAATAAATAATTACAGTAGCACATGACAGTCTTATTCCAAGTTTTTTTATGTAGTCCATAGTTGCCTTTGGTGATATTTTTCCAATAAAATATTGTTTGGATTTTACTTGTATTTCATTAGAAAATAAATAGAAGTTGCAGCAGTATTTCAAATTGTTTCAGAATTTTAGATTATGGTATATTTGCTTTTTGCTCTAAAAATTGTGAAAACCACAAAAAAATTATAAACTTTCAAAACAAATATTGAGACAAAATAGCTTCAGCAATTAGAGCATGTGAAGGGTTCTTACAGTGGTATCAGAGCTGAATCCTGCCATCCTAAGGGTTTAGTTATTACATGCAGCCAGAGCAGGTTGATTCACATAGGTATTATACATGTAGGAGAGCCTTACTTGAAGGCGAATAGGTTTTAGAACAATTGGTCATCATGGGTGATAGGTGCGATGGTAGCCCACCTAGGGTAAACATGAATGATGAAGACCAGGAAACTAGAGATTTTTTTCAAACTATGGCAACAAGGTAGCAGCAGGTGGCCCAAGCATTACATGCACTAACTACCATGATGGAGCGGATGAATCCACCTGACACATAAAATAGGGAACATGAGGATAATAGGAGTGTTATAGGTTCTCGACAGGCATAGAGGACACACTCTAGGATAGTAGATAGACCCACACATCCTACCTTTGTTAGGGAGGAACCAGTGCAGGATCCAGTAGAGGAAGTTGGGGATGAGATGTTTGCAGACATCCTTATGGCTGCAAATGATGAGTGGGAACTATTGGCCCCACATGTGTGAGAAAGGATGACCTTTGAAAGGTTTTTGAACCAAAGGAGAGAACATTACCATGTAGTCAGACAGGACAGGTGCCCCAGGGGGTAGAATAATGAACTAAAGCATGCTATAGGAAAGCTTTCCTTGTCCACTTTTGATGCTAGTGGTAGATTGACAGTGCAAGCTTGGATCCACAAGCTTGAGACTTTTCTAGCATTGAGGCCTATGATAGAGATTAAGGCAATAAAATATGCCACTTTACATTTGGAGGGAGTAGCACATGATTGGTGGTATCATGGGTTGATCACTCTTCAGCACAACCAGGTGACTTCTTACTAGGACTTCATGGATAGATTGGTTGAAAGGTTTGATAGGAAAGATCTAGAGGTATACTTTAGAGACTTGGCACAACTCAAATAGATAGGGAGCTTAGAGCATTTTATTAATGAGTTTCAGTGGTCCTCAGTTATGGT
Source organism: Chamaecyparis obtusa (assembly GCA_027943335.1). Lineage (NCBI taxonomy): Eukaryota > Viridiplantae > Streptophyta > Pinopsida > Cupressales > Cupressaceae > Chamaecyparis > Chamaecyparis obtusa. Next base: position 577,051 of record BSBK01005134.1, on the reverse strand, counting down.
GCCAGACATATCAGAGAGGAGGTTAATAGTATTATTTACTAAAGGCTTAGTCGAACCAGTTAGAGGTTGGGTAGAGGCTTTTGATCCTTTCACATTGAATGATGCTATGAAGAAAGCTAGAAGCATGGAGCATGCAGCCCCAGTGAATAAATTTTAGCCCAAGGCAGCTTCCTCCAGCAAGGACAATAAGCCATTCTTTAAGAAACTAGAGGACTAAATTTAAACCCAAAAATAGAGATAAATCTTTTACACCTCTTGACAGGGAGACACTTATGATTTACGGAAGAAGAAATTGTGTTTCTATTGTAAAGGACCTTATGATATGAACCATGATTGTCCTTTAAGACCCAAGGGCAAAGCAAACAGGGTTATGTGGGCTTATTATGAGGATTCTGATTCTGAAAATTTAGACCAGCAATTTGAAAATGAGGGATCAGCTAAAGAAAAGGAAAGCACAGGTGATGAAAAGTTGAACCAAATGGCTATAGGTGATGAAAAGACTGAGGGTAGACTTAAGGAGGCCCGACTCACCAGTGTGCAGTAGTAGGGATCATTCAAGATGAGGGGAGTATTGGCAGGGTAGTGAGTTATCACCTTGCTCAATATGGGTACCACTCATAATTTTATTGATTCCAGGCTGATTGAGAGAAGTGGGATTTAGACAAAGCAGTTTGAGGGTCTGAGAGTGAGGGTAGCTGATGGCTACATCCTCAAATGTGATAGGAAGATTACAGGTCTACCTATGAGGATTAATAACTTTGACTTCAAAGCTGATTTTTATGTTGTAAACATGGGTGACACAGATCTAGTACTTGGTATGACTTGGTTGCATGACATTGGAGTGTTCACTCTTGATTTGATAGACATGGAGATGAAGTTCCAATCGGATGGAAAGACACATATACTTAAGGCCATCCATGATAGTGAGTTTAGGATGATGTCATGCAAATGCATGGGGAGCTTGATGAGACATGACCAGGTTGAGTGGGCAGCCCGTTTCACTTTGATGCTATCACAGGGGCAGCAACATTCTAAGTATCATCCAGACATACAGGCACTAAGAATCAAGCATAGTAAGGTGTTCAGTGACATTCCACCAGGTAGTCCTCCTGATAAAGGTATTGAGCACATCATTGAGTTGGAGGAGGGTGCCAAACCCATTATGATTACACCCTACAAACATCCAAAGAGATTGAAGGATGAGATTGAGAAAATCATCAAGGAACTACTTGCTATGGGGCACATTAGACCAAGTAAGTCTCCTTTTGCTTCTTCTATGGTTTTGGTGAAGAAGAAGGATGGTACTCTTAGGATGTGCATAGATTACAGGGTCTTGAACAAGAAGACTATAAAAAATAGGTACCCCATACCACAGATTGATGAGTTATTAGATGAGTTACATGGAGCATGCTTCTTCTCCAAAATTGATTTGAAATCAGGGTATCATCAGATCCGAGTCAGAGAGAAAGATATAGAGAAGATAGAATTTTGGTGTCATTGTGGTCATTTTGAGTTTGTAGTTATTCCATTTGGGCTAACTAGTGCTCTAGCCACTTTTCAGTCCACGATGAATAGGGTCTTTCAGCCTCAGTTGAGGAAATTTGTGTTAGTCTTCTTTGATGAAATCTTGGTGTACAGTAGGACATGGGATGAGCATGTGCGGCACTTAGACACTGTGTTGAGTATTTTGAGCAGGGAATCCTTATATACAAAGGAGTATAAATTTGATTTGGGATTATCAGAGTTATTATATCTGGGTCACATTATCAGTGCACAAGGAGTATGCATAGATCCTGAAAAGATTCGTGCTATTGTCGAGTGGCCTACTCCAATAAACTTGACATAGTTGAAAGGATTTTTGGGGTTGTGTGGGTTCTATAGGAGGTTTGTTAGTGGATATTTAGGCATGCAACACCCTTGACAAATTTGATGAGGAAGGGGGATTTCTTGTGGACTCCTGAGGCACAAGAGTGTTTTGATAAATTCAAGGAGTTGATGAATTCTTGTCCAGTGCTAGCATTACCATATTTTGGTAAGCCATTTGAGATTCATTGTGATGCATCTGGTGAGGGCGTTGGAGTGGTGCTTATGCAAGACAAGCACCCGATTGTGTATGAGAGTAGGAAGCTCAGGGGACTTGAGAGGAGCTTCAACATTTATGATAAGGAAATGTTGGCCATAATGCATGCTTTAGCCAAATTTAGACAATATTTAGTGGGCAGAAAATTTAGCATAAAAACAGACCACAATAGTTTGAAACATTTCCTGGGGCAGCGAGATCTTAATGACAAGCAACAAAAATGGGTAAGTAAATTACAGACATATGACTTTGATATTACCTATTTCAAGGGGACACAAAATGTAGTAGCAGATGCCTTGTCACAAAGACCCCACTTGAGCTTGATGATGGATATATCAGAGGACTGGAGACATTTGATCCTTGCAGAGTATGCAAAGGATACATGGGCATTAGGATTCATAGATGGATCAGTTTAGGATAGTGATTTCACCCTTGTGAATGAGCTCATCATTTACAAAGGGTGTATTTATTTGGTGCCAGGGTCAGAGGTGAGGAGGATGGTGTTGAGAGTTTATCATGACTCACCTATGGCAGGACATCTAGGTTTTTATAAAACCTACTGGCAGATTCATGAGCATTTTTCTTGGAAAGGGCTCAAGGCTAAGGTGTTATAGTATGTTAGAGAGTGTCCTACTTGCCAGCAGAATAAACAGGACCACTCTTATCCAGCTAGTTTACTTCAGCCACTTCCAATTCCTAATAGAAAGTGGGAGTGTTTGTCCATGGACTTCATCACAGGACTGCCGAGAGCCCAAGGTAGAGACTGTATATATGTTGTTGTTGATCGACTTACGAAGTTTTCCCACTTCTTCCTGATCACTGCTACATACACTGCTACCCAGGTGGTAGATTTATTCTTTAGAGAGGTATTCAAGTTGCATGGCTTACCTTAGAGCATTATCAGTGATAGGGAAAATAGATTTATGAGTCACTTTTGGCAAGATTTATTTAGATTATGTGGGAAAGAACTCACTCCAAGTACTAGCTACCACCCCCAGACGGATGGACAGACAGAGATAGTCAACAAATGGGTGGAGGGATACCTTAGGAACTACATAGCAGGGTAGCAGAAGGCTTGGGTTAAGTGGATTTACCTATGTGAGTATTGCTACAATTCCACTTATCACATGTCTATTCAGATGTCACCTTTCATGGCATTGTATGGATATGAGGCACCCAATTTCATGGATCTTTTGCTGAGTGACAGTAGAGTGCCTAGTGCTAGAGACTTGTTATAGGAGAGCCAGGACATTGTAAAGGCTCTTAAGGAGAATATTACTAAGGCACAAAATTAGCAGAAGTAGTATACGGATCAAAAGAGGACTGAGCAAATTTTTGAGGTAGGGGATATGGTATACTTGATGTTACAGCCTTACTGCCAGTCCACTCTTAAAAGGAGTGGTGCTGAAAAACTAAAGCCAAGATACTATGGACCTTTCAGGGTGATCAAGAGAGTTGGAGAGGTGGTGTATGAGTTGGATTTACTGGCAGAGAGTAAATTCCATAATGTTTTTCATGTGTCATGTCTCAAAAAGGTGTTAGGACACTAGATTGTTCCTTCTACAGTGCTTCCACCCTTGGATGATGAAGGGAAGTTGGTTTTAGTGCCCGAGGCTATTTTGGAGTTTAGGGAGAGAAACTTGAGGAGGTGCACTATCAGGGAGTACTTGGTGAAATGGAAGGACATGCCGGTTGAGGATGCCACTTGGGAGAGTGAGGAGATTTTATAGCATCTAGAATTGAGATTGCTTGAGGACAAGCAATTTCAGGAAGGGCGGACTGTGATGTCCCCTTCTAGCTAGAGACATCATTCTAGTTATTGATTAGCCTATCATTGGACCCTCATATGCTAGTAGAGATGGATAGAGGGTCAATTTGTGCACAAAGGAGATATGCTTATCTGATGGTTCAACTTTTGCAGAGCTCAGCACCCTTGATTGGTATGGAGAGGTTCTGACTCTGTTTGTTTGAGTTTTGCTATTTTTAGAAACTTTTAGAGTCATAGAGATGGACCCCTTCTATTTTTAGAAATATTATTTGATCACATGGGAAATTATTATGCCAACTCCAATTCCAGAAGGTTAAGCCAGATTCACATTTTTGAGGGATTTATTCAATTTTTGGTGATTATATATTAATTAAATGGCAATGGATTTAATAGTAAGTTGTAAATTAACTTTATATTAAATCACTTAAGTGATGGGTCTTAATATCATAAAGGGGGCCAAATTAATTTATTAATTTATTGGCAAGTTTTCCTAAGTCTAAATCATTAAATTTATTTAATGATTATATTTTTAATGCCTTGAAGAAAGTAATCGCAGCTTTTTGAGGAATTGTGAATTAGGGTTGGAAAGCCTATTTATGCTTGTTGGGGAAAGAAGAAAGGCATCCATTGTTATTGTTATTGATTATTGCTTCTTCCTCTGAGCTCTAGACAAGGGTTTTCAGCATTTCACCATTAGAGAAACGTAGTTTTCTTCCATGTTCTCCATTTGAGCCAGTGAAATACCTGGTGAATCTAGTATTGTGGAGAGGGTCTCATCCAAAGATTCTTATTGTGCTTCAACAGAGGATTTTACTCGTAGTTGTGGAAAGATAATATCGGCTGGCAGTTGGGGATTGACGAAGATAAATTATATCATATAAAGGTTGAAACGTGGGGATAGAACGACATCTTCAGCATTTACTAATTCAGAAAATAAATAATTATAGTAGCACATGATAGTCTTATTCCAGGTTTTTTATGTAGTCCATAGTTTCCCTTGGTGATATTTTTCCAATAAAAGATTGTTTGGATTTTACTTGTATTTCATTAGAAAATAAATAGAAGTTGCAGTAGTATTTCAAATTGTTTTAGAATTTCAGATTATTGTATATTTTCTTTTTGCTCTAAAACTTGTGAAAACCACAAAAAAATTATAAACTTTCAAAACAAATATTGAGACAAAACAGCTTCAGCAATTAGAGCCTGTGAAGGGTTCTTACATTGTCTATAGAGGTGGAAACACCAAAATAGAGTTTGATTATGACAAGCTTCTATACAACCCACAACCACTTTCCTTATTTTCATGTGTGAAAGTTCATTGGAAGGAGAAGAAGCATAGCAATGAGTTGGCCTATTGACATTTCCTTGGTCCCATTTGGGTTGTAAGTCTAGTTACGACCTTTTGTCACTTGTTTTGTCTTTACTTGTGTGGTTTAACTATTTCCTATACTCTTCGTTAGTAGTGTACTTTACTTTCTATATCTTAACTAGATTTAAAGAATTCTCTTTCAATTATTTTTCCTTGTTCATACTAGATGAATGTGTATCACAATGTTGTCTTTCATCTGTGCTGGTGTTTGAGGTAGTGAACTCATAGGTTTCAATATTTAATATTGTAATCACCTAAAAAAAGGTCTAGTAAACCCAAAGCCCCTAATTTTGATCAATCGGCCTAAAAAACCTAAATAAAAGACATTAACATACTATGCCTAATTATGTTAGTATTTCATAAAAATTTCTTGCATAATAAAATTAATTCCCTAATCAAACCATCAATTTCTTGATCAAATCTTCAGTCAAGGCATGAAGGTAATTTAATTGTTATAGATATATGTTTAATTAAAAGTCCTAAATAATTTTAATTAAAATAACCCATTTATAGATCATCACACGTGTGTGAGTACATAAAATTCAAATAAAGAAATAAAAAGAAAAGAAATTACCTCTTTTGTCTCATCTCCAAACAAACAAGCACAAACTTGACCATTTGTGTGTCTTTCACATGGATTGACTCACATGGATTGAGAGAGGAAGAATCTTGGCCTCTCCTCACCATTAAATCTTGACCATATATTTTGATGGAAATCCTATAAAAAAATCTCTTCCTTTCTCAAATCATCTATATTTTCATTGCAAAGAAACTCGGCCAATTAGGTTGCTTGATTTAGATCGTTTGCTAATATCATCCTAGTTTTAGTGTGCATTTTATTCTTAGCTTAGATCAATCTTAGTTTTCTTTCAATCAATATTTTCTTATCTTAATATTACATTTTTAATCTCCTTTTTAGTTTAGAATCTCATTTCTAGCATAACTTTCTTGCATGATGTTCATTAAGAGATCTTGGAGCAAAGAATGCAATCATTGCATCATGCTCACTTGAATCTTCCATTTTAGGGAATTTGAGTCACTAGTCCTATGCTTAATCTAATGAGAAATCTTCCAAGGACTATACTCACCCTAATTAGAAAGCAATAAATTGATTTTAGTGAGAGTTGTGTTCATTTTGCCTAATTTAGAATATTTTGGTACTAACCCACTAATGCAATGATTTATTGAAGTGTCGGTGTTTGCAAGTCAAGACCACAAATTACACACACATATCTGACACCCACTGTGGGGCTAAATCTAAATTTATCCCCATTTTTGTGCAATTTCTACAATTTTTGAAAATGTGATGTTTATCATATGGTCAGACCTGTTATATTGTATGGCTAAGTGATAATTTTCATATGATAATATGGTTAAGTCCTTTTTATCGTATTTCTAGGTGAAAATGCTCGTACGACTATATGGTTAGAGTAATTTTATCATATTGTCCAATGATATTTATGTACAATTTTATGGTGATGTAGGGTTGACTGTGTTTTATCATACCAAAAATAGAGAGTTAATTTCATATGTCATTTCATGTGATTTGGACTTCTAATCAACTAATGAGTGTTTGTTTGCTATCTGCCTGATCATTTCAACGACTTAACCATTTCTTGTGGAAAGTTTGAAGAAGAATCACTTTCCCAATTTCTATTATTGACCCATTTCAATAGACTATTAAATTGTTTATGGTTGCAGGATGAGTGTCAAAGACTTAACATCAACAAACTACTAACAATTACCTTGCAAGTTGCCTAATCAGTTCAACTAGACATTGTGCTTGTTTAATTCATTTTATTAGGCATCTAGCTAATTAGGGAGATTTATGTTTGTACTTAATTTGTGAAGTATTATGGGAGTATTATTTTTTACCTCTTGCTAAAATTAGAAACCTAGACATGTGAAACTCTATCATTTACAATCAAATATCATCGTGAATGAAGGTATGCCTTATGTGTTTGGGAGAAGCACTAAATAGTAGGAGATTATGCTCTTTTCCCTTTAGGGAAAATAAAAAATCCTGACATATTTCTTGTATTCCATTTCTTTTATGAATTTCCTTTAAAGGTCTTGTCAGTTGAGGTAAAAATCTCTCAAGAATGACCCAAGTGGGAAAAAGCTAAAATTGGCCCTTCCAACCCACTATAATCAAAATGCCTCTTTGAGATTAAATTCTCAGACAACATGGCTATTTATACATTTATGTATGCTTGGATACTCATAGGGTTGAGCATCCTCAATCCTACTTGTGGGACTACATTTATTTGAGTACTTGTAGGGGCTACAGGCCTCAATCTTGCTTGTGGGACTACAAGGGATAATTACGAACATACGCTCTTACTAGATTCCTTAGAGTAGAAGCTACCCAATTTACCCCCAAAAGTGTGATAATCCAAGTACAAGGAGGATAGTAACCACTCCAAGACACTTGTTATATTGTTCCTTCCTTAACATTTGGAGTTAGATAATACGACCTCACTATCCCATTGTGTGGTTGGGAGTGATCGTATTCTAATTAGCTTTGGAATGTGTACCTAAGTTTGCAAGAAAGAATTTTCACAATTAGCCAATGCCTTATAGGGATTAAAAGTGTTTGATACTTGTTACTAAAATTTATATGCAAGTTGAAATTTAGTTCAGTAACATTGTGCAGAGAAACAAAAATTTGTTTACTTCCTATTTACATTCAACCAATATTATTGCAAATCTTATTTCATTCTGAAATAAATTGAAAGAATAAATGTCCATTGTATAAATCAGAATCTCATATGTACAACATTTATTTACAACAGCAAAATGAAATGAACATGATGAAAGTAATAGTCTCTCACACAAGTGACCATGAGAGTAGCCTCTACTATGTTGTTACATACATTTCTATTCTAATGAAGTGTAATGAACATGAAAGAATGAGTAAAGAATGGAAATGAAGGTCATAGGGCACCAATCATTACCTATAATGACTGGTTGTATTGTCTAGCTCCAACCATGCTGGTCTATTGTCTTTGTCCATGGCCTAACCAAATATGTGAAACCTGCATGAGAAAAGAAATGAGTTAGATCTGATGGATCTAAGCAATGACGGAAACACCTCACTTCAAGAAAATGTTGTATGTTACTATCATACACTTGCATAAAATAGACATGTATATACCAGCATATCAGAGGAAGATGAATTAACATTTTTTATTGCTAACACATTTGTTTCATGTGCAGAAAGGTTCTAACTCTGATAGGTATGTGCCCCTGACCGAGGCTCCCTTAACGGTATGAGTCTAACATGCCTTTTAGAGTTAGAATCTTATAATAACAGGTCAAAGGAATACATGTGTACTTTCTAAACAAAGCATGTTTCAGGATTGAAGACAACACTATGATATTGCATTGTGTAACAATTACAAATCAAGAAAATAAGAAGTATTAAAGGGACATATTAATTAATGAAAACTTTTGCTTCTTTTCATCAGACTTATGCACAACAATTATAAAAAAATATTAAAGGGACAAAATTTCATCATTTTGAAACCTTTTGTTTCCAATTTCCTAATGAATACAACTGAAATGTACAAGCACAGGGTGTTATCAGCAAAAGAAGCTCAAAGGGCTTTATATCAAGCAAAAGATTCAGTTTAGAGAAGATGCTACAGAATTCAAATGCAGTAAGATGACTGAAAATGAAGAACTACAACAAAAATAGAGGATTTTAAATCAATGACTTGCAAATAAACGTTGTGTGAAGATTTCTGATACAAGTTGAGCTATTTACTGATAGAAGACATCATGAGAAAACTGTTTATGGTAAAAATGAATATGATTTTGCACCAACAGTTGTCAAGGATCAAATAAAAAAATCATATCCATCAAATAGAAAATGATACTTTGTGTGTCAAATCAGCATACACGAAGATAGGACAAATATCGGGTAATGAGTTCGTCTATCCTTATTTTTATCTAGGAAATTGCAAGTACAAGTAAATAGTCATTTCCAAAATTTTCACAATGGCGTCAACTCATGAAGAAAAATACCAGTCCAAAAAAAGTGCAAGAACAAGTGATGTTTCATTAGCAAATTGTCTCATAAAATGGCCCAGAAAGCTAGATCAACAGGTGGGTAAGGTACACCAGTTCCATTTCATTTCAAAGGTGATAAAACCCTCATTCTCCCCAAATTTTTTTAGAGAAACCCCTTTCAGAAGAACAATATAATAAAATTTGTGAATCTGAATATTGTGGTATGTCAAGGATACATTTGTATCATATGAATCTCAGTAACAACCATAACAAGTTTTTTAAACTAGTCAAGTGGAGGGTCTTATTCCAAATATCACAGAGAGTATCAAACAAAATACAAGAGAACACCAGTTCAGATTTTTGAATTCTTTTTTTAGAATATGTACTCAGCCATGAGATTCAAACATAGAGGAAAAATGAAATAAAAGCATGTATTAAAGGGCAAATAAAGGCTAGAAGCACAACCCAAAAATCTTTTCAAGTACAAAGAACTAGTCTAGCAACAACAGAGAATGGTCATTTCACATTTTTGTAAAAACCCATAAATCTCAGGAGAGTATTTGCAGAAATTTTTTCTAAAGATAAAGAAAACATAGCCCATAATTATTTTCAAAGTACCAAGAGCCACCAAACAATAACAAGTAATGGTTGTGATATAAACTGAAATTTGACCCAGTTCAAGCAAGGAGAAAATGATAAAATGTACCAAGTATAGTTATTCTTCTTTCAGAAGTAGCAAAAAGCATTATGCCTTAGAAGAGAAAAGGAGGTAAATTATTACCTTTTAAACCCATGACAAGGAGAACTTCATGACACAATAAAACTAGACAGCCCAAAAATGTCACTATACAACAGAAGGAGAAAGGTTGGCTGGGAAAATAGAAAATATTGGCTGGATATGAAGGTTCGAACCCCAACCATAAATAAACAGCTGAAAGAAACAACTCTAGCTTCCTGGTAGCAAAGCTTCATCAAGGGCGACAGTCTAATTCCAACAAATCCCTCACAGTGGCAGCCTCTTCCCTCCAAATTTCTTCAGCAAACCCTCATGGTGGTTTCTCTTCTTGGCAATAGTTTTTCCCTTCTCCAAATTGCTATGTGTAAAATGAAAGAAAATGATATGCTTTAGGGTTGTTTACCCTAATATTTTTGAAACCCCTCATGTTGATTTAATTTGGCATATTCCCAATAATAAGGCCACATAACCTTAAGGCTTTATGCCTTAGGTTAAAAATACTAAGACCATAGTGTCTTTAATAATATGCAAAATAAATGGAAAAACATAATAGATGTTAGGATTTATGTTATATTGTTTATTTTAAGTGATAAGATTAATAATAACTTATTTAATAAACATAAATTCTTTTTTATGTTTGTTAAATAAGTTTTATTATTATTACTTAAAATAAACAATATAAAGATAAATTCTAAAATTTAACTTATGTTCTATTATTTGTTGTGTATATTTTTCTATACACTATAGTCTTAATAGTGTGTTTTATTATTAGTTATATGTTAATATTAGATCATGATTCAAGGATAGTTTGGGGCCTTGACTGAGAGAAATTGTGGGGATGTGGCAGACCTTTTGTGCTAGATTTGGGAACTCAATGTTAAGGTTGATGAGCTATGTATTAGATGGAGCAAGTTTAGGAGTCTTCTTGGAGTTCTTTTGAGTTCTTTGAGAGTTTTGTTATGAGTTATCTCCATATGCACACATCAGAGGCTCAGTTTGAGGGACATTTGGCATCTTTTAAGGGTTTCTTGAGTCCTCTTTGGAACTGTCTTCTTCCAAATTCGAGTTTATCATTCCTTTTTTGTAGGATCTAGATTGACGATGATATTTGTTATATACTCCTCTTTTTGAAGGAGAGAGGGTTCAGTTTTGGAGAGAGCAGAGCCTTTACATTTTTGGTGGATTGTGCTTATTCTTTCTAGTTGTATCAGAGGACTTATTTTTGGAGAAGCCTTTTAGAGCTTAATACATTGGAGTTTGGCCTACTTCTATTGTTTCTCATGTGTATTATGTGTGATTGATGTTATTTTATGTGTTCTTCTATGAGCCTTAAGATTTAATGTCTCATTTCTGCATATTCCTCAACTTGCATAGGTTATGTGTTGTGTTTTATTAAAGTTTTACTGATTGTGATTCAGTCCTTTTAGTTCCAGTTCATCAAGGCCTTCATGTGAAACATTTTTATGCATGCAGTTACCATTATAAGTTGTGATCAACAACTTGTTATAAGTTCTATAATTGTGTTTATCAAATATCAAATCCTCCATCATTCTTTGGTGTATCACCTTTTTTTAGCAGTTTTTTAAGAATTCCATTAAAGTCTTTCTATCTCTTTTCCTCTCATTTTGTAATTTTTTCAGTTGTATAGGTGATCCATTTTCAAAGAATCAAATAGGAATTGGCCTAGAACCTAGAGGTTCAGTCACCTTTGTAGTTTACCCACAAACTCGTGATTGTCCCCATGTTACTCCAAAATTACTAGGGTTTCAAGACTTAGTGTTTGGGTGCAAAATTTTGGAGCTAACAATACCCTTTCACTCGTGTATTTAATGTTTGTGTTTTACACTACCAACATTGAAAAATCTTGCCTAAACACAATCAAACACCATCGCAATTCAAACATAAACAATCAAACTTGTCCAAAATTTCCAATAATCAATTGGAAAATTGTTCAAATCAAGGTTTTATCATTTTTCAAGGCATTTTATTGTATGATAGAAGTGCTTTATCATACAACACCAGTCTTCTATCACATCAATCATTGGGAATCATCATACGATCTCAGTCTTCTATCATATCAGGTATTGTCATTTGACATCCAAAGAGCAAAAATTGACTAGTTGAGGCATCAATCTAACCTTTGGTCTAGTTATCTAATTAAGCTACCAATATGTCATGATTTGATATATCCATTGTGTATCATTTGCAAGAGTAACACTTCATCTTATGATCCTTCATCCTGATTATCAGAAGCTTTGACAAGTCTTAATCACTTTCCATCAATCAAACATAATCAACTTGGTCGCAAGTGTCATTTACCTAGGCATTCAAGCCTTAAATCTGACACCTTGTACCTTGTTCATCTTCAAAAAAATCTTTTAAAAAAAAATATTCATCTACTACTTGAGACAAGTCAATCACTTTGCAAACCATGCAAGGATATAGACCCAATTCTCCTCATTGCTCCTAGCTATTGGTCATGTTGATCTTTCATGCCAGTGAAAACTAGAACTCAAAAATAAAGGGTTGATTCGAAAGGAAGACTATACCTACTTCTATTATTGAACCATTACTGCATCACGAACTGAAATCAAAGTCAAAATAAAAATCTAAATCAACAACTCCCCATAAATCTTCAAGCACAAAAACTACCAAACCAAACATGTTAGGGTATAATTGGGGATCCAGTCAAGGGCATCATAGCCATCATAGTGATAGTTCGCCAGACAATGACGAACATATTGAGGAATGTGTTAAGGAACCTACAAAGGAAGAAATTAAGAAATGCCAACAAAACAAATGTTTCTAGAAAATTATGCAAATACTCCTTCAGCAAGACAAAGACAAGTATTTTATGCATCTATCATCAATGGGGATCAAACTACTTGCAAATTTTAATTTGGAAATATTAATACAAAACTAAGAAGAGTCCCCTATAATAATTTTCAACAAATAATTGTAGGACATGCGATGTGAACTCAGAGAGAGAGAGAGAGAGGTTTTTCCTTACTATGGATTAAGTCTAGAGAAGGAATTGTTGCAAAAGATGGAATTAATAGTCTAGAAAGCTATGGGATGATATTAAACCCATCAATAAAATAAAACTAAGTGAAGCATAGTCCAATGGGAAATATACAAAGAGGACATGTCCATAATGAAAGCTTTGTCTCTGTTAAGCGATGCAAGAAAGGAGATCATTCCTAAGGAAAATATAGTATCTGAAGGGATCTAAAAAAGAAGGATCAGTCTTAAGATCTGTTGAATAATGCAAAAAGCATGATAATATAATGTAAAGATGAATCCAAATAAAACATTGTCTCCTCATCCATCCACATAAGAGATTGCATTGAATCATTGTGTGTGTGTGTGTGTGCAAAATGTGAAACAAGGAGAGGAGTGTATATCCCCACATTAAAGTGATTGTAAATGCCTTAATGGGAGCAATGGATTTAATAGATAATGCATGAACCCACAAGAGACTTTTTCTCTATGATATGTCTCCAAGAAAGAATATACCAAGGGAAATGAAATACATGACAAGGAGAGTACAAAAGGGATCTACTAACTTTGGGGTTAGTATGATCATATGATAACTCATGTATATCAAGAATTATATCAAAATTAATTGACATCATCCCCCCAAGGTATAATAACTATAAGAATGATTGAAGAAGATCACATAAGAGATATAATGAAGAGTCTTCTTTAGTTGGAGTTTTAGAAACCAAAATAATGGTAGCTACCACTTTGCATCATCTAGCCCCAATCAAACAACAAAAAGGCACATTTATGAATAATAGCACATGTACAACATTACATATATATAATATATGGAAGAAATAAGATACAAATAGAAGAATGTCACTAAAAGTTGATTCCTTTATCACCTTAAACCAACAAAGCAACAAGAATCATCTAAAGAAAACCAAACAAAACATATAACAAGTAGCACAATATGGGGGAAGCACAACATGACATGAAAACATACAAAAGAATCCACTGTACAAAAGGAGCTAGTCGAGCATATTGCCAACCCCCCATCTCAGTTTATACTATTTAGGAAAGGTGGGAAACATGCAAGTGGCGCAACATCAAGCACAGTAGATGGAGATATTGCAAGTTCCAAACAAGGACTATGCTATTAGTATGAGTCACTTTGTTTGTCACTAGGAGCAACAGATAATTATTTTACGAATCTCGTAGGTAAATAATGATTAACATCAATAACCTCATACATATCATCAAAATCACTAGCACAAAAATCATTTGCATTAGAAACATTAAAATAATCATCATCAAGAGTATCTTATTTTTCCAAATTAATCATAAGAGAGTCTCTAATATAAATAAAATCATCATGTTTATTCAATTTCATCTTCTTTAGATTAACTTCCTCCCTTGGGATATGCATAGGTTGGTCAAAGGGGATCAAAGTATCATAAGGTTTCTTAGGGGAGGAAAGGTTTAGAGAAGCATTCTCACAGGCCCTAGTATGGAATTTATGACATAAATCATAAGCATAATAGTTATGTTTGGTTTTGTTTGAAATTTGAGGTGGTTTAGGATGAATCAACATCGGGTCCTTTTCTTATTTAAGAGGAAGGACTAAAATAACCACACTAGGATGTTTTTAATATATAGAAGGTGGAATTGAAGCATAAATAGGAGTATGGGAGGTGTAGGAAGAAGTCATGGTTTAGTGAAAGGAGATGGAACTATAGAAGAATTTCTAAGTTCATAAATCTTTTAGATTTTGATTTTTTGATAGGATAAGAAGAAATTGTCTTTGTGAGCTTGAATCGGTTGACACATGCTAAGCCAAAAGAAGTCAAGGTAAAATTTCCCATGACTAGCTAAAGGCTCATAGAGACTATGGTTAATCATGATGATTGCCCCATCGTGGGGAAATTTCAAACACTTATGGATAGGAGAGACTATAAATTTCATGGAAGTAAGCCAAGAAAGGCCAATTCTAACTTGAAATTAATATGAGGCTGGGATGAAAACAAAGGTAATATCTAGGGTTTTCTTACCAAGCTCTATGGGAAAGCTAATGAAACCATGGGTAGGATAAGTAAAACCATTGAAAGTTTTGATAATCACATCAGATTTATCATAGGAATATTTTTGGAGGTGTCTAATGTAAAGGTATTCCTCAGTTATAATTCTCACCATATAAGTAGCATCTATAAGGATGCCATGAGAGGGAATACCATCAATATTTGCAACAATTTAAAGAGGGTCATTAAGTACCTTAATAGTCTCCTTAGGATCAAATGTAATGCAAATATCAAGTGCTGGTTTGAGTTTAGGTTAAAATTGATCAATAAGGTTAAAAACATTATTGGCCTTGGTACACTCACCATCATGTCCACAATAATAGGATGGTCAACAATAATGGTGGAAGAAGAAGGAAAGGAATGGGTAGACTAAATGGTATCAGTATAATAGGAAGGTAAAGCATTGGTATAAATTTACAAAAAAAATTTGGGAGGGGAAATGAACTTGTTCCTTGGTTATTAACACCCTCAATAGACATATCATTAGAATTAATGAGGTCTTGGATAATAGATTTCAAACATAAATACTTCTTAGTTCATGATTGGGTTGACGATGGTATTGGAAAAATGCTTTGGGATCAAAGTTTTTGTGAGTTTGTTTTGAAGGATAAATTGGCTTAATGGGAGGAAGCGTTAAGACATTAGCATTAGTTAACTTAAACATCACATTATGCAAAGATTTAGAAAGAGGTGTAAAATTATGAGAAGGTTTAAAAATAGACGACAAATGAACCACACCTTTGGATGTTGTTGCCACTTGTACATCAATGTTGTTTGATGAATTGTTGATGATGATGAAGCACTTAGGTTTTTTAAAATTTTGGAATGACTGAGATACAACATCGCTCTTATCAACCAAATTTATTGGAGTGGTGCTATAAAATTGACTTAGTTGAAGCTAATAATTATAAAGCACTACACACAATTGAGTAATAGAGGACAATTCAGGAAGAAAGATCTTATCTCTAATGTCTTTTTGTAAATTATTAATTAAAATACATTGCACATCAATACCAGGTATATGATAAAATATTTGAGCATGAAAATGTTTAAATTTACCAATGAAATTAGTTACTTTTTCTTTAATGCCTTGTTAACAATGCATCAAATCAGTTAAATGAATATTATGACCAATATTATTTTGAATTTGTTGAATGAAAGAATTAGAAATATTTTGAAAGGAATCAATGGAATAAGTGTTGAACATGTTGAATAACTAAGAGAGGGGGTGAATCAGTTATAATAAAAAAATCTTAATCTTATTTAATTTGATGATAACTTAAAAAAAATTAAACTTAAAAAAATGTGAACATGAAAAAAAAAATGATACACCATGAATACCAAAATTTACATGGAAACCCAAGATGGGAAAAACCATGATGTAACAATCTACTACCAAGAATAAAATGTTGGTTAAGGTGACACCAATTAAGATGACATTGAATAAGGTGATTTTTACAAAGGCTCGCTATCGGTTTATTCATTGTAGATAAGGTACACTACCAATAGTCTAAATACCCATAAATAATAAGCCTCACTTCCAAATAGATAAAGGCTCACTACCAGATAGAAGAATAATGAATAGGAATACACCATTAAAATAACTGTCACTAAAAACAACAACACTAGGATGATGTAACAGTATGCTACCAGTTGCACAATTTCACATACACATCAATAGACAAACCTTCCCATGTCATATTTACATTGATCACACTCACACATTTCTCTATATATTTGATCAAATGATAAATATTTTCTTATACCACACTATGCCATATTAACATTAAAGCTGACCTAGTATAATTTGAAATGGGTCACACTAAAATATTCTCATCGTGATAAGGAATGAAACATGACAAGAAATATTATCCTCACTCAATTTAACACACTACACATTCACCGTAACATCCAAGACTAAGAGATAGGATCTATACATTACAATACAAAAACTTTATCCAAAGCACAAAAACTACTTTCAGGTAGGACCAATCCCAAATAAATGAACCACATTATGTTGCAAGATGAATGGGACTAGCACAAACATAGCTAAATATGGATCTTCATTGCACACCCTCCAAATCACACTACACCGAATTACCAAAGCATCAAATCCACATCTAAGCATAGGATATGTTGACATTAATGACAACAAAAATGATAGCATCAATATCACATTCCAAAATTATCCCCCTTTTCCATTGATGCCAAAATTCATCAATAACAAAGCAAACAAATCACTATCAAATGATATCACAATTGAAAACCTCTTTATGTCTTCCCCTTTGACAATAATGAAAAAGGGACAAAACTCCCCATTACAAATCCACTCTACTCCCCCTGAGAGGAATCCCCAAAGCATTGATCTAAAAAATAATGACATTGAATACTCTGGACCAATGCACACACTAGTGCACTTACTAAACACTAGGAAGGGGTAGAACCCCCAGCTTCTACCTGATACTTGAAAGTATCCTTGAAATATGGTTTCATGAAAATATCTACAATATGCTCTATTTTAGGTACATATTCAAGATTTAACTCATTTTACAACACTAAACACTAGGAAGGGACAAAATCCCCAGCTTTTGCCTGATACTTGAAAGTATCCTTACAATATGGTTTCATGAAAATATCTCCAATATGCTCTGTTGTAGGTACATATTCAAGATTCACCTCATTTTCCAACACCTTCTCTCTCAAGAAATGATATCTAATGGATATGTATTTTGTTTTGGAATTTTATACTACAATCTTGGAAATATTTATGGCATGAGTATTATCGAATATAATTGAGATCGATTCACCAAACATTATCCCAATATTTGTCAAAGTTTGTTTCATCTATAGTACCTGAGTGTGACATGAGAAGGACCCCTAATTTACTTCTTAGGTATTCATGAGCTTCTTTAGGTAAAGCCTTAGTGAATATTTCTACTAGTTGTTCCTTTGTATTCACATATTCCATTCAGACCTCTATATCTTGTACCAATTCTCTCAAGTAATGATACTTGATGGCAATGTGTTTGGTATTTGTGTGCATCACTAGATTCTTAGATATACTGATAGCACTTGTGTTGTCACAAAAAATGACAATTGGTTCAGTAATTTCTTCTTTCATGCCTACCAACAATTGCTTTATCCATATCAAATTTGAACAATTCACAGCTACAGCCACATACTCGGCTTCAGCAGTAGATTGGGAAATGCAATTTTGTTTCTTGCTTGTCCAGGAAACTAATATATGTCCAAGAAAGAAATCTCCACCACTAGTACTTTTTCTATCATCTACATTTCTTGCCCAATTAGTATCTGTATATACTCTCAATTCAAACTTCTCATGCTTCTTGTAGTACAATCCATAGTCAACAGTCCCTTTCAAATATCTCATTATTCTTTTGACAACCATCACATGAGTTTCCTTAGGATTGGCAGAGATCACAATCCCAATAGCTAATGCAACATCTGGTCTACTATGTACATCATATTGTAGCTTTCCAATCATAGATCTATACAAAGTTTGGTTAACTTCTACAACATCATCATTTTTAAACAACTTTTGTCCAGTAGCCATGGGAGTACTTACTAGCCTTGAATCTTCCATACCAAAGGTTTTCAATATCTCATGAACATATTTAGTCTGGGTGATGAAAATTCCTTTCTCCATCTAGTATACTTATAAACCAACAAAAAATTTGATCTCCCCAAACATACTCATTTCAAATTCAATTTGCATTTCATTTGAAAATTTCTTACACAAGGCATCTTGTCCACCAAATATAATATCATCTACAAATATCTTAGCTAACAAGATTCCTTTACCTTCTTCATCTTTCATGTACAAATTGCTTGTGTCATTTTTCCTTGAGAATCCAATCTGTATTAGGTAGTTGTGCAGTCTCTCATACCATGCTCTAGGAGCTTGCTTTAGTCCATACAATGCTTTATTCAGTTTGCAAACCATGTGTCTTTTGTTTCGATCAACAAATCCTTCTGGCTATTCAATATACACTTCTTCTTCTAATATACCATTTAAAAATGTAGACTTAACATCCATTTGGTATACCTTGAAATCTTTATAGGCAACATATGCAAGTAGAGTTCTTACTCCTTCCAATCTAGCTATAGGGGCAAATTTCTCCCCATAATCTATTCCTTCTTCTTGTGTGTAGCTTTTGCATACCAACCTAGCTTTGTTTCTTGTGATATGACCATGCTCTTTCAACTTATTTTGAAATACCCACTTTGTCCCAATGACATTCTTATTTTCTAGTCTTGGCACTAGAGTCCAAGTATCATTCTTTTCTATCTAGTCTATCTCTTCATTCATTGCTTCTATCCAGTCTTCATTTTCTAATGCCTCCTTTGTTGTCTTAGGCTCAAATTCACATAGTAAACAAGTTGGATCTCTTGCCTTGCTTCTGGTCTGAATTCTAGTATCTTTATCTCCAATAATCTGTTCAGGCTTGTGATGTCTCCTTACATATTGTGCTAGAACATGTTCTACTCTCCTTTCATTTTTCTCATCATTTTCACCAACAAGATTGTCAGATTCAGCTTCTGAATGCTCGGAAACCTCTCCTTGATACTCGACAGCTTCTTCCTATCGCTCGGTATGTTGTTCTTCTCTCTCAGCATTAATTTCTTGATGCTTGGCATTGCTTACCCAAGACTCAGCATCAGGTGCAAGTCTGTCACTTGCCTCTCCTTCCTCTATATACACAAAAGATCTGTAATCTTTTGGTTCTCTTTTACTGTCAACTTCATTTTTCTCTGCATACTCATCAACTTTAACATTCACACTTTCCACAATTTTGTTAGTGTTAGAGTTCAAACACTTATAAGCTTTACTTTTTGTGGAATAGCCTAGGAATATACCCTCATCGCTTTTAGCATCAAATTTTCCATTTCTACTATCCTTTAATATGTATCATTTACTTCCAAAAATTCTAAAGTACTTTACATTAGGTGCATACCCATGCCACAACTCATAAGGTGTCAGATTTGTACCTTTTTTTATTTGTACTTAGTTAAGAGTATAAACAATTGTACTTACAGCTTCTTTCCAATACTTTTGTGCAACATTCTTTTCAATCATTAATGTCCTTGAACAATCCAAGATAGATCTATTCCTTCTCTCTGCTATACCATTCTATGGAGGAGTTCTAGGTGCAAAAATCTATCTTTTGATCCTCTATCATTGCAAAATAGATTAAATTCATTGGATATAAATTATCCACCTTAGTTAGATCTTAGACACTTCAAGTTCCTACCTATCTCCTTTTCAACCTTAGCCACATACCACTTAAAAATTTGAAAAGCATCAGATTTTTCCTTTAAGAACATTACATGCATCATTATGGTATAATCATCAACAAACAGGATAAAATATCTAGCACCACAATAGCTTTGTACACCCATCGGTCCACAAAGGTTAGTATGAACCAAATCTAGGGTATTCTCAGAAGTAAAAGTTTTGCTCTTGAAACTAGACTTTGTCATCTTACCCAACTGACATTCTTTGCACATTACATTCTCAAGTTTCTTCAATCTAGGTAGACCTCTCACTTTCTTTTTCTTACTAATTTCTACCAGATTATCAAAGTTAACATGACATAGCTGCTTATGCCATAACCAAATATCATCAAGTTGTGCAATCATACATGTTTCTTTAGATAGGTCTAGATAGAACAAATTACCTCTTGTCTGTTCTCCACTTCCAATCAGTTCACCAGTGGCATCAAATATTTTGCCCTTTTTGTGATGAAATTCCACTTGGTAGCTAGTGCTATTAAGTTGTGCAACACTCAGTAGATTATAGTTAAGACCCTCAACCCAATAAGCATTTTCACAAGTGATCTTATTAGTCAGCTTAATCAATCCTTTTCCTCTAACAAGACATGGTGCATCATTAACAAATTTCACACTCCTACCTTTATAATGATCTAAGGTATCAAATTTACTCTTGTCTCTAGTCATATGATGTGAACAACCACTGTCAATAATCCATTTATCATTTTTGTTCACATAAGATATCAATGCAATTTTCTCATCCTCATTAGATTCATCTTTCATTACAACATAGACAACCACAATTTCAAAATCATCACTATTAGTGTCAGTCTCTTCTTCGGCAATATAACATGATTTCTTACCTTTTCCTTTGTAGTCCTTGTATCTTCAGTAACCTCTATCTTCTCTTGTCATTATGCTTATTGTCTCTTTCTTCATCCTTATCATCCTTGTCAGGACATCTAGCAGCTATATGGCCAACTTTATTACATGAAAAACATATAATAGGGAGTTTACCTTTGTACTTTCCTTTTCCCCTTTTTAGTCTTCTAGCCATAAGCACTTCTGTATCCTCAAGTTCTTCATCAGATGTGTCACTGTCACTTTCACTGATGCATCTTTATTTTTCCTTCTTTGACTTACTCAGAACCATTTGTGAGTTAAAAGCAGATTCAATATTACCAACAGTGAAGTTATCATAGTTAGCAAGTTCAAAAGCAGTAAGCTTACCAACCAGAATTTCCAAAGTAAGAGCATTGGTAGGGTTACATCTAGATTCCTAAATTGTAGAAATTTTGATTGCATAGATAGGACATAGAGTTCTCAATACTTTTCCTATTATAATTTCATCATCAATAGTTCCATTTACTCCTCTAATAGCATTTACAACTTCTTTTATTCTACCACAATATTGTGCAATATTCTCACCTTCTTGCATTCTCATTTCATCAAATTTACCTCTTAGGCTCTTAGCTTTTGCTCTCAACACATTTATGTCACCTCCATAAATGTTTGCAAGGGTGTCCCACATTTTCTTTGCATTACTACAGTCTTTGATGTCTTCAAATTCTAGATAACTTAAGGCAGATGCAATCTCCAACATTGCTTGGTTGTGCTCTTGTTTAGCTTTCATTTCCTCAGCAGTCAGAGGTGCAACAGGTGTGACATAGTCATGCTCAATATAATACTTTACAGAATCACCAATACCAGCCAGATGCAGCTTCATCAAGATTTTCCATGTGGGGAAGTTCTCCTTATTCAGCTTTGGTACCTCCTTCTTATACATCCTGATCATTTGCTTCAAGTACCTTCAAACTTGTTCTCTATAAGCACCAACAGCTCTGATACCAATTGTTAATATGATTTATAATAACAGAGAGGGGGGGTGAATCAATTGTTCTCAGGTCTAGATGTATAAAAAAAAACTTAGAAACTCTTCAACAAATCAAATCTAATAACCAAAAACTACTCGGTCATTACTGATTGCATAACAAAAACATATAACAATGTAGTCCACTTATCCAATAGAATCTAACTTGTAAAACATAGAAATGTTCAAACCAAAACATTCACACAAGTATCAACAATAAGATTTATAGTGGAAACCCAATTTGGGAAAAACCACTTTGTAACATGTTACTATTATGTTCACTCTTCTTAAGTGAGATCAATGAAAAGCCAACCCTGTCAAAGGTTACAAACACACTATCAGGTGTGACCCGGTTAAAGGATTTAAACCACTCTTTTAAAAGTGCGCCTTGTTATAGGACTTACATACACTCCATTAGAATGCAACCTTTTTCAAAGGATTTATACCTATGACTGTTAGGTCAACCTCTATTAAAAGGATTTTGATTGATACAATGGTTAAAAAGTAGCAGTAGTATTGATCTAAAAAACATACAACTCACTTTGCAAATATCAAATCCAATTCCATACACATATGCTAGCTTACTGACTGTGAACCTTTACCATCTCCATCACTGATCTGCTCGGAACTCTCTTCAAGCAATCACAACACTTCTCCTTCAGCCTTCTCTGCTTAGACAATCAATAACATCAACAATACTTCCAGCATCCTCTCTCCACTTCAACTTCTTGCTTAGGTTCCCTTGATACTTCCTCTATTAGGCTAATACATCTTTTTCTGCTTAATCTGCTTCGTAGATCTTAGGGTTAGGTCAGATTCATCGAATCTGTCCTACTTTATGTTCTTCAGCTATCCTTCTAGAAATATCTCAGATCTCTTAATAGATTTACAATAAAACATTTTATAGTGCATTAAATGCTTTCATACAATTAATAAATAAAGTCAACACATTTTACATAATCTAAGAATTCAACGATGTCAGCTGGAAATCTGAATTCTTCCTCAAATGCAAAATACTGACGCTCGAACAATACTATGTTCAACTTCTCGGTCTTCACTAGAAAGCTCGGTCACCTCAAAAACTATTTCCTCAACTAATACTGTCTTCCTCGGCAATTAACTAGTGTTCGATCAACACTGAATTTACTCAACATATACTAGCTTAGTCGACACTAACATCACTCGGCTTAAACTAGATTTCTTCACTTTTGCTCGATTAAGCCTACCAGTTTAGTCTTCATTCTTACTTAGATAAATAATACATTGTCTTATCATTGTGCCACATAATCAAGTACTCATTGAAGTATCAAGATAACTCAACCTTTCCTTAGGTGCTATTGTTACCAACCTTGCATTTCCCCTTAGCAACAATCAAATAGATATATTACTTTTTTAAATAGCAATCGTCTTACCAGTTAAGGTTTGACATCAATGACAATACAACAATTGCTTCAATTGCAGTTTCCAACACTTTATTCTTATCTCCTATAATTTGATTCCCTGAGTGATTTATCTATACATACCTTAGAGTCTTAGTTGTATATGTTTGAGTCTACTTTGTCTCTTTTTCTTCTTATTATTTCTTGTCTTCTTTTCCTTTATCCTTTGTGTCAGATTCATTTTCAATATATTTGTTAGGATTTTTTTGAATATCTTCATCAACCTTCACATTCACACTTTAAACTATCTTGTTTAGTCTTTTCTTGTAACACAAGTACACTTTTCTCTTTGTATAATATCCCAAAAATGTGCCTTCATCAACTCTAATGTCAAAATTTCCAAGACTGTATTCATCTCTCTTAATGTAGCACTTGCTTCCAAAAATCTTTAAATATTTAACTGTAGGAACCCTTCCATGCCATAGTTCATATGATGTCTTACCATATTTATTCTGATACAAAACTTTGTTAAGTGTATATACTATTGTATGTATTGCTTCTCTCCAGTAAACCTCTGGTAAACTTGCTTCCTTGATCATAGTCCTTGTTGCTTCCTAAATTGTTTGATTTGTCCTTTCTACTACACCATTCTACTGTGGTGTTTTAGGGGTTGATAAATGTATTTTAATGCCATTTTTCTTACATAAATTGTCAAATTCATCAGATTTAAATTATCCTCCTCTATCAGATCTCAAACACTTTATTTTTCTACCAATTTCATTCTTAGCTCTTGCCTTAAATATCTTGAATTTCTCAAATGCTTCTAATTTCTCTCTTAAGAATGCAACCCAAGAAAATATAGAATAATCATCAATAAAAATCATGAAATATCTTTCACCTTGTAAGATTATTGTTCTGGTAGTCACACATAGGTTGGTGTGTACAAGATCCAAAAAATTGGTAGATGAATGATCTTTTCCTTTGAATAAATCTCTTATATTCTTTCCTTCTTAACATCCTTTATAGATAATGTTGTTTGGTTTACATAGTCTTGATAAATCTCTTATTGTACTTGATGAACTTATCCTTATCAAGTTGTCAAAGTTAATGTGACACATCTTGTAGTGCCAAAGCCAATTGTCATTGGTCTAAGATAATAAGAAACTCTTCGTAGCTCCTTCTAGTTGATACATGTTTCCTCTTGTTCTTTTTCCAAGTGCAATGACAATTCCAGAATTCTTTTAGATCTCACAACAATCATCTTGAAACACACCATTATATATATTTTAACACATTTTTTCAACACTCAAAATATTATGATATAAACCATCACATAGTAAACATAATTAGTGTTGTGCTTTCCATCAAAAGTAATAGAACCAATTTCAATAATCTATGTTTCTTTGTCATCACCAAACCTCCATCATATTTCTCAAGTTTCACAAATTTTATTTTATCACCAACCATATGTTTAAACATCCACTATCAATCAACTTATTCCTTCTAAAAAACAATGTAGTCTCAGTGCTAGCATAATAGTTTGGACAAATGTTAGAAATGTCAAATCTAGGTTGTTCTTATTCTACCAAAAACAAATAGTCTTCTTGATTTAATTCATTATCTGATATGCTAGCATTTTCATTAACATAGTAGGCCTTCTTATTGAGCTTCTTAGACTTCTATCTTGTTCATTTTTATGGACATCTAGTTGATAAATGACCAATCTTTCCACATCAAAAGCATTTAAGGGGTAACATACCTTTGTATTTACTAGTACCTTTCTTTAGCTTCCTTGTAAATTCCACTTCCAAATCATCTGAATTGTCATCATCCATATCGTCCTCTATCTTTTTCACTTTAAAGGCTATCCCGGATCTTTTTTTAGATTTCCTCAACTCAAACATGGTTAGGGTACAAATAACTATTCTTTGGTAAACTTCTTCTTATTATAAACTTCCTCAATAGATGAGATCTTGTCATTGTAGCTCTTTAGTAGGGTCATCATAATCTTCTCCATAAACTCCTCATCAATCAGAGTTCCACCTTGATTCTTGACTTCATCCACAATACTGCCAACCCTTAATAATTAGCTTGCAATATCCTCACCTTCTTCCATTCTCAGATTCTTATATTGACACTCAATAGTTAGCTTCTTAGATAACTTAACCATATCATTTCCTTCATAGATCTCTTTCAAATTTTCCCAAACTTCATATGCAATATTCAATAAAATAACATTTTCCAACCTAGTTTTTGATAAAGCACTAAAAATTACAAACCTTGTTTTTTCATTCTCCTCGTAGGCTAAAATTTCATCTGCAGTGGTAGGACCATTTTAAGGTGCAACATATTTCATCTCCACAAATTTTCATGTAGTGTAACTAATAGAAATAATATAACCTCTCATTTACACTTTCCAATAACTGTAATTGGTTCCATCAAATATAGGAATTGTCAATTTATGTGTCATTAGGTCTACCTCAATAAGTAAAGCACTCTCCAAGGAACCAAATATTTGATACCATTTGTTGAACATGTCAAATAACTAGGGGGGGTAAATCAGTTACAATAAAACAATTTCACAACCTTAATTAATCTAATCAGAACTTAAATCAATCTACAACTTAAAACAAATGCGAACATGAAATCACAAAACACCATACACTATGAACACCAAAATTTACATGGAAACCCAAGATGAGAAAAACCATGGAGAAACTAATTCTCATGAATATAACACTAGTTAAGGTGATTTTTACAAAGGATCATTATTGGTTTTCTCACCGTAGGTAAGGCTCACTGCTAGTACGCTAACTATGCATAAATAATAAGGGTCATTTCCAAATAAATAAAGGCTCATTATCATATAGAAGAATAATGAATAGGAATATACCATTGAAATAAATATCACCAACAACAACATTGGCATGATGTAACAGTCTACTACCAGTTGCACAAATTTGCATACACATTAATATACAAATCTTGCCTTGTCATATTCACATTCATCACACTCGCATCTTTGTCTATATGTCTAACCAAATGATAAATCTTTAATTATACCATGCTATTTCATATAAACATCAAAGTCATCCTAGAATAATTTGAAATAGGTCACACAAAAATGTTATTGCGGTGGTAAGGAATAAAACATGGACCACATAGATTCTCCTTGCTCAATTCAACATGCCTTGCACATAGCATCACACTACAAATTCACCATAACAATTGGGACCAAGAGATAAGATCTATACATTACAGTACAAGAAATTGATCCAAAGCACAATGACCACTTTCAAATAGGACCAGACCCAAATAAATGAAAAATAAGATGTTTCAAGATGAATGGGACCAACATGATCATGACTAAATATAGATCTTCACCACACACCATTCAGAGCACACTACATCAGATCACCAAAGCATCAAATCCACATCTAAGCATATAATAGGTTGACATCAATGATAACCATTAATGATAACAACAATGATATTATCAGATTCACATTCTAATAATGAGGTTAAGAACAATACCATTGCAAGGCCTTATCTCTAAATGTTCTTGTAAATAATTTAGCCATGAATCTATGTCTGTGATAAAAATCATTGCATAATGTTTAAAAGTTATTCACATGAATCAAGTGATCACCTTTACCATTGTAAGTCTCTAAGTGAGGTATTTCCATATCAATGGATAATAACACAAATGATGTCTAAGAAAAAAATACAAGAAATGTCACAAGTGGGAATATTGAACTTGGATTAAGTCATGGAGGCAATGTATTGTTGCAAGGATGAAATGTTTTGAGCAAGACTATTAATATTAGATTTGATAAAAAAGGTTGGTATGAGATGTGTGAAAGGTTTGGACCATTGTGGGAAATGGAAGGGTCATTGGAATACGAAAATGGAACAATGTTTTAGGTAGGCACAAATGAAGGTTGGGAAATACATGGAACACTTGAAGGAGGAGGAATAATAGGATTAGAAATACTTCCAAGACTAACACGTGTAGGATTAATGTTTGTAATAGATTTAGTCATGAGAAGTGGAGCATAAGGAGAGACAATAGGTAATGAAGTAAGAATGGGAATATAAGTCTCAATAGTAGTGAGAGGTTGAGTTAAACCAAGGTCTTGGGTACTATGTTTAATAAATTTAGCATTGTTATCAATAAGATGAGAAACACTATGTAACAAATTTACAACATGTTCAGCATTGTGAATCAACTTACTCAAACATTATACTAATGATAAGATTTTGTATATATTAGAGTTTCCTTTACTTGACCATTGCCCAAATTTTTCAAAATTACAAGAATTTTTTAGCACTTGTATAGGAGGAACTCTTAAAGTATCATCTTCATCATGAGAAGAGTGGGAAGAAGGATTCTCAACAATAGTGGGAATATCGTTAGAAGGAATGTGTGTCTTATCAAGATTCCTAGGAAACAAAGAGGACTTGGGATAAAAGGAACCCATAAGCCTAAGACCTCCCAACGAAAATGCTATATGTAGGACTCAACGTTATAACACATATGCACAACGAAATTAAAGAGAGAGAGACATGTCTGACAAATAAAAATAGAAAATTTGAAAGGAATATGCAAATACACATTAAATTTATGCAATATAAATAGAATTATAAAACATAATTTCACATAAAATCTAATGAATAGAACATCCAATCATCAAATCAAAACAGTATACAACAGAGATATAAGACTAAAATTAGAATGAGAATGTCATATTTTAGGTTCACCAAAATTTACAGTAGGTGAACCTAGATATCTAAATGCATAAAATATAGCAAAGATATGATGTAAATATTGACTAATGCAATGCATACAAAGGAGATATAGACACCAAATCATAACAAAATTTCATACGTTGGGTTCACCATAATGTATAGTAGGAAAAAAGGATAGAAGAAGAATATGGGTGAGACCCACCTTTTCCTAATTGCACAATTAGAAAGAAGATGACCCAATAGCCTCAAATAGAGTTTAAGAAATACATGGATTAGTGATCCTTCATTGATAATAAACTAGGAAGAGTTGGATTTGAGAGAATATGGATAACCAATACAAGATAGATGGCTAAGTACATGAAATGACAACTTTCAACAAAAAATAACTGAGATAAATTAGAAACAAAACCTGTAATGACCAAAAATAGATACTACACTACATCACTGACCTATGATTTGAATTTGAAGTTATTTTGGAGGGTATATAACACCTTTCTCATTATATTCCCCACAAATTTATCTAAAACTTTTTTGGACAATTTGTTAGATCTAGTACTTTCTTGATTTACAATAGTTGATTCATAACCTATTCTTGCACACATAAAAATGGGAAATTTTTGGGTTGAAAGGGGTTTCCATTGGTCAAAACCCTATTTATGAATCAACCTTAAACTGTAATTAAAATTTCATAAAGTAAAGCATGTAAATGTTAGATCTACCTTGTAAATGTATAAGCCTTCGTGAACAGATACTAAGATTGCACATATTCATGAATGCACTTGTATGTTCCTTGATTATAGTTTTTGAACCTTGGAATGTATGAAGGAATCAAGGATGCATTTTCATAAATGCATCAATCTATGAATGTCTCTTCGAGATCTTCAATATTTTTATGCTTGATAGAATCTTTCCTTAAATAATGGAGGAATGAAATGCATGTAGATGGACAAAAGGACCTTCTTTCTTGATTGAGAACTCTTCTACTTGGCCAAGAAGAGAAGCTTGTTATAATGGAAAGTTTTCCTTAAAAATTCCTTATGATGCTTGGAACTTGATATTGAACAATTAAATGCGAAATTGAAGGAGAGCACACAAAATATTGATCATGGTTACAAAATGAGGAGAGAT
The DNA here is from genome assembly GCA_027943335.1 of Chamaecyparis obtusa. Taxonomy (NCBI): domain Eukaryota; kingdom Viridiplantae; phylum Streptophyta; class Pinopsida; order Cupressales; family Cupressaceae; genus Chamaecyparis; species Chamaecyparis obtusa. The sequence continues at coordinate 547,606 of BSBK01005134.1, read as the reverse complement.
AGGCCACTTATATACTTCTCATAATTTTTTGGGGGGTTATAACTAACACGAGCCAACTACAAATATTGAAATCTCGCTAAAACATCATAACAAGGTGCCCATTCAA
>BSBK01005134.1:487500-542500 GCA_027943335.1 Chamaecyparis obtusa | reverse complement strand
ATTTAATCAAAAGGGGAGGAAATATTCCTTTTGAATAAATAAAGACTTAGGATAAATGGTTAGCCCGTAGGATAAAATCCAATATATGATCGAATTTTAAGATTTAATCAAGAGATTGATATTGTTGAAAATATTGATTATTAATAAAAATGATTCAAGATTGATAAATCAAATAAATGGGGCCCAAAGTCTAGGCGACCATTTTAGGGTGCATACATTTGCCCCTCTTTGACTAATGTGTGATCGATTTGGGAACACATGCAGTCAAAAAATGAAGTTGAAATGTGAGATCGATTTGGGATCACAAAACAACTCAGATATGAGGTTGATTCGGGATCACATCCGGACAAAGCATAAACAAAGGCCTTTGAACATGAGGTCGATTCGGGATCACATTCAAAGTAAGAGATAAGAATCTCAAATTTGAGCAAAAGCTCACAAAAGATGTCTGAATCAGGACAATCAAGGAATCAAGGATGAAAATCCCATAGGTACTGCCCCCTCGGAATCAAAATCAAAATCAGGTAGAGAGGAGAACAGTGAATTGATAAGGATTTGATCAAATCAGAATGAAATCATAATCGAAGGTAAGGGTCAAAAAGGTTAACCATTAGGCAATGAAACATGCCCCAGCCTGACTGAAATGAGAAAGGAGGAAATGGAATGAAGATGAATGAAAGACTAGAAGTTTGGAAGACATGGAAATGAAGAAATCATGATGCCCCAACAAAGATCGGAGGATTAGGCCTCAAAAGATCAGTAAATTGCGCAGAAGAAGGAAAGATTTTGAAACATGATTTTGACTATCAAGATGACTTCAGATTTCAATTTTGAGTTCGAAAATGGATCCAGGACATCGAAATTAGCTAGGGGTGCAATTTTTGCGCAATTCTGAGGTGTTTGGAAAATGAGGTCAAAAAGTCAAAAGGCTATAAAAGGGGTCAAAATGTCATTTTCAAAAATCATTTATCTTTTAGCGATTTGAGAATTGTCAGAGCTTAGAGAGAGAAAATGGCCCAGCAAGCAGGAGTTCCTGTCCATAGGCATTGATTCGAGCATGCCCGATTGCACAACCGGCCACCACAGTATCCTGCCCCGATATGTTTTCAAAAAACTCGAGCTTTTTGAGTCATTTTTTGCATTTAATAGCTTATTTTAGCACATTTTTCAAATTTTTAAATTTCAAAAATTTTTGCTAGGCGAAATATCACGCGATACTTTAGAAGTATCGCGCGCTTTGGGGAGAAGTATAGCGCGATACTTCGCGGGTCCCCAAAGTATCACGCGACCTAAGGCACCAGTATCGCACGATACAGGGTGAAAGATCGCACGATACTGGGTGAAGTATCATGCGGTATAAGGTTTATCGCCCCGCTATAGGGAGAAGTATCGCGCGATACTTCTCCAAAAAAAGAATATCGCCCAGTATAAAATTTTGATTTTAAATGCATTTTTGAGCAAAAATGACATGGGTCTAGATAATGTTACATTTTTGGGATATTTTATACTGAGTTTTTAGACATCCATCATGATATGTGCTAACAATTGACTTGGTTTTGGCTTGCAAGAGGTCTTTCCGGTGCTCATCATCAGAGCACCAAAGGTGACAGGATTGCGGTGTGTCTGAGATCTGGATGATCCGGGCAATGCCGACATCAGAGCGATGGGATTCAGATATCTGCTGAGATACCCATATATCCGAGCAGACCATGGGTTGTTGACTTCTCTTGCCGAGAGATGGCATAGTGAGCACAACACCTTCCATCTGCCTTCTGGAGAGGCATCGATCACTTTAGAGGACGTCTATAGGATCTTACGTGTGCCATGCCATAGCGAGCCGGTGAGTATAATCATGTTTTAAGATCTAATCATAAATATAATATTTCCATATGATGAAAACTAACATGATTCATTCATTGGCACAGGTGTACTATGATCAGGATGCTACTGAGGGGTGCCGACTGGTGCAGGAGATGTTCCAGGATGTCACTATTCTGGATAGGCATATCAGCTGGAAGAGGCTGATAGATGATTTCGGCAAAGACTACCTAGTGCCATGTATAGTGGCATCTATTATCTCGCAGATCCTGATGACTGATCACAGTCAGAAGGGTTTCCCGCTCGGATGGGCTCGACTATTGGTGGACTTGGTCGGCAGGCCGCGATGGATGGCATGGGGTCCTGCCATATTGGCAAAGATGTACCACGAGTTGCACGAGATCATCTACAGAGACAGTCAGACATGGGCATGCGGTGCCATCCTGGCACAGGTATGGGCATGGGAGCACATCATCGTGGTGCGCCACAGGGTTCAGTTGAGGGAGAGGAGGTACCCCTACATCTACAGGTACCTCGAGTTTATATCACATGCCCATTCTAGAGAGGTGACATATTACAGATGGATTCTAGATGAGATAGCCTCATTCACATGGAGGCCATACAGGGAGGTTGAGGTCTGGGGAGATGCAGCTGACGAGCTGAGTTATATGCTGTGCAGTCAGCCACTGGTAGGTCAGTATGCAGAGATAGTTGAGAGATTCTGCATCACTTAGGTATGGTGGCAGTTCAGGAGGTAGTAGCGAGTCTCAATAGAGACTACCACCTATGCCAGGGCCAGAGATGAGGAGGGTCATGGGTGGCTACCCATGTTGGACTATCAGCAGGCTGTCATAAAGACAGCAGGTATCAGGAGCGAGCCTTGGGAGTATTTCTCAGATATGGCAGATGTAGGGGCTGATGGAGCCTACAGAGCAGAGTGGTGGAGGGTGCCATTCCCTCAGTTTACAGTACCAGATGCATAGGTACCAGTGCCGGGAGGAGATGAAGGGGGTGACAGGGGAGATGGAGGAGACGGAGGGGACAGAGGGGATGGAGGGGGAGAGGGAGGGGATGGAGGAGATGGTAGGAGGGGGAGAGGGAGGAGGATGGAGAGAGGGGAGGGGTCGAGATCAGGTGGCTAGAAATGGTCACGGGGACAGCGATCAGTGACACCCGGGGAGGAGGCGAGACCAGCTCACCGACAGGCGGAGGCACAGCAGGATCAGCCTGCGGGGGGAGAGGATTTGAGAGCCTAGATACAGGCTCAAGAGGCAGAGATACAGTGGCTCCGGACTACTATAGCCATGAGAGATCAGCAGCTACTGGATCTGAGGGCAGAGCGAGATCAACAGATATCTGATCTTAGGGCAGAGATAGCACGTCATGAGGTGATGGCACAGGTCGAGGCACTGGAGCTCTGACGAGAGTCGACGAGAGTAGCCTATTATCATGGGCTATATCTATAGTTCATCCCAGAGGGTGAGAGAGCACCATCATACTCTCAGCGAGCAGGGGTATCAGATGTGGTACTCGATAGGAGAGTTATGCCTCCTCCACCACCACGAGCTCCTCATGAGGGTGGTAGCAAGTCTTAGGGCTTAGATGTTTTGGACATATTTTGAGACTTTTGATCTAGATTTTGGGATCTCATATTGTATTGTATATCATGACATTGTTATAGATTTATGAGATTACTGGATATTTGATGTATCATGTGTATTTGTCTCACTTGTGATGGATGTATCAGTTTATGTATATTGTCTTGTCATTTTGCTCAAAATGTTTATGTATATGCTTATGTATGTTCTCTCTCATAGATGTATGTTTAATTCTCACGTGTATGATATAGACCTATGTTTCTTGAAAATGACAGTTTTGATATAGATATGATGATATGATTAACCCCTTGTGATGAACAGGAACAGGTTCGAGATGAAAAGGACAAGGAGTGAAAGACATGATCGAGAAGAAGAAAAGGTGAGCGCAGTCAACTGACAGGTCCACGTAAGATGAAAAGGAGAGCTCTCTCCATATGCAAGGAATGCAAGACTAGACTATCATGAACCTAAAAATGCAAGCTACTATGAAAGTGGTTGACTTGCAAGGTCACAACACTTATAGACATCTAATTATCATCATCGAGCATTATTGGTAGCGTCGTAAGATCATACAATGCACACTAGCATAACTATGTGGATATGAATATGATCTTTATCAGATAGAAATGTGGGAATCCCACCTAGGCATCAAAAGACATATAGGTCAAGATGACTAGTGCAGTGAGATTACCTAAGTTTGATATGGCAAGATTATGCTTGTATCAAGACATATGAAAGTCAGGATAGTTATAAGCATGCACTCGCAAAACAGTCAAGGATAATACCTTGTTAATCCATAGTGTCAAGTAGGACCAGCATAAATGCTCATGACAGTTAGGATCAACAAAATATACCCACAAGCAGATAAAGAAAGAAAACATGTTCTCATTCCCTCAGTCTTCTAGCTATGCATCATCGAAAACTTCTCAGGGAGAGATCACTCATCAAAGAAATCCTCATAGACAGCACACAAAGAAAAATAAAGTCATCATATCGTCAGCGAGTTGATTGTTTAAGTGTGTGTGTGTTGGTCATAGAGTCAAACTCTGAGTATCGCATCTGCAAATGAGCACTATCACATCATATTTAGACTATAGGCAAGACATCTGATAAGTGTTAAGAAACACTCGACGCAAGGATAGTGTTGAAAAACACTATTTTGGGGTGGTGTTAAAAAACACCTGTTTGGGGTGGTGTTGAAAAACACTTATTTTTGAAATGCCCCAAGAGACAAACACACCTAAAGGACCTATGCAAATAGTTATGCCCCCTAGACAAAGATAAAGACCAATTCCAGCCCAAGGCAAATAAGGTCAAGGCATGATAGAGAAAGGCTAAGTGTCGAGAGCGCATGCTAACAAATAGGGGTGCAAACGCCTCAAGTACCGCCTGTTTCCAGGTTTTCACCACTTGGATTTTTTTTCATTTTTTTATTTTTTTGGATTTTTGAATTTTTTGATTTTTTTGTATTTTTTCAGGACTTTTTATGCTTTTTAGGATTTTTCCAACATCATATATCAAAAAAAATTTGGTATTTTTTCAGGATCATAAAATATGTACAAAGGATGCCCCCAGACAGAATGGTCATCAAGGATAGAACTTCTTGAGGAGCACAATGTTGATGGGATCAGGGAGCTATTCTCCATCAGGATCTGACTGTAAATATGCACCGGTACCAAAAGCAGCTGTGATGACATATGGTCCAAGCCAGTTAGGTTCAAATTTGCCCTTTTGTTCTCTGTTCTGTTGGTTCTTCGGGTTCTCTCGCAAAACAAGATCACCTATTTGAAATTCTCTAGGGTGAACCTTCTTGTTGAATGCTTTGGACATACATTTCCGATACACTCTCATATGATCAAAGGAAGCCTTACGCTTCTCATCTAGAAGTTCTAGTTCCTGTAACCTCATGGTGCGGTAATCCTCATCTGTAATCAAACCTTTGAGTGAGACTCTAAGTGATGGTATCTCGACTTCTAAAGGCAATACTGCTTCAGCGCCATAGGTGAGAGAGAAAGGAGTGGCTCCGGTAGGTGTGCGAATGCTTGTTCTATAAGCCATAGTGCTGGATTGATTTGTAAGTGCCAATCCCTACCATTCTTGTGTACTGTCCTATGAAGAATCTTAAGAATGGTTTTGTTAGAGGCTTCTGCCTGTTTGTTTCCCTGTGGAAAATAGATGGAGGACCAATGTTGCTTGATTTTAAACTTTTTGCATAGGTGCTTTAGGTCCTTATTCTTAAATTGACCTCCATTGTCAGTAATGATCTTAGAAGGCACTCCAAATCGGCAAATGATATGATTCAAGATGAACAAAGAAATGGTCCTCCCTGAAGCAATAGAAAGTGGCACAGCTTCCACCCATTTTGTGAAGTAGTCAGTGGTAGTAATAATGAACTTGTGTCCACCTGATGAGTTGGGATGAATCTGCCCAACCAGATCAAAGGCCCAGCACTGAAATGGCCAATGAGAAACAAAAGGGATCAGCTTCCTACCTGGAGCATGAATCAGGTTGCAATGTTTTTGACATTTTTCACATGACTTAGCAAAGGTGACTGAGTCTATCTGCATTGTGGGCCAATAATATCCCACCCTAAGCAACCTTCGGGCCATGGCAAGACCATTAGAATGTCCACCACAAATGCCCTTGTGGATGTCAGCTAACGCTTGGTTGGATTCCTCCTTTGCCAAGCACCTAAGGAGCATCCCATCTAAACCCCTCCTATATAAATCACCAGAGATGAGGGTGTGACGAGAGCCGTTACGGATGAGGTTTCATCATTTAGAGTGGTTGAATGTGTCAGGGATGATGCCATCACAAAGGTATGAATAGATAGCACCATATCGGGAAGACTCATGTGTGACAATGGTACAAATGACATGGCTTTCAGACGAGTCAAAGATGGGATGGTGTAGCTCTTCCACCAGGAATTCAAATCTGGATTCATGTGTCTCCAACTAAAGAAGTGAAGCTAATGTGGCCATGGTGTCTGCAGCTTTGTTCTCTGTCCTAGGGATCTGTTGAAACATCACAAAGGTGAAGTAGCGTCTCAAAGAATCAACCGTCTTTTTGTAGGGTATCAATTTGTCATCCTTGGTTTGATACTCTTCATTGACTTGGTTGATGATTAACTGGGAATCCCCAAAGACATGTAACTCTGTGATGTTCCATTCTATAGCCATTCTCAAGCCATTAGTTAAAGCTTCATATTCTGCAATATTATTAGTACATGGGAATAATAGTTTGTAAGACTTCATAATGTTGTACCCATGTGGAGAAACAAATAACACTCCAGCACCTGATCCGTTTTGCATGCGGGAACCATCAAAGAACATTGTCCAAGTGTGAGTAGTTGTATACAAGATGTGTTCATCTGAGAATTCCACTTGGACTGGCATACTATCTTGAATTGGAAAATCAGCTAATTGGTTAGCAATAGCTTGCCCTTTTATTGCCTTCCTTTCAACGTACTCTATGTCAAATTCAGTGAGGACCATCATCCATTTAGCAAGTCTACCTGTGAGGGCAGCCTTACTAAGCAAGTATTTAAGAGGATCAATTTTGGCAACCAAATGTATGGTATGAGCAAGCATGTAGTGGCGCAACTTTTGAGAAGCAAACACCACCGCCAGATAAGACTTCTCAATATTATTATAATTGATCTCATAGGAGACTACAGTACGGCTGATATAGTATATGGCCCGTTCTTTCCCAGTATCATCTGATTGAGCCAATAATGCCCCCAGGGAAGTGTCTATAGCTGAAATATATAGGATCAATGGTTTCCTTGGAATAGGAGGCATTAGAATCGGAGGATTAGCCAAGTATTGTTTGATCTGATCTAGGCTCTTTTGATAATCCTCGTTCCAAACACAAGAAGCACCCTTATGCAATGTCTTGTTAAAGGGTTGTGCCCTATCTGCAAGTTGAGAAATAAACCTCCTAATTGATTGAAGACGTCCCTGAAGACTTCTCATTTAGCTGATATTTCGAGGAGGTGGCATATCTAGGATTGCTTGGACCTTTTTGGGGTCAACCTCGATACCTTTTGCTGATATTATGAATCCTAAAAGTTTGCCTGAGGTGACGCCAAATGCGCACTTCTTTGGATTCAATCTGAGTTGAAATTGTTCCATACGATCTAGAATTACTTCTAGATCATTGAGGTGTGTGTCCCTTTTTCTTGATTTTGCCAGGGTATCATCCACATAATCTTCCATATTTTTGTGCATCATATCATGAAAGATAGTCATCATAGCTCTTTGGTAGGTTGCTCCTGCATTCTTTAATCCGAATGGCATGATGTTCCAGTAATAGGTTCCCCATGCACATGTGAATGCTATTTTCTCTTGGTCTTCAGGAGCTATTTTGATTTTATTATACCCCGAGAAACCATCCATTAGAGAGTATATGTCATAGCCCGCCGTCATGTCCACTATCATGTCAATGTTTGGAAGTGGAAAATCGTCCTTTGGGCATGCTTTGTTTAAATCTCTAAAAGCTGTGTAGACACGAATGGACCCATCATGTTTGGAGATAGGTACTATGTTTGAGATCCATTCTGCATAATCGATGGCTCTAATAAATCCAGCTCTCAAAAGTTTTTCTAATTCCCCTTTGACAAGTAGAGCTACATGTGGATGCATTTTTCTTAATCTCTGTTTGACTGGCTTGACTCTTGGAGCTATGGATAAGTGATGCATTTTGAGATTCGTGTCAAGCCCTAGCATTTATGAGTAGGTCCATGCAAAATTAATTTTCTTTTTCTGTAAAAACTATACATATGCCTTGGTCTCTTCCTCTGATAAAGACTGAGCAAGATGGACTATCTGAGGATTTTCTTCTGTGTTTAAATTGACTGGCTTTGTGGGTTCAATCAATATTGATGATCTATCTTGGAAATAACTCGGAAAGTTATTAAGGACCCCATCCTTAGGTGCCTCAAAGAGGTTTTCACCCTCGGATGCGTCATTTCTTTTTACTATTTTTGGTTCTGACACCGCCACAAAGTGGTTTTTGCCATCAAACCTATTTTTCTTTTTTTCTTTTATTTTGAGACTGAGGTACTTAATATCAAGCTTTGTCATGCTGGTTGTTGGTTCACTGGTTGAAGCAGCCACGGGTTCAAGAGCATTCAGATAACAGGCAATTTTGTAATCATTCTAAAAGGTGAGGAATGTGGGCTCTTGATGGTGCTAAGACCAGTCAATTAGGTCAAAGTGAACAAGGGGTAAGTCAATGGCGGGTTCGATGTTGTTTATGCGAAAGGTGTCATCTCTGGTGACCATATAATCAGAGTTCATCAAGTCTTCTCCTAAGATACCCGAATTAGGACTCATCCTATCAAATGAAGCGTCGTCCACTAAGGCAATTTGAGGAGTGCAATCCTCTAGTCCTACACTAGGATCGTTAGTCGCATCAGGTTGGGTACTATAAGCATGGACAATATCTACGTCCAGATCAACTGTTGCATCTGAAAGTGAGTCCCATTCATATTCATGGGAGTCTATCTCTGAGTCATCATTTAGGCCTCGTGATGTAGAAGCCTCAAGGTTAGGAAGGGTTTCCCCCTCTCTAGTGCTAGTATTGGTACTATCCGTCGCAGCTAGGACAGTAACACTTTCCTTTGTCGATCTAGTAGTCACACAGTCACTATCCGTCGCAGCTGGGATAGTAGGACTATCAAGTATCAAATTTGTGGAATCTCCCCAAAGGAGATTCGTTGAGGGCACCCAATCATCAGACACATCTTATTGATTGGAAAGATCAGGCGTATAATCTGAGTCACTGTCACTGTCCGTCGCAGTTGGGACAGGGACACCTTTCTTCTTCTTATTCTCAAAACCTAAGCCAACCGTGGACTTATTCTTTCATCCAAAAAGAGCATGATCAAGAGGCTTAGCTTTAGCGTCCAACCTATGACTAAGGGGACCATATCCTGGATATCCCATATTTTTAACCAGTGTATACCCTTTCCCATAAGCTTCAGGTGAAGAAGCAAAATTCTCGTTATGTTTGTATTTCTCCTCGTGATAGATCCAGTCCCTTACAGCAACTTCCTCTTTCTCTTCTTGAATGGGGACCGAAGACTCAACAAATTTCCCAAATAATGTCATTGCTGATGATGAAGGCTTCACATTTGGGGATGGTCTCCCATAAGACCTAGGAGAGATTGGCATGTTTGTAAAAGAATCCATTTTATAATCTCCCATCCCAAGATCAATGGTCTTGAACTTCTGCTTGTATTGTTCAAGTGGACTACTAGGACTGTCAGCTTCCCTATTCAAAGGTACATGTGATCCCGCAGAAATGTTATTAACTGATAAAGCACTATCTCCAGGGATGCAAATTTCTACACCGTTATGGGGAAACTTAACACACTGGTGATATGTTGATGGGACTTCTTGCATTTCGTGAATCCATGGCCTACCTAGCAAAATGTTGTAGGCTAGAGGTCCAACATCAACAATTTGAAATAATATATCTTTTTCTATGGGACCAATGCGAATAGGCAAAATAGCCAATCCCTTAGAACTTCTTTCTGCTTCGTCATATGCTTTGATTGTGATCCTTTTCCTTGTGTCAATGACGTTCTCAAAATATCCTAGAGCCAGCAACAAACTTAAGGTACAAATATTGAGCCCCGCACCCCCATCTATCAGTACACGCCTAACACGGGTTTTATGAATCATGACTTCGATGTGTAAGGCCAAGTTATGTGGGTGACTGATGGATTTGTCATCTTCTTCAGAGAAGGTGAGGTAATGAGGGCTAGCCAAATGGTTGACCATGTTCTGGAATTGATCAATATCTAAGTTGTTAGGGACGTTGGCTGCTCGCAAAGAATCCTCAAGGATGTGCTTGTGCTTAGGAGATAATTCTAGAAGCTCAAAAATGGAAATCTATGTGGGTGTACGTTGTAGCTGATCAATAAGATTATAATTAGAATTAGGACCAACGGCAGATTTGGGAGGAGCACCTTTGGACATGGGCTGCTTAGACTTGCTAGTGCTAGGACCTCTAATGATAATGGGTGCTTGGGCCTGTCCCCTAGTGACAGCATTGAGGGACTGGGGCATTCTTTGTGAGTGAGGACCTCTTATCACCACAGCGGGTCTTTCATCAGTCATAGGAGTTGATTCCACATTATGTCCATAGGGATCTTTCCCTCTCATCATGTTGACACTATCATCCACAACTTCAAGCATGTTAATAACGTTCTTCGCGTTTGTGTAGGTGTAGTTGATAGCCGCCTTGCCATTCTTATTGTTAGAATTCTCTCCTTTCTCATATTTAGGCAAGGGCTCTTTAAAGGCTTTATGATTTGCATTAGTGGTTAACCCATCCACTTGTAATTATCCTTTCTCAATAAGGTCTTGGACAAGATGCTTGAGTTTAAAACAATTTTCTATGTCATGTCCAATCCCATTATGGAAAATGCAAAAAGCCTTAGCATCCCACCAATGAGGTAAAGGATCCGGTATGCGATGTTTTGTAGGATCCTGTGGGTGTGCCAAATTATGAGCAACTAATGTCTTAAAAACATCTGCATAAGATTCTCCCAATTTGGTAAATTGTCTTTTCTCCATTTTAGATCTCTTTTGATACTTAGGTTTGTCTTGTTGTGTTGAAGACATTTGCAGCTTCATAGCTTGACCTGCATGAGAGAGGTTAAGAACTCCTTCATTTTTGACCTGAGATGAGTCAACAATTCCGTCATTGACCACTTGCTTGTTTTTGTTCCAATAGGAGTTCTTTTTGTCCTTGTTACCATTAGTATTGTTATTTTGGCTATTGTTGTTATTTGTTGGTTTAGCCAAAATTCCTTGTTCTTTCAGGACATCCTCAATGCGACATGCCACCTCTACCATAGTATCAAAGGAATTAAATGGGATTTTCTTGACTTCATATCTTAGTTCGGGTATTAGATTGCTCACAATGATATCAATTCTCTCCTCTTCAGGGATTGTCCTTGGGTATTTCAAACACAATCGCCTCCATCATTGTAAAAATGTGACAAAAGATTCCCCTTGATTTTGCTTAAGTTTACACAAATCAAGCATTGTGACCGACCTCGATAAGTTGTAAGCAAAATGCTGAACAAATCTTTGGACAAGTTCTTTAAATGTCTTTACTGGAGGGGAAAGGTTGGTGAACCACTCCATGGCTTGACCTTTCAAACTCCTTGGGAATAATCTCATCAAGTAGGAGTCTTCATGGTGAAAGGAAAAGCTCATTATGTAGAACTATTGAACATGGTCATGAGGGTCACTAGTGCCATCATATTTGTCGTATGTTGGGAACTCAACTTTCTTAGGGAATTCTACCATTACCACACTTTTGTCAATGGGGTTAGGACATATGGAGTCCAAATGAAACGTGCTCTTGGGAGCCTTCATCCTGTCTATATCCTTTTGCATTTGTAAAATCACCTCATCAGTGGAAGGGCTCTGTTTCTTGATCTTTTGGTGAACATCAAAATTATATGGAACTTTAGTGCCTTTGTTAATAAGACTTTCCAAGAATTGGTCTTTGTTTTGTTCCACATATTGCTCCACGTATGCTTGAAAGGATGGTTCTTGTTGCATAGTCATGAAATCCATATGATCAATTTTAGCATAACTTCCTCCATGTTGTGAGCCATGATGTGCTCGTTGGGAGGGTTGCTTTGAATGTCTATGAGACGAGTGTCTCCTATGATGGTCATATCTTGAAGCCCTTCTTCCTCTAGGACTTGGGGATCGTGAGGGTGTCCTTGATCTTCTTCTAGGGCTAGGGGAAGGGGTAGATGGGGGCGAGTTGGTCCCACTATTGGTTCCCCTCCCGTTAAATCGGCTTTGGAGTTGTTGTGCATAGAGTCTATCTTCTTCTTCTTGGGTGACTCTTTTCTGTATATCCAACAATGCACATTCTTCCTCTAGTTGTCTGAATTTTTCCTTTTTAGCAGCCTGTTCATCTAAGAAGGCTTGCTTCTCTCTCTTAATGCTTCTCAATCTTGTATTTGCATATCGAGAGGTGTCTTTAAGTGGGGAGGTTTGTCTCGAATGCCTTATTGCATTAGCTGCGTTTATGTGGTGATCACTAGATTCATTGTTCTGGTCTTTGTGTTGTGACCCTGAATCTGAGTGAGCTTGCTTATGATGTCTTTCAGCTCGTTGATGAGCATCAAAATACCTCATGTTGTTGGGAGGTGACCCGGGTGGACTAGCATGAGAAGAACCACCATACTCTCTTCTGTGTCGTTGGAAGATATCCTCGAGAGTTTGATTCATGGCTTCTCTTTGTTGTCGGGTAAAAGTGTAACTCATGTCCATGCTTGATGAAAGTGGTATAAAAGAGGTGCTTACTTCACTAGGATTAGCTCCCGGATTAAAACAGACCTCAGATTCACTCTTAGGAGATTGATCAAAAAGGGGTCCTTTTCCCTTAGGTTGTTGATGAGTCTTGACAGGTGGTAACTGGCTAAAGGCAACAGGGGGTCGCTTCCCTTGATTGACTTGGTACCTTGTCATAACTGACATGAAAGAAAGATACTCTTAATGAGAAGGTGACCTCTCAAAGTGTCAACGCCAAACTAGGATAATCAAAGTCCTCTATTGTCCAAAAAAGAAATGAAAAGAAAAAGGGACTTTACCAACACTGTCAAAGAGGTGCTTCAAATCAAAGGGTGACTACCCTTGCACTTTTGAATCAGGAGGTTGGACTAGGCCAAAAGATAATTGAAATTGAGATTTAAATGAAAGTGATTTGGACAATAAGAGTACTAAAATTTTCCAAGAATGTAGCTAACAATCTTAAAGATGAACCTTGGCACCAAGAATGGCCTTCTAACTTGACAATTATTCCAAAGTGATTTCATAAATCAAATGATGCTATCCCGGAGGACTAAAAACCAGAAATTTGGAGTCAAGACAGGTCTCAAACGTCAGGGTGAGAAGCCTACTCTAAGACCTAGCCTGATTAATAGCAACTGAAACTGACCAAAATTTAAGCACGGTAGAATTTAACTAGGCGATATACTCCAGGCTACTGGGGTGATAAACTTATAACCGTGTGATACTTCACCCGAAGCCAGATGATACTTCTTAGTACTGGCAGGTGATATACTCCAGGCAGGTCGGGCGATAGTCCGTCAGGGGTGAACTATCGTGCGATATTTCTCTTCAAAGCGGGCGATATTTCTAGCAAGAGCGAAGTATCATGTGATACTTCGCTTTACAGGGCACGATACTGTTGCAGAATTGTTTAACTCTTGACCAGAATTGTGTAAAATTTGCATTTTTGGGTCTGTTTGGTCAAAACTTCCAGTCTGAGGATTGATGTTTTCGATTTCAGTCACAATATCAACAAAATTTCGGCAGGTTTGCAAACAGTAAAGGATCAAAACATGGTCTCAAACACTTGAAACAAGGGCAAAAGCAACCTTGCCAAGACAAACACTTGTGATATCAGAATTGAAACAACACCCTATGAATGCTACCGATTGTTTGTATGTAAGAACGTTTGCATTGGTATCACATAATTGAAGACACTTCAAACAAATCTATCCTAAAAAGTCAAGGCTCAATACTTACCAACTTAGCCCACAACTTGATGCCCCCTCGCCTCACACCAAGTGGTTACCCACAAGAGATGTTGGCTTTGTCATGGAAATGTCAAATGACACAACCAAAGGGACACATATGGTGAGTATCTTAAGGTGATCTGGGTAAACCACTTGGATCAATCCTTGCACTAAGAAGATAAGCGGCTAAAATAAGGTGGCTTCTACCTAATGGTTATTAATAAGGATTTCCGTTCACAACACCCCTCTTGCTCCTCATAAAGGACTAAGACCTCGCGGCCTCAAGAGTACCTTAAGCATTCTTGTTCAATGTTTTCCCCATGGTCACAATCCCATGAGCTACTCACATCAAACGAAGACAAGTGTTATGTCTACCAAGGTTTTTGGTGTCCTTGATAGCCTTGAGATTATAGTGAGTTGGAATCACTTGCCACCAAGGAAAATGATGACAAGGTTGTCCCCACTTGAGTCGTTCCTCTTGATTGCTCAAGAGCAGGCCCGGTAAAGAATCTTAAACTAAACAAAGAATAGATCAACTCTTGAGATTCAAGGTTTTTGGTTCACCACAAGGGTGAAGAGCATACTCCCCTATCTCAAGAATCTCTCCCAAACACACCAAGCAAAAGAGGTTCAATTACTCCCTTGCTTCCAAAATCTTAAGATGGGTCAAGATTTTCTGGTTCACCTAAAGGTGAAGAGCATACTTCTCCTACCACCTCAAGATCCCTTTCACAAGGTATTAAGATTCCTAATACAATTAGTGAATGCCACACTTGAAAGGAAAGCAAATAAACAAGCAAAAATTTATTTATTTTTGTTTTTATGCTTGGGCAGCCCTGCAAAAATTGTTAGTAGCCCTCTTTGACATGCATTTTTAGCAATTTTCAAACAAATGAGAGCACCTACAAACACAACTTGTTAGACCCACAAGGTTAGCAAAATCCAAATCCAAATGTAAACATGCAATAAACTGATAGATTTAAGCTAAAAGATGTAGGTTAGACCTATCTAAACACAGCAAAACAAAATAGCAAACTAAAATGATCAAATTCGGATGGGAAAACTAGAAATGCAAGTCTCTGTCAGACCAGGTGATATTTCTCAGACTTCACCAGTATCACGCGACATAGTTTCCTACAGTCGCGCGATATTTCTCAATCTGGGCGATACTTCTCACTATGGGCAGGTGATACTTTGCCCGATAATAGGCGATATTTCTCAGTATTGGCGGGCGATTCTTCTCTCGCGCGAAGTGTCGCACCGCTATACAAAGGTATATCGCGTGATATTTCTAAGAAGTATCACGCGATACTCTGAGAAAAAAAAACCAGAGACTGAAAACCAAGCTAAAAATTGACAAAAATTTGACGGAAAATGTAGAATTAAAGGGACAAAGCTAATCTAACTCGCCCCACGGTGGGCACCAGAAATGTACACACTAAAATGGTGCACTTCTATGAACCCTTATATGAAAGGTTGCTCAAGAATGAGGCCTCACAAAGCGGCTCATAGCTCTCTATGCATGGAGTTGCAAAGGACTATGATGTGTTTGCTCTCAGCTAGAGCTACAAACTTGTGACCTTGCTAGTCAACCACACAATGAGAGATTCAAGTGAAGACAAGGGCAACAATGCCAATATCTCCAAGAATCACTATGAAATTCAATGCAATGCAACTAAAATGAAGATGAAAATGTGCAAGCTATGCTATGAAAATGGAAGTACAAACTAAGCTATGAAATGGAAATATCAATGGATTACAAATCCTTCCTATTTAGACTATGTGAGCTTATTATATTGCATAAAAGGAAACTAAGTTAATATGCCATTATCATGCAAATATGAAAGGAAATATGCAACTACAATGAAATGCAACAAGTCTTCAATGTCTTCAAACTCCAAATGCACCTAAAACCTGCAGCATAACATTAGCATAAAACAAGTGGTATGCAAATGGAGGAGAGAGCTCTCCTTTTATAAGAAATGCAAAGAAATGGACCATTGAGATTAAGAGGCAAAAAGTCTTAATCGGCGGTGGAGCTTGAAAGAGGAGCAATCCATGTGCACAAGTATCCTCCAATGAGAGTGAAGTGTTGACTTTTGAGCCTCATGTGAGACAAAAAGTGCTTTTTTCCTTTTTGTAAAATAGGAATAATGTTTTATTTGTGCAACTTAGGATAAGAGGGAAAGGTGGGCTTTTTATTTAATCAAAAGGGGAGGAAATATTCCTTTTGAATAAATAAAGACTTAGGATAAATGGTTAGCCCGTAGGATAAAATCCAATATATGATCGAATTTTAAGATTTAATCAAGAGATTGATATTGTTGAAAATATTGATTATTGATAAAAATGATTCAGGATTGATAAATCAAATAAATGGGGCCCAAAGTCTAGGTGACCATTTTAGGGTGCATACAAGTACCCCTTAATATATCCTAGGAAAAATTAATGTAATTATGTATCCTAGGACCAATTATGACATCTAGGACACCTTAAGATATCGTAGGAACCATTAATCTATCCTATGACCTCTTAGGACTACATAAGCCACCTAGAACCCCTTAAGACATCCTAGAACCCCTTAATGTATCCTAGGAAGGCTTTTGACCCACTAATGTGTTCTAGGACTCATTAAAAGCCATTAATGTATATTAGGATCCCCTAGGACCCTTTAATGTATCTTATGACCCATTAATATATCTCATGACCATTAATGATCCTCTTACCCATTAATATATCCCATGACCCAGTAATACATATAACAACCCCTCTGGACCACTCAAGTCACCTAGGACCCCTTAATACATCCTAGGACCATCTCCATATCATTGCCCCCCTAATTACCCCTTATCTATCTCTCTCTCTCTCTCTCTCTCTCTCTCTCTCTCTCTCTCTCTCTCTCTCCCCACACACACACACACACACACAAACACACACCTCCCTCTAATTAACTTCTTTCACTCTCTCCCCCTCCACCTCTAACCATATCTTCCCCATATTTATCCTCTCTCTACCTCATATCTCTCACCCTCTCCCCCTTATATCTCATCTATCTCTCACATGTCCCCCTTATAATTACCCTCTCTCTCACACTCTCTTACGCACATATACACATACATACATACATACATACAAACATATACATACATATATATATATATATATATATATATATATATATATATATATATATATATATATATATATATATATATATATATATATATATATATATATATATATATATATATATATATATAAACATACATAAACATATTATTTATGTACACACACAAATTGATTCAGAGGGTTGGTTGGTGGAAGGACTGAAAGGATAAACCTTTTAGTGGTTTAGGCACTAGCCCAATAACCCTTAAGGCCTAAATGCACCAAAGGTGAACACAAATGGACACACCATTCCCAAATGGATAAGATGGATTTAAATGACCTATTCTAGGTTGATTAAACAATATTTAATATGATCTAAGGTTTAGAACATAACCCAACACCCCAAACACTCAAATAGACAATCAGGCCTAATAGCCCTTCCTTGTAGGTTAACAGCGGTATAAAAGTGCAGTTTACTCCAGATTCTTCCAAAACACTTGAAAAAAAAAATCTTTTCAAATACCCTTTTCGATGAAA
This sequence comes from Chamaecyparis obtusa, assembly GCA_027943335.1. Classification (NCBI taxonomy): domain Eukaryota; kingdom Viridiplantae; phylum Streptophyta; class Pinopsida; order Cupressales; family Cupressaceae; genus Chamaecyparis; species Chamaecyparis obtusa. The sequence continues at coordinate 524,878 of BSBK01005134.1, read as the reverse complement.
AAAAACATATCAGGAATTAAGATTATGTTGTTTTGGGCAATATCACAGTTCTTCAGACTGATCCTTAACAACAAGCACTAAATAAGGAAATTTAACAAAGTAACTATAAGTTGTACACCTTCCATGACTTCAAGACTCTAATTATTCTTCACATTCACTCTCAAACCTCCAAATATGCAATCAATTTTGGTCTTGGATTCCTCCGTGTGGTAAAGCCCCAAATTGTTCACCAAATACCCTCTAAACTAGGGCCTTTCAATTGAATGCTCTCCAATATCTTCTAGGACCAAAAAAGGGTGGATCCACCATTCATAGGGTGTATCTAGACACCAAGAATCCTAAAAATAATACCTCCTTCAGATAGTTATCTCACTATTGCTCCATACCCACAACTTCATAAACCCTTCAAACACTTTGTTTCGATGATCACCATCAAATAAATCCTTATCTACACATTAATTGGTTAGATTTATATTTTACACATTAGGGATGTATCATTACATGAGAATCAAGCTTTGTTCATCCATAGAATGATCATCCATTCATTAGTTTGTCAAAACTTGCGAAGAAAAATGTGACAGTCAACACTCTTGGATCAATCAACGATAAAAATGAACTTCAAAGCATTAATGTGGATTTAAAACAATGTAAACAATGTTCCTTATGAAATTAGATCATCTACTGATCAAAAGGAATACCAAAATAACATCAAAATGTAGAAACTTATGTGTTTTTATTGATCTTCATACACACTCACGTACACCAGTAATTTCTATGACATCGATTATGTCATACAATGCTCAAGATCCATTTAAATAACTCCCTCAACCATCTAAGATCAGCTTCCATGTTTTGTTAATCATTAAACTCTCTAAAAATAACTTCCATCCAAATTGCATCTAGCCGTTGGGATTCAAATATTTGAATTCCTCAACTTACAAATTATTAAATAAAACTACTAAATGACCTATCCAACTTTCCTATTAGGTCCTCAATAATACATTAACCATTTACAAATATTTATTTAACTCCTAAGGACCTAATTAACCACATTTTGACATTATGTTCATTTTTCATCATTCATGATCCTAAGGTCCTTAACAGGCTCTTTAGGATTTAATACAATTTCATAGTTTTTATAGTTTCCATGGCCTTCAAAGGCCATTATTGGCATCAAAATATTCCAATTAACTTTTTCAACCTTCCCCATGCCTCTGGTTTCTCTTTCATCTTCCTTAGGCAACTTTGCATGCCCTCATGCTACTACATCATACTTTCCTCCTTCAAAGAAACTCTTGTCCCAAGAGTTGTTCCATTTCTTCCTTGCATCATGTCTTTGATCAAGATTCATGTAATCCCCAAGTTTGATTTTCCTCCTTCCTCTCCAACCTATATTCACATGCCAAAAAATGTTAGAAATAAAACTCTTCTTCATGTGTCCCTGCCTAGGACAATATTGTTGTTGTTGTCTTGACTGCTGCTTGCATTTGGTTTATATTTCTGATCCAACCTTCTTCATAGGTTGCCTCTACAACTTCTCCTTGCATTCATCCATTCTCTAATCCACTATAGGACAACTTATAGTTCCTAATTGCACACTTCTCACATCCCAAATTTCCTTAGCACTAGGACTATCCCTATTTTTAGATTTCTCCATCTTCCAACCAATATCTTGTTTCTCCTCAAAGATCTGATTGCCAAAATATATTACAATATTTTCCTTATCACTCTCCAAATGTAATGGATTCATCTTATACTATGTACCATCCTTGTGCACCAAGTATGTGTTCTCAAAGCCATCATGAATAGTCTTCCTAATATGTTGCCATGGTCTACCAAGAATTAGATTCCCACATGTCATAGGAATAACATCACAAATAACTTTGTCTTGATATGAACCAATAGAAAAATGCACATAAGCCTTCTGAATAACCACTACATGTTGTTGTTGGGTAACCCAAGTGGCCTTGTAGGGATTAGGATGGTCAAATGTCACAATTCCTAACTTGGAAACCATATCAAGTGAAATAAGATTGCTATGTGATCCAAAATCCACAATCAATCTACATATATTTCCTTTGAATAAATAATTAGTCTTGAAAATATTTACCTTTGGTTCTAAAAGTTTTTCACCTTGTCTTACCATCAAACATTCACCAACCTCAGGATCTATTGTAATAGATCTAGGTGTTGCATTCTCTTCATCTTCTTCTTGCAAAAGTTGTACTCTTCTATCCTTTCCTTGTTCAAATTCAATCCATTTATGATATCTAAATGATTGATGGCCAACTTCATTACAATGAAATCATCTACCTGTAAATATACCACTGCCTCTTCCACCAAATTCACCTCCTCTATATCCTCCTCTCTGATTTGTCATAGGTTCTTTACCCTTATCCTTATCATTGTTTCTTTGAAAATTTGCATTTGTTCTTCCACCTCTTCCTCTCATGGCTCCTCCTCTTCTATTATTTTGTCTCTCATTCTTCCTTTTCAACTTCTCTTCAACCTTGACTACAAGTTGAAAACATTCTCCTAGGGTCCTCAGTATATTTAACCCAATCTCATCTTGTATGTTGTACTTAAGGCCATTCATGTACCTAGAAAATTTCTCATCTTCATCTTCTATGCCTCCCCTAATGCTTAGGGTGTGAAATTTCTCAGTGTAGGGCATTATATCCATGTCCCTTTGCTTCAAATTATTTCCTCTTATCTTTGTTTGTATAGCCAAATCTGAGGGCAAATTTTATCCTTTTACCATGGTCTTCATTCTCTCCCAATTTAATATCTTATTCAACCCTCTTGCTATCCTCTCACTCTAAATTCTATTCCACCATGTAAGTGTTGTACCTCTCAATCTTTCTTTTTCCAACTTCACCTTCTTCTCTTCTTCCACATCCTCTAAATCAAAGTAGTTTTCATGTGCTTCTACCCATCCAAGCACCTCTTCAGTATCCATCTTCCCTTGGTAGATTGGTAAATCTACATTGCTATTGCTTCCAGTACCTTGTACTTCCTTTATCAATCTCACAAACCTCCTTTACTCAGGATTATCTTCTTCTTTATGACCCCTATTCTATTGTCCTCCATGGAACTCTCCTCGTTCTTCATGGTTCTCCTCATGAACTTCATCTTCCCTCCTAGGTTCTATTCTTTCTTTCTCCAAGGATTATATCCTCTCAAGGAATTGAAGTCTTTCTTTCCTCATCTGTCTCTCTTCTCTTTCCCTTTTTGCCTCTAGTTATCTATTCTCTCTTTCCTTCTTCTCAAGTGTTGCTTTCAATTCTTCAATTTCTCTAGCCATCTGGTTCCAAGGTGCCATGACTCTTCAGAACTCTACCCAAACCTTTCCTTGATGCTCTGATACCACCTAATGTAGAGGGTTGGTTGGTGGAAGGACTAAAAGGAGGATTGAAAGGATAAACCTGTTAGTGGTTTAGGCACTAGCCTAATAACCCTTAAGGCCTAAATGCACTATAGGTGAACACAAATGGACACACCCTTACCTAATGGCTAAGATGGATGTAAATGACCTATTATAGGTTTATTAAACAATATTTAATATGTTTTGAGGTTTAGAACATAACCCAACACCCGAAACACTCAAATAGACAATCAAGCCTAATAGCCCTTCCTTGTAGGTCAACAAAGATATAAAAGTGTAGTTTACTTCAAATTCTTCCAAAACACTTGAAAAAAATTATCTTTTCAAATACCCTTTTGGATGAACAAAAACATATCAGGAATTAAGATTATGTTGTTTTGGACAATATCACAGTTCTTTAAATTGATCCTTAACAACAAGCACTAAATAAGGCAATTTAACAAAGCAATTATCAATTGTACACCTTCCCTAACTTCAAGACTCTTATAGGTCTTCATATTCACTCTCAAACCTCCAAATATGCAATCAATTTGGGTCTTTGATGCCTCCAAGTGGTAAATCCCCAAATTGGTCACCAAATACCTTCTAAACTGGGTCCTTTCAATTGAATGCTCTCCAATCGCTTCTAGGACCAACCAAGGGTGGATCCACCATTCATAGGGTGTATTTAGACACCAAAAATCCTAAAAACAATACCTCCTTTAGACAATTCTCTCACTGTTGCTCCATACCCACAACTTCATTAACCCTTCAAACACTCTGTTTCAGTGATCACCATCAAATAACTCCTTATCTTCACATTAATTGGTTAGATTTATATTTTACACATTATGGATGTATCATTTCATGATAATGAGGATTTGGTCATCCATTGAATGATCATCCATTCATTAGTTTGTCAAAACTTGTAAAGAAAAATATTGGTTTCTTGTGACAATCAACACTCTTGGATTAATCAGTGATTCAAATGAACTTCAAAGAATTTAATGTGGATTGAAAATAATTTAAACAATTTTTCTTATGAAATTATATCATTTATTGATCAAAAGGAATACCAAAACAACATCAAAATGCAGAAACTTATGTGTTTTTATTGATCTTCATACACAATCTTGTACACCAATAAATTCTTTGACATCTATTATGTCATACAATGCTCAAGATCTATTTAAATAACTCTCTTATAACTCCTTCAACCATCTAAGATCAGTTTCCATGTTTTGTTAATCATTAAACTCTCTAAAAATAACTTCCCTCCAAACTGCATCTAGCCGTTGGGATTCAAATATTTGAATTCCTCGACTTACAAATTATTAAATAAAACTACTAAATGACCTATCCAACTTTCCTATTAGGTCCTCAAGACTACATTAATAATTTCCAAATCTTTATTAAACTCCTAAGGACCTAATTAACCACATTTTGACATTATGCCCTTTTTCATCATTCATAATCCTAAGGTCCTTAACAGGCCCTTTAGGATTTAATACAATTTCATGGTTTTTATAGTTTCCATAGACTTCAAAGGCCATTATTGGATTCAACAAATGTCAATTAACTTGTTCAACCTTCTCCATGTTTCTAGTTTGTCTTTTGTCTTCCTTAGGCAACTTTTCATGCCCTGATGCTCCTGCATCACAAATACACACACACACACACATAAACAAATATTAGATTTACACATATATGTCCATATATGTGTATATGACTTTATAATTTTAATGTTTAAAAACCCGATCACATTTTTAAACATAAAAAAAAACAATCATATTTTTAAACATTAAATACATGATTGCATTTTTAAACATTAAAAACATGATTTCATTTTTAAACATTAAAAATATGATTATGTTTTTAATGTTTAAAATTAAAAAATGGATTAGGTTATTTGAATCTAGGCTTGGTAATTATTGATCCATAACTCAGTCGGGTTATTGGTGTGTGATCAAAAGTGTGACAGACTTCTATGAATCATTACACTTGAGAGAAATCCATGAAAGAAGATATCCCAAGACATGGCTCATAACTTCCTGGTTGAAGTGAGTTTAATCCTTCTCATGATGCTCATCAAGTTAGCGTGAAGGATTAGTGACTTGACTACTTCAAAATAGAAGATTAAAATCTAAGAAATGAAGCTAAGAATGCAAGAATGTAAGCTAAGATGAGAGATTAAGCTAAGAATGTATGCAAGCAATTAGTAATCTAGAATGAAGATGCAAGAAAGAAACTAGATTAACAATGCAATATTAAGCTAGAAATGAAGTTAAGATATGAGGATGAGAGTTAAATCTAAGAATTCAAATTAGCAAGGTTATTCTAAAAATGAGAATGCTAGAATGCAAGAGAATATAAAATTCAAGACAACAAGATTGAGAATTAGGACCATTGAGAAAGGGAAGAGCTTCCTTTTAAAGGAATTGCCTCAAGAATGAAGGGTGGGGATTAAGAGGCAAAAGAATGAGTGGATGATGAAGAGGCAAAAGGAGATGCAAGGAGATGCAAGGTTAGGTAGAAATGAGTGGTGAGGATTAAGAGGCAAAAGGGAAATGTTAGGTAGAATGAGACAAAATAGCATTTTGAAACTACAAATCCCTTTTAATTACTAATTAATCAAGATTAAGTATGCACACATGTGAATGTGTTCTTTTAATAAAAGTGTAGAAACTTTGTATTAAAATCAAGGTTATAGAAATTAAATAAATATTCAAGCTCTAGAAATTAGACTATAGTATAAGCTTGATATAAGATATTTTATTTAATTATGCAAAGGGGATTTTAAAGGTTACCTTGCATAATTGAGCTTAGCAAAGAGACGATTGGATCAAAAGGGGGGCTCAAGTTCTAGTAGACCAATTTTAGGTGATTATAATTGACATTTTGAATTTTTTTTGAGTGGGTGACCACTTTTTTGCACACCATCTTGGTGCACTACCTGAAGTACCTAAAGTTTATTTTAGAATAACGTTTTAAAAAATGCCCTTCTTAGGTAGATCCATTTAATATCATGCTTTGGATAAATGACAAATTGGTAGATAGATGTATGATAAATTCAAGAGATTCCACTAATTTTGTGTCTTTGGCTATCATGAAGGATTACGAGTTAGCAACACCTATGGTAAATTATTTTCTATAGAATGCAGAGAGGTCCTTACGATTGGGATCATGAAAGACAAAAAGGTCAAGTTATCGACATTTTCTAAGAACTTCAAAATGAATATTGTGATTGTGGATGTTTTCCTCATATAATGATTCAATAACTAAGCCCTATGTTATAACTTAGAGATTAAATATTTTCACTAAGTAGTTATCTCACTCAACATGAAGGTTTATTTATTCATCAATATAGGAATGTGAACTTGAAATGTGTCTGCACTCTATGTGCACTAGGACCCATTTGTAGCCATTCAATCCTATAAATGGAAATGAAACAAGATTGAAAGTAAATTGATTGAAAGGAAATAGATGAAATACTAAGTATAAACCAAAATAGATAACAAAAATAAAAATCTAAGTAAATGGATTGGAAGTTACTCTGCCTGCCTTGGCTGCAGGAACAAACACATGACACATTTCCAATGGCTAGAGGAACATATAGTTTCTAATACTAAACTAATTAATGAACAATAAAGTATCTACTAAACCAAATGGGTGGAATTCTCACCAAGTGGTCCCCCTTGAATGAGTCTTCCTAGAACTTAACTCAAATGCAACAAATTAAAACACCATTCTATTCATTGAAAATTTTGTTACAACATAACAATAATATGATCATATTTATTGAAACTTGAAGATAAGAGTACAATATTACAAATTGTAACCTCCTAAAGAGGTACATCTAACCATTATTTATAAAAGGATATCTTCTAACTAACTCTAACTTATTGGGTAGTCAATCTCCAACAAACTAGGAGGACACCATTTATTGAAAGCGAGAAAAAGAGGAAGGAGGCTATGTATGCACATGATTCATTCAAACCAATCCTACCTCACAAAGGATATATCATAACAACTCCTAAATCTTCTCAGTGAGCATTCATGGACATTAAAACTGAGCTACTACTTCCTTACAAGCTGGAAGTTTTCAACTATTGACTTCTTCAATGTCTATCTCATATTGACTCCTTCAGTAACCAAACAACTAGCATGAACTTCTTGCAACTTGCAAGATCCATTTATTTGTGCATCTTGATCTCAACCTACATTATGATATTAGTGTGCACAAGACAATTATATGTCCATAATCACTTTAGAGAAACATCCATTCAATAACATAGAAAATTAATATAGATAGATTACATAGTAAGTTTAATATTTAACAAGAAGGTACAAGGACAGGTTCAGGCACATATTTCATAGGTTTAAGAAAATATCATATAAACTATCAATAAGCAAGTGCTAAATCCCTAGTATCAACAAAAAAATCAAAAATCATTAAAAAAATGATCCATTAATTACACTCATCATCTCCCCCCAACCTAATGATATGTTGGTCATCCAATTGGTGGAACCCTATTCCTCTACCTGACTAAAGCTCTAAAGTCTCCAACACATTTCTTCCCTTTATTTCTCTCTATAGTATCTAAATTTGGATTCTAATAGAAACCTTGTTTGCTTGACACCCTCCCCCACCTTATCCTTTCTCCATCCTCATCATATTGATAATTTTTGTGATCCGACATTGGCCACAATAGAATGAGAGGTTGAAAGATCAATGGGAGCTAATATTGGTTTATGGTTCTCCCATGATGCAGATACGTAGTGGATCACCTACAAGCTGCATGGTAGTTTTGTAAAGAATGAGGTTTAGCTTGCTTTAAATAATCTTGGAGGTCAATTTATCATTGTGCCAAGTAACCCAATATTCTCTTCCTTGAAGTGGAAGCTACATGTTGTTATAAATAAGGCAACACACACAACCGAGAGAGGGCGGGGGTGAATCATTTGTGTCTAAAATAGTTGTGTCAAAACCAAAAATTATTAATACTTAACTTCCTTACTTGATATGAACATTAAACAATTGAACCACAATCACAAGAACACATAACATGAGAATATTTTTGTGTGGAAACCTTGCTAAGGAAAAAACCACAGTGGGGTTCAAACCCACTAGATGATGTACTAGCACATATAACCTTGTTAAAGGTACAATAGGGTAATTCACATACATTCAAGATCACTACTCAAATACAACTAAGGGAAACAACCCTGAGATTACAAAAAGGGAAACAACCCAAGATGTGTTGGATTGTAGAGATAGATCAGGCAAGTACTATACACTTTTCATTTTGGGGGTTAACTCGTCAAGAGTTTTTGAGTTGACACGTAAAAAATTTCCCTAGGTTGAATCATCAAGCTTTTCCCTAGGATGACTCATTAAGTATTTTAGGGTTAACTTATTAACTGACATAAGTCTTTTTTATAATGGCTTAGGGTTAGGGTTTTCTCAATATATGAGGATGTCATAGCTTCTTGTAGTGGTATTGAGTTGCAAGTGATTGCAAATTGTAACAAGCTAAAATTACTTGATAATAAGATTGGACTCTCTGTTTGGTGGGCATAGCCCAAGGATTGGGTGAACCATGTTAAATCTTTGTGTCTTTATTCTCTTCTGTGTGGTTTATTATTTTTCTGATATTATGTAACTTTTATTTATGTATTTTTAATCCTAACAAAATGGACTATGATCCATTGTGGACAATAATCCACTTATTTATGAACTGCTTGATAACATCTCTGATATGCCAATATAGCTCCAATAAAGTACAATTATGTTCTAACTTAATTATAGATTGCACTCATACCTCTTTGCACATACACTAATGTATCCATCCATCCAACATCTCTCTCACTCTCTGTCTCGATAGAAAAGATTACATCTTTAAATGCATTACATCAACATATTACAACAAGGTCAACAAGATTGAAGTGCTCTCATCAAAAATTTGTGGATGATACCATCATGATGGGGGAAGCTACGGTCAAGGAAGCTAGGAACATGAAGAAGGCTTTGATGACCTATAATAATGCCACTAGCCAACTTATTAATAGGGAGAAAATATCTTTGTATTTCAGTAACACTCCTGAGGTAAGACAAATGAAAATTTTTGCAATTATTGGTTGTAAAATAGGAAAGCTCCCTGCTTCCTATCTTGGTCTCCTTTATGTCTGAAATTGGATGACACCTTTTGGAATAATTTATTAGATAGATTTCATCTACAACTTTCTGGATGGAAAGGGGATACTCTAAGCCAAGCTGGAAAAGTCTAATTACTCAAGGCTACTCTACAAAACCTTCCAGTGTATGCTCTTAGTCTCTTCAAAATCCCTCAAAAGTATGCTGACCTGATTGAGAAAATTCAAAAAATATTTCTATGGTCAGGGGTTGAAGAGAAAAAAAGGCTTAGTCTTATCGCTTGGGACAAGGTTTGTAAGCCTAGGAGATTTGGTGGTCTTGGAATAAGAAGTATCAAAAATATCAATAAGGCCATGTTGGCCAAACAAATCTGGAGGATTTTTGAAGAGAAGAAAGAATGGAGTTCTATTTTAAAAAGTAAATACCTTTTAATCTCTTTAGAAAATTCTTTAAGTAATCAGGAGGAAATTCAGGGATCCTACATTTGGAACAACATTAGTAAAACAAAGAATTTGGTAAGAAAGGGGGTCGGATGCAAGCTGGGAGATGGTAGGAAGATTGAATTCTGGGATGATAAATGGTTGAAAGATAGTCCTCTAAATGAGAACTAGGAATGGATGAATGCTATTAAGGTCTGTAGAGAGACAATAGGTGAAATGGTTTTTGACTATTGGGAAAATGAAAAATGGGTTGATCTTGGTCTCATTGATGAAAATCTCAAGTTTGTGAATATGCAACTATGTTCTTGGTTTATAGGAAATAATGAACATGATGTTTTAGTGTGGGGTACTAAGGCAAGTGGTAAATTTTATGTTTCCTCTGCTTTTGCTCTCTTTTTCAAGGAGGAAGAACATCATGTTTTCTCTAAGGTTTGGAATAATAAACTTATCCCCAAGATTAATATGTTCTATTGGTTACTTGTTCAAAAAAAAATTCTAACTGTGGATAATCTTTGTAAAAGGGTCTTCAATATGCCTAATAGGTGTTTTTTGTGTTGTGTTGAAGCTAAAACTAGTAACCATATGATGATGCACTATCCCTACACAACAAAAGTTTGGGAAGCTATATTCAAAAAGATCTAGTTGGACTAGGTTAACCCTTATAATATTCAAAATCTTGTTAACCAATGGATTTTCCCTTTCCTTGGGAAAGAGATCAAAATAATATGGAAAATGTTTCTCCCTTATTTCACATGGAGAATATGGAAGGAGAGAAACAATAGAGTGTTTAGAGACAAACAAGCATCCTTTGAGATAGTGGCTGACCAAGTTTGTAGAAGCCTAATGGAAAACTTTAGAACCAATCTTTTGTTTGATTCTAATTTTTTGAACAACTCTCAGGACTTCAAAGAAATCTACAATTAGGACCTCTTGGGACAAAGAGCCAAAGAACCCAATCCCAGAGAAAACATAATATGGGTAGCTCCACCAAATGGATGGCATAAAGGAAATTTTGATGGCTTAGCCAAAGGTAATCCAGGTAGGGCTGGAGTTGGAGGTTTAGTAAGAGATTGGGCTGGAAATTGTTCGGGAGTTGTTGTTGCACCTTTGGGAATTCAAAAAAATCATGTTTTTGAATTTAAGGTAGCTCTCCAAGTTTTGATGTTGGCTAAGGAGTTGGGAAGTATGAAACTTTGGCTAGAGGGAGATTCACTAAATATAATAAACTATATAAAAGGAAATAATGTGGCCTCCTGGACTATAGCACATATCATAGATAAAATCAAATTAATTCTTGGTACTTTTCAAGAAGTGTCTATTTTCCATGTGTATCGAGAAGGAAACAAGCCTGCGGATGGGCTTGCTAATGTGGGGGCCCATAAAGAAGCTATCATTATATGGAGAGAGGAAGAAAATCTCCAAAAAAGATATTTTAAGTCTAATCATGTTTGATAGACTTAATCACAAGGAAGGTGTCATAAATAAAACAAGTAATAATGAAGAGGACACTTAAGTTTTTGAGGAGAGAGATTTGTCAGTTAAGATGTGTGAAAATTATGAAAGAGTTTGTTACACAAGGATTATGGGTCATTTTGTGCCTATCAAATCAAAGGAGCCAGTATTATTTTGAAACTGCGCTTGAAGCAAACAAGAGTAAGCATAATTTGGCTGAAGACATGGGAGGTGGGTTGAGAAGGGAGGAGCCTGAGGAATGTGAAAAATGGAAAAATGAGAAGAGTGTTTGGAGAAAGCTCTAGCGGGGAGAGGTTTCTCCTTATCTGGAAATATTTCATGGTTATGACAAGGAGGTTATAGAGAAATTTGCTGCTAGGTGGGAAAATGGTAGAGTAAATTTGATGGGTAAGTCCTTTCCTCTCTCGTTGAATCTCATATATGAGATTACGAGTATGCCATTGGATGGCATGAAGTCTTACAGGAACAATAAGTGTATGGGGTCATAGGCTATAAATATTTTTCCAAAAAATGAAGAAGAAGCAATGTTGGTTAAGTGCTCAGGGGATTATGTGGAAATGGATAGGATTAAGTAGATTTGGGCGAAGGTTTTGAAAGTTATGATGGAATATTTCACTCTTGATGGGTGCTACATGAAGTTGTACAACTTTAACTTTGTGATGGTCAACCATTTCAGGTATCAAAAGAAAGTATCTTTTCCCTATTACCTATTAAGTTCTTTGATTAATAATATTTTGGAGAATAGGGAAAAGCCGAGTTACCCGATGCTGCATGAAGGGTTAATTCTTCTTATTGCAGACTATGCTAGGGATAATATTCCTAACTCTATCCCTAAAATGGTTAAAGGGAAGAAGAATAAAACTAAAATGGAAAATTTTGGGACTATTTCTAAGAAGAAGGAAAAGAAGATTAGCAAGGGTAAGGGAGATCTTAGAGAGGACATTGAAGATCAAAACTCCTCTACCCAGGAGAATGAGGAAGGGATGGTGCCAAAGGATAATGGGGAGGGTATTTTTAAGGAAGAAGAAATGGAACCAAAGGCCAAATTTAAGGGCTCAACTTCTAATGTTAGGAACAAGAGGGAGAAGAAAAATAAGATTGTTGAAGATTTGGGTGAGGGGGAAGAAGAAAATGACATAGAAGAAGAAGCTGATAAGGAAGAGGAGATGGAAGGGGAGGGTTTAGAGAAGGAAGAGAGAATTGAACAAAGTAACAAGGAGAAAAAAAAAGGAAGAAAGAGGAAGGGACTCCGCACAGGAAGCCTAATACAAGGGCTGGGAAAAGAGAAGAAAAAAGGTAGAGAGTTGGGAAAGAGAAAGAGGTTTCTATTGGCTTTGAGGTTGATGATCACATTCTACAGGAGGTAAGGAGTACATTTGGACATGGCATAAATATAGAAAAATGTCTTAAATAGGAAATGAAGGATATGGGTCGCAATTTGAAAGCCCTAGAAGATAAAATGGAGTCCCTAAAAGGAACACTAGAAAATTGTACTGAAGATGTTTTGAAATAGGTAAATATAAACAACACTGATGATAACCTGAATGCTAGAATCTCTGCTATTATGGATGAAAATTTGAAGGATGTTAATAAAAAAATTAGTTATAATGGTTATTGTATTAGAGAAATTCTGAAGCATGGTAATGAAGGCCTCAAGGTCTTTGTTATGAATTTAAAAGCTATGTATACCTACCTGGAGAGAAGTCTACTGGAAAAAAACTACCATCATGGTGGTTGATGATGTTGGGGGTAAAGGTCAATCTATAGGGCCTAGTACAAGAAATAGAAGCAACCTCAAGAGGAAAGTTCCTGATATTCCTAAGCAGCTTAAAAACTTGAAAGAATCCATTTAGAAAATGGAGGAAATGCAGAAGGAGGCTGAAAAGGCCACTGAAGCTAAGATGTAACTTGTGCAGGTTTTTTGCTGGAAGGTTGCTAGTAGATCTGCTATCGACTATTTTTTGGCTTTTTGTTATAGTTTTTTATCATGTTGTTTGATGGGTTAGGGTCCTACTTTTTGTCTTTCATCAGGTGTTCTATGTTTGTAAGAACTTAATTGAAAATATTTTTGTAATCTTTTGTAAATGGTTTCAGGGTGCATTAAAAACCTGTATTTACCTTGATAAAAAATAAGGTCAGCCAGGTAACTAATTATAAAATATTATAAAGATTAATACACAATCCTTGATTTGATCCAATACATGTAAGAAAAGACATAGATAGGACCCAAAACCTTCATCGACAAACACAATTTGATCTAGAGATCAGTTCGCAAATCTTCACAACATGTTATTCATCAAGTTAACTAAGAACACCAATATGCCATAGGAAAATAACTTAATATGATCACATAACCCAATGTGACCCACCAAAAAAAATATGTCATGATCTAGAAACATCAATAAGAAACTTGAATTACCACAATGGCAACACAAACATCTTTGTTGCATAATTTACAACTATCTCTACACTGTTCATTAGGAACACTAATCATCAACCTTTGTCACTCAAGAAAAATATATTGTCAGCATCCAAATCATGAACCATCTGAGATAAGAACACACATACATGTCCTTAACTCATCACCAGGTTAGCGACCAGAAATATTGCATAACATATCCTCACCGAACCAAAAATGACAACAGCGACATCTCTAGAATAACTAGAGAAATGTTCTTAGATAAATCACTCATAACTTCCACAATTCTCAATAAGAACCTCTGAAACTTGAACAAGATTAAGTACAAACATTCCACAACACTTCTAAAACTTCACAAAAATTTATCTTCAATATATTGTGCATACCATTTAGAACTTCTCACTGAACAAACCAGGGAATAAAGAAATATGTTGACATTAATGAAAAAACATTAATGTGAGAAAATATATGTATGAAATCTCCAACACATGTTCATACTCTAAGTATGCCACCTCTCTAAAAGCTTTAATTCTTCTCTTATATTCAGGACTATAGAGAAGTCTATGCTAGGTGTAGTAAATGCTTGCAGTATTGCATGATTCAAGTCTTAAAAACATGAGAGTATGAATTTCCTTATCTTTGTATGCTTTGAACTAATGCCCTGACTATTTTCATTATGATCTCATGAAATTAATTCTCTTAAATGAATATATCTAACATAAAAAATGGATTACATTCATGGTCATTAGTAATAACATAATTATGCAAATATAATTCACACAATAAATGCTTTTCTTCAGGAGGAGAATATTGATAAACCTAGAAGAATTCTTGTGGAGATTCTATTTAAGGATTTAACCTGGAAATCACCTTTGACAATTTAAAAAGAAGAATCTTCTCCCTTAAGTGTAGTGAATATATTCTTGGAGGATTCCTACATTCTAGAATTTTTGGTACTAAAATAACCACATTGTCCACCTTATCTTTTAATGCAATAATTTTGTATTATTCTCCTCAATATCTTATTTTTATTATTGATTACATTTTGTAGCCTAATTTTTTCTTTATTCCATTATTCTTCTTTCTCTTGCATATGCTGCCATAAATACATGGATACTGGTGCCCAAGAGAAAGGAGGTGGTCTATGTTTACCTACAAGAATTTTGCTCTACTCTAGTTCCTTGTGTGTAACCTGCTCTACAATAGTAGAATGCTCTACCAACCCTATTTTTTCACTCTCCTCGCCTTCTTTCGATAAAAAATCCTATTCACCTTATGAAAACTACATTTCCTATGACATTTTTTCATCTCTCTCCTCCTCAGACTCATATGTAGGCACCATTTCCCTATCATGTTGCTCAGATGAGGAGGAAAATTTTGGGCTCTCCCTAGGATGATGGTTGTAGATTAGTCTTTTTTCTTCACTGGGGGAGGTGAAAACTAATTGTAAGTATTATCTACATTTATCTTCCTTTTAGGAGGTTTTCCCCTCTTCCTTGGTTTTCCCCTAAGCCTATGGCTTCTTCTTGGAGTAAAACTAGAACAATATTTTGTCAATTTTGGTTTCTTGGAAGGACTTTTGTTTTTCTCAGAAACTACAGGAGGCTTTGTTTCTTTAGTTCTCCATTTCATAGGTCTAAGGTTTACCCTTTTAGGTGTTTTATTTTTCTTCTTGGCTTTCCCTCTATCATTTTATGTTATTCTCATCTTTCCCTTCTCTTTTCTAATAGTTTCCCTAATGTGAATTGGTGCTTTGGGGAAAGATTCAACATTAGGGTCCAAGGAAGAACTACTTATATCCTCATGCTCATATTCAAAGGGTGCAATTTCTTCTATAGGAGGTTTTGTGCTTGGATCTTCCCCCAAAATTGAAGCTCTAGGAGTAAATTTAGTAACCCCTTCTTCCCTACTAACCCTATGAGTTAGGGGTTGACCTATAGGACCCACATTTACCAATTTGAACTTCTTAATTTTTAGGAACTCATCCCATGACATATTAAACACATCCTACAAAAATCTTGATCTACTAAAAATTTAATCAAGTAGTGATGGGAAATAGAGTTTTTCCTACCTTTTGTGTCTTAACAGCCATGGTTTCCAGAAGATTATATAATACAAATGGTATGCTCATCCTCATGCCATGTCACATTTAGTTTAGAAGCTTGAAATGCACATCATATAGACAAGATTGTGAAGCCTTGTAGGTAAGGTATCTAATAATATACACAACACATTTCCATGTCTCTAGCAAAGAAAGCCTTTGTGTTCCCTGCTTGTCCACAAAAAGTGGAGGATCCCTAGCCTTTGTAAACTCTACTCTAGATGATCTAGCATCATGAGATTAAAGGTAAGGTTATCCTACAATAGGAAAACCTTTCACTTCTACAATCCTCTCTTTGATAGTACAAGATTGGATGGAAGCAGGATGTAATGGGACATTTAAAAATATTTTCTATGAAAAATGTTGATATTAAAGTACAGTAATTAAAGAAATATATCTAAAGAAATTAATAGATATCAAACATTATGGACATACCAAAAAAGTTGGGTTGAAATAAAGTGTCCTTTTCAAGAAGTGTACCAAAACATCAAAAAATTAGGAAGGAGAAATGAAGCAAAGTGGTAGTGGAATGATGTGGATGAGAGAGAAGTGAGATGAATGTGTGATGAATTTATTAATCAAGAAATGAATTCCCACAAAAATTCAAAAATTTTACTATGGTTGCATGCTTACCTAGCTAGTCAGAAGGTGGGACACTAAGCCTACCTTCTTCACTTGTAGGAACTCTAGTGTTTTGGTACTCAATAAATTGTTGTAGGAAATCATGTTTGTTGGATAGTTTATGGTATAGCTTCAGTGGATGATCATTGACTAGGAGATTGAATCTAATAGGTTCAATGGTTGCAAGATGAACAACACCATTGGGGAAGACTTTTATAACTTCATATGGTCCCAACCACCTAGTTTTAAGTTTTCATATGTTGTCTTTATAACTGGAATAATAAAGGAGTGCCTAGTCACTTAGTTGGAACTTATTTTCCTTGAATTATTTATCACACCACTGAATTATATGATTTTGTACTATTTTTGTAGGCTACTACACTAACTTCCTCATCTCATTTAATGGATTTAGCTACATAAATCTATCCTTTTATGCCTCAAAGATATTTATCCCTAGGTCTAGTATTATTCTAAGAGTTTTGTGTTCAAATTCTACAGGTATCATTATTTTTTTTCCATACAATAGTTCAAAGGGAGTAAAACCAAAAGTGGTTTTCCAAGTGGTTCTATATGCCCAAACAACTTCTGGAAACCTATTTTCCCAATCTTTTCTATGAATTGCTAATGTATTAGTTAGAATAGACTTTATATCTCTATTTGTGATCTATGCTTGGCCATTGGCTTACTGGTGGTAAGGTGTAGATTTTCTATGCTTGAAATTATACTCATTTACCAAAGTTGTGACAAGAGTGGAGGTGAATTGAACCCCTTGATCTATAGCTATCTCTCTAGGAACCCCATTGCACCTAAAGATATATTCATAGAGGAATGTTGCAACTTTGTTGTCCCTTACATGTTTCATGGTTTTGAGCTCAACCTATTTGGCCACATAATCAGTACATACCAAGAAGTAAGATTTTTCATTTGATGGTGGATCTATTAGGCCTACAAAATCAAGCCCCCACTTATCAAATGGTGCAATAACTACTTGAGGGTAAAGATGCATTTCATCTTATTTTGTCAGTTTGCCCATCCTTTGATAACTATTAGACTTTCTAGTGTACTTTCTTGCATCCTTATGAAGTGCAGGCCAATAATACCATGTATTTAGAATTTTTATGGTGGTTCTCTTGGTTGTGAAGTGTCCCCCATAGGGTTCATCATGACATGCATGCAATATATCATAAGTTTTATCCTCTCTAATACATCTTCTCATGACATGATCTCGTCTAGTATAGAATAAACAACCTATTATCCATGAGAACTAAAAGATTTTTTCAATGATAACCCTTCTCTCTTTAGGAGAGAAATGAGGATAAACTTTTCCTATGACCAAATAATTAGCTATATTTTTATACCAAGGTGTGTATACACTAATGTAGAACAAATATTCATCAAGAAAGGAGTCATCAATGACTTTATCATCCTCTGATGTGGTCAATCTACAAAGAAAAACTACCACAAATGGTGATATAAAATTCTCGCATTAACAACAACCATCTGAATAATCATTAACAAAAACTTGTACACAATCACTTCCAAAACCATTTGCATCATATTTATGGATTATGGAAATTTGATACATCTAATTTCTTTGTAATCAATGTCTTGTTCATGAGGTACTTTATGGATGCATGGTCTATATGGAAAAAGATTTGGTATCCTGTGATACAATGTCTGAACTTGTTGAGAGCATAAATGACTACTAACATATCCTTCTCTATCACTATGTAGTTAAACTTAGCCCCTTCTAGGATCTTGGTAATAAAGTAGATTACATTTTCTATGGTTCCCTCATTTTTTCCTAAGATAACCCCTATGGAATAATCATATGCATCTATATGAATATGAAAATGGAGTTCCCAATTAGGACCTTTGAACACAAGAGCCTGAGTTAATGTTTATTTTTTAAATTAGAGAATTCTTTGTCATAATCTACTATCCATTGGAACTCAATATATTTAGTTAATAGATTGTAGAGTGGTGCTTCCATCTTATTGAAATATTTTATGAAACACATATAGTAGCCTACATATCATAGGAAGCTTCTAACATCTTTTTTTATCAAGGATAAAATATTGGTGATTACCTCAATTTTCATTGGATCCACTTGAATTCCTTTTCAAGAGATAAAATGGTCGAGGACCACTCCTTATTACATCATCATAAATAATTTATTATTGTTCAAGGATATATTACAGTCCTCACATATTTTTAAAACCTTGCCTAGGTTTTCTAATGATTCTTTAAAATTAGTACCGTAAGCAATAAAATCATCCATGTAAATCTCCCTACAGTCATGTGGGACATTTGAAAATATACTAATGATTTATCTTTGAAAAGTTGCAAGTGCATTGCATAGGCCAAAGGGAAGTACAAAATAGGTTCAAGTTCTCCAAGGACAAGTAAAGGTTATTTTGTCCTAATCATCAAGTGCAATCTATATCTAGTTATAACCACTTAATCCATCTAGGAAGGAAAAGTACTACTTTCCTATAAGTGAATCTAATACCTGATCTATAAAAGGGACTGGAAAGTGATCTTTTTAGTTGCATAGTTTATCTCTCTATAGTCAACAAAAACCCTTCATTTGCCTCCATTTTTAGGCACTACAACTAAAGGTGACACCCATTGGCTATCTGAGATAGGGTGGATGAATCCTACATCCAATATCTCTTGTAATTATCCTTTCACAATTTCCTTCAATGCAGGGTTGATTTTCATTTGTGGTTGCCTTAGTGGGGTACAATCATCATTTATTTAGATCCTATGAGTAAAAATTTTGGGATATAATCATTTCATGTCATGGTTATCCCATGAAAATGCATGTTGGTGCAACTTCAATAGGTTTTTCAAAGACAACTACTAGTCTTGGCTAATCTTTCTATTAATATTCAAACATTTCCCTTTTGAATCTTCCACTTGTGTGGTAAAATCAACCATTGATATTTCTATTATGCTTAGCATATTTAATTAATAAGGTAGCAATTTATGAAGTATATTTATTGTTGTAGGAAATTTGGGTGCATGAGAAGCTAGCAGAAGTATCTGCAATGGACATGCAAAACATGATTCATGAGTAAGGGGTTCTTCATACACTTCATAATGGTTTTTAATTATACAGGATAATAATTTATCATCTTATTAGAACTATATAAAATGATTTCTACCTATCATCATGATTCATGCAATTTAATTGACTTCCTCAGCCTCTTCCCTATGTTTGGTCAAATCCGATGTGGCAGTTCATGATATGGTTGAGTAGGACTAGGATAAATGACAATATTTTTAGTTATTTTTCCATCATAAATATTCATGTCCCCTAACCTGCATCCTATATAAGCATCTGCTATAGCCATCCATGGCCTTCCTAGAATAATGAGATAGCCTCCTAGTGTAGCATTAGGGAAAATGATCATAAAATTTGTTGGATATTCCCAAGAGTCTAGAGTGACAACAAGCTCCTCTACCATACCATCTAGTTTGATAGTAGAAATATCATAAAGCTGAATGATAGTAGGAGTAGGTCTCATTTTTGTGACATTTAGTTGTTGCATGATATCATTGGTCATAACATTGATTGCTACCTCTAAGTCTATTAGAGCATTCTTTACTTAGATTCTATTTATAATGGCATCTACTAGCTGCCCCACTACATGGACTATTGTGGGGTCCTTCATTTTCCTACCTGGATTTTTGAGACATGCCTCTCTAATCACCTTACTATGTATTAAAACATCCTTTACAACTTGAAATAATGATATTTTGACATATATATGCTTTAATTAATCTTTAAGATCAAATGTCATTTCTTCTTTTGGTGTAACAAGTTCTAACCTCTAAGGAAATGGTGGGTCTAGATCAGAATGGTCAACTAGTTCAGGATTCTTGGATACACTTAACTGAGTTGGGATATTAGGTAAAGTTTGATGCTCTTATTCTTCTACAAGAAGCTCTGTTATAATAGGAGTGGAAGGAGATGACAAAGTGGTTCCTAAATATAAATAAATACCATTCACACTCACAACATATGCATAAAATTACTTAGGATGTGCAAAGTAAATTGGTTCTTATTGTGGTTTTTTACTTGTATTAGGTGTGGGTTGAAATGATAACTAATTAGGTCTAGGTGTGGTAGCATTTGGGTTAGGAGTATGCATTAGTGTTGGTTGTTAAGGTTATGGAGGTGGTTGTAGGTAACCATTTTTCTAGTTTAGCCATTATTGTCCTCCCCCCCATTGGGATGTCTATTATCAGTTCCCTTGAGGTGGTTTCTAGCTTCCTTGAGGTTGTTTCCAATTCCCTTGGGGTTTCTTCCACTAAGGTGGAGATTTTTGGTAATTTGGCCAAGTGTAATGAGGATTTTTATAAGGATAAGATGAAGAGCCCCTAAAATTTGAGGGATATGAGGGTTGTCATTAATTACAAGATTCATGAGAATTTAACTAAGTTCCATGAAAAGATAATGGGTCTAATGGTATACCTATTCTTGGAACCCATGGCCTTCTTTTTTTAATGTAGAAAATTTGTTCATCATCTCCTTCAATTGGCTTGAACTTTGGTGGAATTTAATGACTGTCAATGTTGGCTACCATTTTACATATGTATTCTTTTTTATTTTGCCTACAATAAGGACAATATTCGGCCAACATTGCCAATATTCGAACAATATTTGTTTATAGTGTATCTAACTAAGAGACCATATTATTTATGATGTATTTCTTGAATTCTAATAGAAAATGAGTGATTTCCATCCTTGAAACTTCATTAATGGGGGATTTACCTACACTAGATTGATAACCTCTCCCTTTCTTGGTAGTTGATCTAGAGTAATTCTAATATATATTCCTAATATCATTTCAGGGAGCTTGATTAATATCTCCTCCTCCCATCAAGTCCAAAGAATATGTGTAATTCTCATTGATTCCTCTAAGGAAGAGAAACATTTTAGACTATTCATTAAGTGTATGATGTAGATATTTCTGCAAACTAAATAGGAACCTTGATATATAGTCCTCAAAAATTTCATCATCCTTTTACTACATCCTAAAAATATCAGCTACCCTCATATCATTGCCTCTATCGTATTCTTTATACTTCTCAAGGAACTTTGCATTCATCTCATCCAAACTATCTACAACATCCCTACCGAAGCTCATAAACCATCTTTATGCAAATTCCTTCAAAGAAGTAGGAAAAAACTTAATCCTATGAGCATTAGTAGTGTTGTCATAGCTTTTGCAAAGGATATAAATTCAAACAAGAAATTTTTGGGTACTCCATCACTAACCCATAGAATTTGGGAAGGATTGAAGTAGGGATATTCTTGAGGTTATCAACATCATTTTGGTTAGCAATAGGGAATGGAAAATTTGCATGGTTTGGTCTATTATGAGCAGCCATTATTGTTTGATAGAGTACCAAGAAATATGGATTCTCAACTAGATCTTGGGCAACTGGTTCTTCTGAGGAAGTTGAACTACTCAAATTAGCATATGCATCAGCAAAAGGGTTTATCCCTTCTTCTTCTTCCTCTTTTGGAAATTGTTGGAACTCAACTAGTTAATTGTTAGGATAAGGGTAATTAGGAAGGAATCTTCCTAGAGAATCTCTTATCATGTCTATATGGATGTGATATTAACTCATTAATAGCCAAATCACATAAAAAATTGGTGAAATAATCATTACTTTATTAGGCTGAAGGTTATGCTTAAGACAAACTTTTACAGTACTAAAAATAAGCAACAAACTAAAAATGATTTTAAAGAACTTCCTAGTTTGACACCATCCCCAATAATGGCACCAAAAATGTTGGCCTCCTATAACAATTTAATAACTAAGCCCTAAGTTGTAACTCAAAAATTAGATATCTGCACTGAGTAGTTATATCATTCATCATGAAGGTTCATTTATTCATCAATCCAAAAATGTGAACTTTAAATGAGTCTACACTCTATGTGCACTATGACTCATATGTAGCCATTCAATCCTATAATTGGAAAGGAAAAATTACTAAAAGTAAAATGCTTGAAAGGAAATAGATAGAATACTGAGTATAAAATAAAATAAACTAAACTAGATAACATAAATATAAATCTTAGCAAATGGATAGGAAGTTATTCTATTTGCCTTGGCTACAAGAACATACACAAAATAGAGTTCCAATCATTGCATGAACAAATAATTACCAAGACTGAACTAATTCCTAAACAAGAAATTGACTACTAAATCAAAGGGGTAGAATTCTCACCAAGTAGGCCCCCTTGGATGAGTCTTCCCAAAACTTAACTCAGATGTAGCAAATTTAAACACCATTCTATTCAATGAAAATATTTTTACAACATGACAGTAATACGATTGTATTTATTGAAACTTGAAGATAAGAGTACAATATTAGAAATTCTAACCTCCTAAAGGGGGGCATATAACCATTATTTATAGAAGGAAAGCTTCCAACTAACTGGGAAGTCAATCTCCAACAAAATAGAAGGACACCATTTATTGAAAGCAAGAAAAAGAGGAAGGAGGTTATGCATGCACATGATTCAGTCAAACCAATCTCGTCTAAATGAGGATCTAGCATAAAAACTCATCCTAAATATTCTAAAAAAAAACATGGACATTAAAACTAAGATACCACTTCCATATGAGCTATAATTTTTCAACTATTAACTTCTTCAATGTCCATCTCAACTTGACTCCTTCAATAGTCAGGCAACTAGCATGAACTTCTTCCAACCTACAAGATCCGTTTATTTTTGCATCTTGATCTCAACCTAATTATGATATTAGCGTGCATTAGACAATTATATATGTATAATCACTTTAGAGAAACATTCATTCAACCACATGAA
Organism: Chamaecyparis obtusa; assembly: GCA_027943335.1. Classification (NCBI taxonomy): domain Eukaryota; kingdom Viridiplantae; phylum Streptophyta; class Pinopsida; order Cupressales; family Cupressaceae; genus Chamaecyparis; species Chamaecyparis obtusa. The sequence continues at coordinate 501,452 of BSBK01005134.1, read as the reverse complement.
AAATGAATATAGATAGACCACATAACATGTTTAATATTTAACAAAAAGGTACAATGATAAGTTCATGCTCATAGTTCATAGGTTTAGGAAAATAGCATATAAAGTATCAATAACCAAGTGCTAAATCCCATAGTATTAGGAATAAATATATGAGAAATCGTAACAAAAATAAGTCATTAATTTCACTCATCAGTGAATATCCCACCTCAATATGAGGGATTGTTATCATGTAAATGGTCTACAATAGTGGGGGAAAGCATGCAAATAGATTTTTCATATGCAATTACCCTTATAACTGGTAAGAATGTAAGGTTAGATAGATAAGAAATATCCCTAACTCTTGTTGAAGGATATGATCTTGTTGAAGAAGTATAATTTTTTAATATTGACATTGATAATTTTATATTTGAATGCTCCTCATTGAGAAGAAATAACCAATGCCACTGAAAAAATAAGTTTAGGCATCTATTATGAAGGATTATATATGGTTAATGTATTTTAATGGAGTATATTCTACGAAAGGATTTAGAAAATGTGTGATCCTTATATCATCTAATAGTAAATCCTCAAATATTCTTTCTCCTTGAAATTTGGATGCACAAACAATGTTGTAGACTATGAAATATTAGTACTTAGACTAAATTTAGTTATAAAATGTGGTATTAAATTCTTAGAGTTTTAGGTGAATTGAATTAGTGATCTCTCAAGTTACAGAAAAATATGTTTATAAGCATAAGAATATTAAACAATAAAAGTATATAGGGTGTGATATAATAAATTATTTGATATTTTTTATTGATTAAATTACAATATCAAGGAATTTTATGGAAAAAATTTAGCCAATATATTAGTCAATCCAAATGCCACAATATTTACTAAAATTTCTATTATAGAGATGAAGACTAGACCTATTCATGATAATGTTTGTAACTAGCATATTCTTAATACTAGTTAAGAAGAGATAACATTTTATAGTGTATTACTAAAGTTTCCAATAACTTGATGTTCAATGTTTTTTTTTAAAATACTAATAGAAGAAAACCTTGTTTAGAAATGAAATAATTCAATTTAAAACTAATTAGATTCCAAAATAATTAGTTGAAAGGGCATTTGATGCAAATGAAATAAACATTGTTAAATTAGCTCCTTGTGCATAAGAAAGATTTAAAGGAGATAAAATTGCGTATAAAACCTTCTCCCCAAAAGTGTTTATTGGTAAAATACTGACTAGACTTGGATAAGAACAATGTTGATATATTAATTAAGGAAGCATAAAAACATTTTGCATGGCCTAATGATGATTTAAAATCTTACAGGGAGGATTTTTTCTAGCACAAAATTCCCCCAAACCTAATGAAAAAGCATTTATAAAAACATAGAGATCGATAAACCCTAGATAGGCCCCTAAGATGTGAAAAGATTTGATGAAACTTAAGGATAATGGAATCATAAAACCTATCGGACATTCCACATGGGTTTCAAATTAGTTTCCTATCAAAAAATAATGGAGGTATTAGACTCTTTGTATACTTTACGAACCTAAATGTATCATCTTTAAATGATAATTAATCTAAACCTAATATGGAGATGTTGTTACAAAAAGTGACTACTTGTGAGCTATAATTCAGAATGGATGTATTTAAACATTTTATAATTGGATGAAAGTGAAGGAGTCTAAACAATGTAGAACTATTTTCACAACACCTTCTAGTGATTATTTATAACTTCTTTTGGTATAATTAAAGTCGGTGCTACAATTTAAAGAGAAATGGATGTAGGTGTTTTAGATATGATTTTTGTAATAATGACAGTTTACCAATATGACTTAACTAATTATTAAAAAAGCATAAATATTGTTACCAAAATTAACATATTACAATGGTTATGTTGTAATATTATTTTTCACGCCATCTGTACCATCCTAAAATATAAGGACCCTGATTTAGGTTCTCATTTTAGCCCCATTTTAGTATGTATGGGTTCCCACATTGATTTCACACTCTCTTAATGCTCATTAAACCTTCAAATTAATATTATAAGTCCTATATTGATTCAATTTCTTAAAAACTCAAGGTTAGCCCTTATTTATAAGTTTGCTCATCTATTTTTCCTCCAATCAAATAATTCATTTAATCACCTAGGCCCTATATCCTTATTTGTGGCCTCTGTGACCTATTCTGAACTCAAAATGAGTTGTACCTAAAAATCTTGTACTTGTTAACTTTTTGGGACCCACAATCCAAATTTGAGCCTTGATTGGTGGGTATAGGATTCCATTGGCATCCTATACCTATGACAGTGCACCAATTCCATCCTTTCCTTGAGGATTGAGGCCCAAATTTGGCCTGGGGCTCTGTGTTAGGGTATTTTTAGGAAACTTGATCCCGTGGTTGACCTGCCTAAGTTTCAACCCCTGAAATGATGAATTGAGTAAAAAAACCCCTATCTCTCCTTAGTTTGGTATCTATTACTATTTTGAAGCATTAATTATCAAGAATCAATCAAGCAATAAAAATTCAAGATCTCCTCTACAATTGAGCATCCAAGTCTTCAAGTTTTCAAAGCATTCTTCTTTCTTCTTCATCAAGAATTATGGAAAACTACATCCATTATCCAAGGATTACCTTTCATGATTTTCTTTTGGGTATTTGTGTAGTTCAAGCAATTGCATTAACATTTGTGGACACATCCAAAGAAGCATTTTGTCATCAGATCTAGCTTCTATTTTCTCTTTCCTTATATTTTCCTTTCATTTTCAAGGTTTATTCCTAAACAAGGGTTTGACCAATGAAAAACCCTTTATCCAACCTTCTTCCCCATTTTTATATGTGCATGAATATGTTATAGAGTTGTCAAAAAATATCTAGAAATATTAGAAATTATCGAAAGATCTCCAAAATAGTTAGTAAAAAACAATAGGTATAGGGCACTTTCTCGCCCTATACTTGGGTAAAGGATGCTTTCTCATCCTGTACCCTCCAGATCTAGCTCAGATTTGGTAGGGAGTCAAGTTACAGTCTTCATGTCCTAGATCTGCATTTACAAGTACATGTGGGATCCCAACTATCAAAAAATTAGATCTGTAGCAACATAATTCCCCTTCCATTTCAAGGTGCACTCAAACCCTCTCTAATTTATCTCTACATTTTCTTTTTAGTTTAGTTAAGTCACTTCCTAGTTGGATTATTTATCTTATCTATCTCCTAGATCAATTATAAGAAACAAAGGAATTAAAAACCTCCAAGCATAGATATTGCATTGACATCTCTTATATTAAGTGGTGTTAATCATACTTATCTTGACATGGTTTTTTATTCTAATGTGCCTTATGAATTGGGGAAATTAGTCCTTTTGCATGATTCCCTTTTCATATTGTACACCATCAAGATTCAAATCCCATTGGGAATGAGGTCCCCTATTTGTGCCCTCACTGGTTCGTAGCTTCGAGTCAGAGTGTTTAAAAAAAAGGATAAATATTATTGTGTAAATCTTGAGAAAAAATCATTAGGGATTTGAAGTATGGTGTTTCCAGTCATGCTAATAAATTCATGTTCTGGGTTATAAAGGAGAGGTTTTTAGGCCATATTATGGCTAAATATGGTATTCGAATAAACCTTGAAAGAGTAGCAATAATTAAAAAATGATTTCATGCGATCTCAATTATGTAATGCCTCCATGAAAAAGTCATTTGAATGTGTAGACTCAAGTAAAGAAATGTACATGGTGTAAAAGAAAAGGCCACATTTCATATATTAGCAAATAATAGATTCCAATGTGTAGTACTTGCTTATCTCAAATAATGTCATGAAATTTAACTATTCAACTGTCAATAAATTGTAGATAATAATTACTTAATTAAAAATAATAATTTCTACAATGATTGTTAGCAAAATTAGCCAATGGGAAAAAAGAATAAATAGTAATTCAAAAATCAATGAAAAACAAAAATACTTTTCAAACTATAATATTGTGATAAGATTTTAATAAATTTAATTACTTATTGATATAACAATCAAATCAATGTAAATCAAATGTAGCTAGACTAACCTACTATTGAAAGAACCAAAAACAAAAAAATAAAATAGAAAATAGAAAACCAAAAGATAGTATTAACAATTCCTAAACAAGGGTTGTACTACAATTGGAATCTTTGCCTTATGCAAAAAATATCAAACATATTCTATGCTTTAAATATTTGTGCAACACATGAAAATACTTGCTTGATTTGATTTATAATTAATTTTATGGCCAAATAATTGGAAGCATGCCATATGTGGATGGTCTGAGGTGGATAAATACATTATATATTTAACATGTGTGATAAAATCATTCAACAACATTATTATAGAAAACACGTCAAAATAATCTAAACAAGTGAACTCATGGTGATGCATCATATCTTTAGGGTTATAAGAAATGTAATATGTACTTTCCCATGAGCTATTATTTTTAGAACTAGGGGGAACTTTTATCTTAATAGGGCATTCATGAGCATTTGGAAACACAAATATGCTTGCCTCTAAGATTTTGTAGTATCATGCTAAAATAAAAATAATCAGGCTTGACTTACCAACAAAAGGAATAAAAAAATTAGAAAACAATTCATTAATGACTATAGCGTCAAAAAATGGAGCACTTCCATTTAGGACTGGTTTATCCCTTCGAGTAAGTGGTGTGGAGTCATGTCAAATGCCTTGAATAGGTCTCTAACATATTTCTAGCTTTTTCCCTGTTCTGTCCCATTTTCCACTTCTTTTCTACATTATTCTGGCATCCTAACCTGAAACCTTGAGATTCTTGACCTCAGGGTCAAGGTTGACCTTCTAGGTCAAGGTCAACCTTGACCTTGACCCAAGGTCCAAATTTCAAGATCCCAAAGTTTTCGAATGTCGAGTTTTGGAAAGATTTATTTCCCACTTCCGGGTCGGTTGTTTCGGGTTTCAAAATGGTAAACTCTCAAATTATATTTAATTTAGGTCCATTTCTAGGGGTAAAGGTTTAAATGGGAATTTAATTCTCCTATGTAGGCCTCTCTAGAAGTTTGTGCCCTAGACTAGTATAAAAGGAAGCCTTCCTCTCTCATTTCCATCCATCTTTCATATATTTCAATCAAGCAAGCATTTTTCAATCAAGGAAGCATTCAAGCAATCATCTACATTAAAGTATTCAAGTTCTCCATTGAAGATCAAGGATTCAAGCATTCAAACCTTTGGAGGGATTTGGTTCAAGCATTCAAGATTCATCATTCAAACCCTAGATATATCCATCATGGTGGTGTGATCTTCCTTCAATATCCTTTGTTCATCTTCAAGATCTATTCATTCTCCCTTCAAGGTGGATTCCAAGCATACAATCATGGATATTTTGATTTACATTTATTAGTGTTGAGTCCAAACTTTCATATCAACATACTTATTTACATTTCAAATACAATTGCATATCTATTGAATATCATAGCTTCGTTGTTAGATCTACTTCTACTACTTGGTAGCCTTCTCTATTTCAATTCTAGTTTTAAGGTTGATTCCAAACTGGGGTTTGACCAAGGAAAACCCCTCATCCAAACAACAAAAGCATTTTTCTTTTAGGAACGGGTACATAACAGCGAATTACAGTGCAAATTTGGACACCCTTTTCGGCAAACTTTCAGGATCCGCGAACAGAATTTTTGTTGGAGCAGTGTCAAGGTTGACATAAAGGGGCATGATTATGCCCCCATATTTGGGTCAAGGTTGACCTTTCTTAGAAAAGCAGAAGGTTTCTGGGTTTTCTTTGTCTTTGTGTTTCTAGTCCATATCCAGTTGTAGAATTTCCTGAAACTGAGTGCAAACACCAGAAAATAGTGATTTCTAAATCTGCTACCTTTCAAGATAAGTGTTTATGTTTTATTAAGTTTTGTATGTCCACAACATTTTCCATCACACACCCACACATATTACTCCCCCCTCCCCCCACATAGATATAAAAATATATCTTCATATCATATATTTTTCTATCTTACATTTTGGTGAACCTGCGATAGACAATTCTTTCTTTTTGGTGTTAGATGCTTTGCTTCTTTTCCTTAAGATTAGATTTATTTTATGCTCTTGGATTTTAAAATTTAAAAAAAAACACAAAAAAAAATCTATAAATTCTACAAAATACAAAAAAAATTCTTGCATTTCATTTACTATGAAGATTTTTAAGATGCTTTGGGGTGTGGCTATTTTCCTTATTATTCTCCTCTTAGCATCTCTTTATCGTACTTATGATGTTTATGAGAGTATCATCCATTTCATTATGTTTTTCACTCTTCATGTTTCACTCACCTATGCTATTGTGAGATTGACTAATACTAGTCTTCCTACTTTCAAAACTTTCATTAAAGATTTATGTGGTGGACTTATTACTCTTTTGGATTATGTGAAGAATTTGGTAGATGATACACCATCTCCTAATCTTCCTAATCCTAATCCTATCCTTATTAATCTAGTTCCTAATCCTAATCCTATCCTTCCTAATCCAATTCCTAACATTCCTAACATGCCTAATTCTCCATCTGTTATTCCTAGTTCTTCCCATACTTATGATGAGGCTCAAACTATGGTTCATGATGCAGATGTGCAAGAATTCTTGGATTTACCTTCCCCTTCTTATCTAATCCATGATGATATTAAAGGGAAGAGAAATGAAACTTCTTCTAAACCTATTATTCCACCTTATGCAACCTTTTCTCATGATCACAATAAACAATCACCACATGTAGAAGCTTTACAAGATATGTACACTACAGGATACAATGTGATGGCTAAAAAAGGTTATAAGGGTTTAGGGCTTGGTGTTAATGAATGTGGTATTAAGTATCTGATTCATCTATCTACTAAACAAGATATGAATGGACTTGGATTTCTGTTATCTCAATTTAAGGTGGTTGATTTTGATCGTCGCCCGCCTCTTCATGTTCTTCTTCCAACACCTACCTTAGATTACTGTGATACTCCTTGAGATGTGGCTAAGAAGGTGTATGTTCAGTTAATGAATTCCAAGAAAGAAATCTTTAAACCTATGTTGAAAGATGCTCTCTCTAAGTACAAATGTCCTTTTCCCTATAGTAATACACATTTACTTGTTGATTGTGTGCATTTCAAGTTGTACGTTAGAGAAAGAGTTACTTTAGGAATTATATCCCACTCTCGTGCGGTTTTACAATTCCTTCATAATTTTGATAAGGGGTATCCCCTTGAATCTTCCATAATGTAGATTTTTTTTCTCCTCTTGTCTTTTGATTGGGCGGCAAGAGGTATTTCTTCCAGTTATCTAGGATCCATTATGCTCTTAGCATGTCCTTTGTTTTGAGCTTAATTGGTTATCCTTTCTATATTTTATCCCTATGGTTTTGTATTATGTTCATAATCATCCATAGTGCTCTTTTATTATTCAAGATATCTTTTCTAAAGACATTTGTTATACAAAGATATCCCTTGATTTCATCCCTAGGGGGCAAGGTCTTCCTTCTTTCTTTTTGTCTATGGATCTGCTTTCCCTAGCTTAGTGGCATTTGTTTATTTGGTAATATTATTTCATTATACTGACTGAGGTTTTGGCTATGGATATCCTTTTATGTGAGATATTTTTGTCCTGGATCATCACCTCTTCTTTATTTTGCAAATTATGTTCTTTATAAACTCTTTACCTTTTTGTAGGGTCAGATTTTGATTCCTTCATTCAAAGATTCCTCTTCCTCTTGATTACAGGGGGCTTGATGATTGAATCTTTGGTCCTTCTTTGAAAGATAATATTTTATCTAAAGCACTCCTCTACATTGGGGGTCTTGTTGATAAGATCTCTTTCTCTTTGAGGAACCTTATTCCATAAGTGACATATCCTTTTTCATGATTATCTATGCTCTTTGATGTAAGGGTCAATACCCTTCGTTAAGAATATAGTGTACATTGTTGTTAAACATGATATCTCCTTACTTTGTGAAGTAGGTATCCTCCTTCTCTTCCTTATCATGTCTAGTAGACAACCACGATAAGGAGGGGGGCATATATAGTGTCCCCCTTATGCTATAGTTTTCAATTTCAAATATGCTAAATCCTCTGAAGGTAACGCACATAAGTTGCTAAATCCTGAAGAGACACACATTTTCAATTTTCAAATATGCTAAATCCTCCAAAGGTAACGCACATAAGTTGCTAAATCCTAAAGAGACACACATTTTCAATTTTCAAATATGCTAAATCCTCCAAAGGTAATGTACATAAGTTGCTAAATCTTGAAGAGACACGCATTTTCAATTTCAAATATGCTAAATCCTCTGAAGGTAATGCACATAAGTTGCTAAATCCCGAAGAGACACACATTTTATATTCTATAGTGATACAAGAATGTGGATCTATTGGTATTTCAAAAGCTATCAGAAGACGCATTACAAGTACAAAAGCATAGTTTTTTGGGTGAACCTGTTGGGCTCTCCCTCCTTAGTGATTCATGGTAAGGTGGGCATCTTATTGGGTGAGGAAATCACTCTCTCTTTTCTCTCTTTTCACTTTCATGCTAGAAGGATTAGATCATGAAGCTATGTTATTTATACTATTTCTCTTGTCTTTCTTATGTAATCATTTATGCTTTTTTGATAGCTTTCCAAATATGATATTAGTATAGGAAGCATTTCTTAGCAAGGTTTCCTTTGCTAGTTGATTTGGGTTTATTTTTGTACTAACCCCTCTCTTTCTGTGTCTTTTAGATTTGTCTTTGTTTTCTCTTTATTTTCACACCCTCGTGTGTGTATGTGGAGTTAGAATCCTTGGCTTGGGGGCTCGTGTACTCAACTAAGTGATATTCTATCTCATTGCAAATCCACTGGAATCTTTCTTCTCATTTACCAAGAGTTTGTATTGAATCCATACTCTTGCTAAAGTGGGGGCTAAATGTAGCATCAGAAAATGGAAGCACTTCCATTTAGGATTGGTTTAGCTCTCCGAGTAAGTTGTTTGGGGTCATGTCAAATGCCTTGAACAGGTCTCTGACATATTTCTAGATTTTTCCCTGTTCTGCCCCATTTTTCACTTCTTTTCTAGATTATTCTAGCATCCTAACCTAAAACCCTAAGATTCTTGACCTCAGGGTCAAGGTCAACCTCAACCTTGACCCAAGGTCCAAATTTCAAGATCCCAAAGTTTTCAGATGTCGAGTTTCGGAAAGATTTATTTCCCACTTCTGGGTTGGCTGTTTTGGGCTTCAAAATGGTGAACTCTCAAATTATATTTAATTTAGGTCCATTTCTATGGGTAAAGGTTTAAATGGGAATTTAATTCTCCTATGTAGGCCTCTCTAGAAGTTTGTACCCTAGACTAGTATAAAAGGAAGCCTTCCTCTCTCATTTCCATCCATCTTTCATATCTTTCAATCAAGCAAGCATTTTTCAATCAAGGAAGCATTCAAGCAATCATCTACATTCAAGTATTCAAGTTCTCCATTGAAGATCAAGGATTCAAGAATTCAAGCCTTTGGTTCAAGCATTCAAGATTCATCATTCAAACCCTAGATATATCCATCATGGTGGTGTGATCTTCCTTCAAGATCCTTTGTTCATCTTCAAGATCTATTCATTCTCCATTCAAGGTGGATTCCAAGCATACAATCATGGAGGTTTTGGTTTACATTTATTAGTGTTGAGTGCAAGCTTTCATATCAACATACTTGTTTACATTTCAAATACAATTGCATATCTATTGAATATCATAGCTTCATTGTTAGATCTACTTCTACTACTTGCTAGCATTCTCTATTTCAATTCCATTTTTAAGGTTGATTCCAAACCAGGGTTTGCCCAAGGAAAACCCCTCATCCAAACAACAAAACCATTTTTCTTGCAAGAACATGTACAAAATAGTGAATTACAATGCATATCTGGACACCCTTTTGGGCAAACTTTTGAGGATTCGCGAATAGAATTTCTGTCGGAGCAGTGTAGGTCAAGGTCGACATAAAGGGGCATGATTGTGCCCCCGTATTTGGGTCAAGGTCAACCTTTCTTAGAAAAGTAAAAAGTTTCTGGGTTTTCTCTGTCTCTATGTTTCCAGTCCTGATCCGCTTGCAGAATTTCCCGAAACTGAGTACAAACACCAGAAAATAATGATTTCTAAATCTGCTACCTTTCAAGATAAGTGTTATGTTTTATTAAGTTTTGTATGTCCAAAACATTTTCCATCACACACCCACACATATTACTCCTCCCCCCCACATAGATATAAAAATATATCTTCATATCATATATTTTTATATCTTACAATGACATAGGATCAAAATGACATATGAATATACATGGAAAGGAAATGCACTAATAATATGTACTATCCTCTTCTCTCAATTTATACCAGTTTTTAATGGATTTCATATAACTAGAGGAATCCATCCTTGTTTAAACTAGACTTCATTACAAACCTTGGAAATAATTGTATACTCCCGCTATAGTATTCAATCATTCAACTACATTTCCATCATTGATTGTTTTGTTGCATAAACAAGAAAAGACTATGGGTATACGCCATCTTGATGCTTAATTTGTATTATACCTAGGGCTGATTTCACAAACCATCTATTGATGTGCCATGCATTGGCACCACACACTCTAGACTCATCTCTAAACACAAAACTTCAATGATACCTGCCCATGCAATACCTGTTCAAATTAGCCTATTGTTTCTTCCAAAGACTATGGGGATCACTTCTACAAAATAAGAGGTTCATTTATTGGCCATGTGGATGTTCCATAAACATTTTTAAAAATTGAGAAACATCATCATGTATCAAAACAAATAAAATTACACTAAGTGGGAAAAATATATTGCTTTTTATGATAGCGATGTTATTTGGGAAATCAACATAGTTGGAACCTATGCTTTTAAAAATATAACAGCTGATGATGTAAAAATATTTGGTATGGGAAGTTGTCAAGGTCTATCATGATTACGAATAACAAGGTCATCACACAAAGGAGGGGGACCTTTTCCTTATAAAACCACAAATATATTGTAACAATGGAGTTCAAAATTTGTAATTCTCCCTTCCAAGCCAGGAGAAGCAATTTAGTTTTACAATAAAGTCTAAAGCAATATATTTTGGGAAAATTTGTAATTTGTGACATGTTTTCTAGCCTTAGCATGGTTGATTTCTATAAATTATGGAGGTTGTGCCTAAGTTGTATTTTTTCCATTTTATTATCAATGTGTTTTGTGTTGATTTCTTTTGTAGTAGGTCCAGTTTATTAATTTTGGTATGTTTGTCTTCCACTTATCATGAAAAATCATGGATCATGTATGGTTTTTACTCTTTCATGTACCTCTAACACAAAATATGAATTGTGCCATTAGTAATTAATTCTCCATAATGGTTATTTATTGGAAAATCTTGAATGTGTGTTCTTTTCATAGACACTTGTAGGAACTATTAATGTCTGGATCCTGAAGATTGCTCTTTGTGGGGCTCAAATATTTTTCAGATAATTATTCCTAACATTGTATCTTTCTTCTTGAATAGACTAGCATTCATTTTAGGGGCTTTAAAGACTTCAAGAATGGTTTGAAGTGTTACAAAATCTTTGCATTGGCACCTCACCCCTTTCTCGTACTTTGTTTAGTGAATTTCCTTTTCCCTTTTCCTTTTCCCCTCAAGCATGAAGAGTTAGATTTTAAGATCCCCAAGGTTTTTTCATAGGGCACAACAAGTCCCATACTTGTGAAACTCCAAACTACACTTATTTAGGTGTGATCCTCTGAGGGATCAACACATTTTACTAGCACACTTGGTGAAACTTGTGAGAAATACTTTTTGCAAAGGATCAAGTACACTCATTGGAATCTCAACTTTCTAGACACTTCTATTCAACACTCCATGATGTTGCATGTTAGCATCAAAAAGATGAAAATATTAGAACATGATTTTTTTAAAAGAAGTACTAGAATTATGGAACAAAAATCTTGGCTTCTTGCATTTGTATCATATTATGGTGAGAGACAAGAGATTTTTCCTTAGTGGACAACTCATAGATTTTAAGAATGCTTGTCTATCTATCCTAATTATCAAGAAAAAGGACTTGTTGGGGGAAGTATTAGAGATATACTAGGCAATTTCTTATGAGAAGTGGAAATAATAGACAAGGAAAGTTGACGGCCAAATACTCAGGGATCCTTTAATTACAAATGACTTGAAGAAAAATCAATAAACAAGAAGCCATGCAAATGGGCTTGTGATACACCTAGAGAAGAAATCCATGTTCCTAATAGAGTTATTTTATATCTTATCTAAATGTTTTTTTTACCTCCTTAGGTTGTACTACGAAAAACCCTCTTGCTTTTTAAGGGGGATCCCTAATCCAGAAATAAAGTTGGTTACAAGATGGTGAGGATAAGATATCACAACCCATTTTTTGTTTGGTCTTAGATTTACCAAAACAAGTAGAAATTTTCACTTCCCATTAAAAGGAGAATCCTGATAAAGATATAGAAGCCAACAAATTGTTGAAAATAAAAAGGGAAGAAAAGGCCAAGGTGGGAGGAGTCTACCCTAGAGTATAATATCGAAGAGGAGAAGTGTAATACCCCTGCTATAGTTTGTTTTTCACGTTCTTATTACCAAACTCTTTTAGGCCACTTGTATGTGTGCATTGATTAATTCTATGATTTTTAGGTTATTGATGTATGACTTTATATTTGATTTGATATATGAGCATTGTATGTTGTGTGATATCATGTGTTTAAAGTTACATTTATAGTTATTTTCATGAAGATTTTCTACATGTTATGATGTTACATATATATATATATGTGTGTGTGTGTGTGTGTGTGTGGTTTTTCTAACCCCATACTTGCATGTGTATGGTTATCATGTATGTTTTATATTTCTTCTTGATGTGCTTGATGTGCTCGAGGGACAAAGTTGTAGTTACTTGCTTGCGAGATCCACACAATCAGTCGATCCCCACCATTGTCTATTATGTATTTATACATGTATGTACATGCTTTTCTTTTATGCAGGATTTCAGGTATTGGACATCGACTTCCCTGAATTGTCAGGATGAGCGTGTCCTATTGCAATATCTCAATGGTAAGAGAGAGGAGATAACAGACATGTCCAAATCCCAATCCTAAGCCAATAATTGTTTTGAAATACTGAACAAGTATCTATTTTACTACCCTTCAAATTCGTCAAGGTGACGTGAATTCATGAACCCTCCTCTATGTTTGATTTTCAGTATTTTTGATGTAGTCAGTTCTTCAAGTTTGCATGTCTGTGGTTTGATGTGACTTTGTGTTAAAATAGATAAATGATTTAATTATAGTTAATTGAGTGATTAAATAATTAAATCCTATTAAATATAGTAATATTAATATCAGGGTATTTAATTAATGCGAATTAATTAAATACATTTGTTTAATTTAAAAAGGCTTAGTTAAAAAGTCCAATGTTGTGAATAAAAGATTTAATTAATTATTAAATATAAAATAGAAAATAAAAGTATAATTAATGAATTGATATTTAATTAACAATTTCATAATTATTAATATGCTAAAATATTATTCGTTAATAAATTATTAATATGCAATTTAAGTTGCACATTCAGTTTAATAGAATTAAATTAGAAGTTTAAGTTGAAAGTTGAGTTAAGGCTTATTAAGTGAAAAGAACATGTAATTATTATTATAATTAATTAAATATGCAAAAAAGAAAATTGATAAAAACAAGGTTAGGAAGTTGAGTTCTAATTCCTGATTGAGTGTTGCATGGTTGAGTTATGTCTGTTGGATTTTTTATATTGGAGATCCCTTTAGCCATTTTTGGGGACACGTATTTGGAGATCACAAGTTTTGCTTGGATTTGGAGTTGAAGAATTTTCTTAAAATCTTGGATTTTGGGAGCTTGAATTTTGGACTGGTGTCATCATAGATCTATTGAATTTGAGGAAG